>WEKW01027050.1:47427-70775 GCA_013389905.1 Sula dactylatra | reverse complement strand
CATTATTCTGAGATAATTTAAGAGTAAAGAAATCCTCAGTGTAATTTCAATATGCATATTCTGTTGTCCCACACCAGAGCTGGCAATGCAGGGCAGTATACTTTTTAGCTGTGCACAATAAAGGCAAAGCTTTAAGAGAAGCCCTACTGCATGCATGCTCCCTCACTGCTCTGTGCATATACGGGGTCTTGTGCTTTTCAGTAAGCATCAGGCTTACAGCACATGCTAAGAAAGCTTTCCACACGTGCAGCAAATCCAGTAATTTTAGTTTGCATCAAGTCTTACTGCACATTTGCAGAAAGGTGAAACAACACATGCACTGCAAGTCTGCTGCTTCCTAGAAACTCTGAACTTAACACACAAAACAACTATAACTACACACATAGAAAATAGAAAATTATAGAAAATGAAGAGAGCTCTACACATAATTCTGCTGGAGAGGAAAGCCATACATAAGGCATAAGAGCCATCACATCCAACAAGACAGTTCACTGTTTTTAACATGGAGTCTGACCATCCAGCCTGCTAAGCAATTTAAAGCTATTGGTCTCCATCAGAAGTTTTAAAAGCTTATTGTAGACCTTTCCATGGTTTCGAGGAGACATGTCTTTCAACTGAAAAATGGCACGAAAGACTAAAGTCAACAGGTTTTAACTACACCATTAAAAGACTACAAACTACACCCTCCCCCTGATTTTCTTTGTTGTTGTTGGGGGGGTGTTGGTTGGTTGTTTGGTTTTTCCCCTAGTAAAGACAATGGTAAATCACTATTAACAAATGGATTAAATAAGTAAATTTACAGTACTAATTTAGTCAGGTCAGCTAAGGAGGACTGACTGGTTTCAGTGAAGGTTAAAAATATAACACCTCGGGTCATTATGCAGTAAAAGCTTTGTTGCTGTGATCCTGCAGGCACATACCAGACAGCGGAACAGCGCTGAAGGTCTGAAAGCACAAGAACAGGTGATTAATGTTAATACCTTAAGATCAATTCCAAATTCCTACTACTGTAAAAGTGTTTCTGCTGATTGCCATTCAAGACCCTTCTCATTTCCTCAAGTCATATGGTATAAGACAAAGCTCTAGCAACATAATTATTGACTCAAATATGTTTTTAATCTACAAATCCCATTCAGTGTGGAACACCACAGGTTGGTGTAGATGACCTTTGAAGTACCAATGTATCCGTCTTAAGAAGCCTAAAAACAGTACTGTCTGCCTTAATGCCCCATGGTTCACTAAACAAAGATCATGTTAACTGCACTGTACACGGCACAAGGAGAACACTGTATTGGTTATTGGTTTTGCACAACTGCAGATGGAATGCATGCAAATGTAAGCTTCGCAGGTTAGCCACCATTTACTACGTCTGACCTTCATATTGCTGCCAGTAACATTTATTTGAGACCCAGAGCTTTTCATTAACTAACAAAGTTGTTTATTTTCTTGATATTTTCTCAATGGGCAGGATCCTGGAGTACCTAATGAGAAACCTGTTGTACCAGAAAAACCCTTTTATGAAGTTTCTGTGCATTTACTAATGTGTCTCTCTCTCCGGTTTAAAAAAAAAAAAAAAAAAACCAAACAAAAACCCAGAAACAACTGTATTTAATTTAAATCTTTATCATGTAAATGACAAATTTCCTGCAGAGGAGAACTGCAATATACTCTGTAGTGATGATGTTCAAGCATGTGCTTATGAGTATTTGGAAAACAATTTCAAAACTAGAGAGTTAAACACCACTTTTAGCAAAATTAAGTTTTCTGAATAACAACATCACTGATGCAATTCACAGCCCTTACAAGAGGTGAATATGGTTTTGGGTATATCCATTGACATATACTTTACATAGTAGGATTAAATTCAACCACACCCATTGTAAAACGGGATCTTTGGTTATTTATTTCACAATTCTAAGGAATTCTTATACTAAAACAGCAAATGGTTTTGTTTGGTTTCCAATGCTATTGCAAAGCAACAACTGTTAACTCCCAGACTAATAGTCAAGACACCAGACACTTTGCAAAGAGAGAAGTGAAGGATCACTTCAGATCACAAAAATATGCTCCACCCAGAACAGCCACCAGAAGGGAGAGGTCCCCCTTCACCTTCCTCCAGTGTTACTCCTGCCTTCTCCCAGCACTCAGCAGACCCTCTGCAAGCCTTTTTAACTAAAGCAGCAACTGCCCCCCCAAAAAAAAAAAACCCAAACAACCAAACCACAAAACCCCCCAACCTTCTCCTAGATTTGTTTTCTGTCATTTTTGTGAGCTATGCCAGCTAGCAAGTGCTGAGATGGCACAAGGGCATTAGTTCAGAAGCACAAAATCCTCCCTTTAGCAGTGACCTCTATGGGGTTAACTGCCTTCTGAGAAGGTTTCAGCTGCATACTGCCTTTTTTTAAGTTTAACTCATTTAATGTCAGGCTAAAGTGGAGCAAGTAGCTCCTACATCACCACTCAGACACCAGTGAAAACCTAACACAAGCTCTGCTCATTTTGCGCTGGAAGCCACATACATTCAATTCATATCACACACAGCCCATAAAAACCATCCGGGTGTGCTGCTCCAAGTGCACTCAGAGCTCAGCCACAGCAAGATAACCAACAGCATTAGATGTATGAAGTCAATTATTAAATACCTTCCAAAAAAAACATTCAAAAGAAGCAACAAAGAGCTAAAGTTCTGATCCAGCAAAGCATCAGGGATGCACTGAAGTTTAAGCCAATGGGATACAAGCATGTACGTGTGCTTTGCAGAATTCAGACTTAAATGGTTTAGGTGAAAGGCACCTAGAGATATCCAAAACATATCTAGGGAATAAATCTGTTACAAACACTGCAGCAATTTCACTCTGGTAGATCTTTTTCATTACTTTATCATAGCACCAGAGGAAAAACCACCACCCAATATTCATTCACAGTCAGTTCTTTAAGCAATTTCCTTAGCATGTTTGAACAACAGAAAGCATTTCTATTAAATAGTTATGTTTGTGAACTACACTACAGTTTAGCTCTAAACATAACCCTAAATCTATAGGTTAGGGTTCACAGGTGTGATACAAGTATCTAAAATAATTAATTTTTAATTTTCTGTTTATAAAAAGAGTAATGTGGAAAACAGAAAATGCAATCTGATAAAATCAGTTCAGATGCTACTGCAAAACAAGTGGCACAGAAAATTCATCATGCCTTAATTTATTTTCATTTTACAAGTATTAAGAAAGTCAATGACAAATACTTTTAATTGTTACTTATAAATATATATGAATATACATGTTATGAAATAGGTCATACAATTAGCCTCACTGTTTGTAACCATCATCCTTGTATGTTCTCACTTATGCAGAGACACAGTTCTTAAGACCACAGTGTTTTGATGCAATGCTATAGTTTTAATACACCACTTAATTATAATTAACTTATTGTAAAAGGAAAGTGTAGAGGAAAGTATTTTTCTTCCCCATTCTTTTCTGAAAGGGTCATATGATTATTGCATATCAACTTCAAGATAACACATTTATTTTAAGAACAAATAATGCAAAACTACCCTTCTCCCCATGCTCTTAGCCAGGAAGCTCAGGTTTTGACCCAAGCGAAAGCAAGCATTCTACCATGTACACTACTTAAGCACTAGTATATTATTCAATTGTATTTTAAGGCTGGTAGAAATTGTAAATAAAAGTTAAAATCAGAAGTATACACCCTTTCTTTTTTCATGTGACATAGCTTTTTCCCAGTGGTTGCAAAGATGGCAAAGGTAATTCTAATAAAGATGGTACCTAGCAAGTTTGTAAGGCTATATAGTACTGAAACTCAAGTTATGGGTAAAGAACTAGAAAAATATTTAAAATTAGGCTTCTAGAGAGCTTCCAGGCCAGTAATAGGGAAATAAAATAAGACAAAACGTACAAAAAGCATGTTTAGAAATACTGATATTAACATACTCCAGAAACCCTAGTGCCTTAATGATAATTTGTAGTACAGCATTTACATTAGGTTTCTGAATCCAAATTTAGGAAATTAGATTTAAGAATTTGACCAATAAACAACAGAAGTGTCCATTCAATAGAAAGGCTACAAATACAATTTAAAACAATCATTTAACCAAGTAACTAAGTTTTGACATCACCTTGATCTACCAGGTAGATCTAGTAAGGACTTGCCTTACATATACTGGTCATTTAAGTTTTAAAAAGCAAACAGGTGGGAGGCTGAATGAGTTGAACTAAAATTGCCAGAGGTAGAAACTCTTACCATAAGTTGTTTGTAAGCTACAACAAAAATGTAAACCCAAAAGGCAAGATGAAACTCTTGTCCTTTCTAAAACTGTATACAAAAAACAACAAATGCTTGTATTTTATGAAAATATCTTTGGTTACTGAAAAAACAGGCACATATAAACACATTAATCAAAATATCACATGTATAACTATTAAATATCAAAAATAGATCCATCCCTTTTAATGTTCCCAATATCTTCAAAATTCAAAGCATCATGCTTAACGTTATTATGGCAAATGACCACAAAATTGATTACAACTGCACTATTGATCTTTTTATTTAATGGCCATTTGTCTAAAAAAAAAAAGTAAAGAAAACTCATTTTTCTTTCCGTTCTTTCCACGCTTTTAAGCATAGTTTTAAACTTTCTCTCTGATTTGCATGGTTCTACTATGGACAATGTAAAAACACAGTGTTTATTTTCTAAAGGCTCAGTTGTAAGCACATATGCGTCTCAATAAAACGGTATAGTAGGATGTTTCCAAGCCTATGCATTTAGCATAAAATGCATTTTTACTACTGTTCTCCTAAGTTCCACGTATGCATTGACTTTACATATATAAAAAAATATCTAATTCATATTCATATTCTAAGATAACATACAGTCCAATTATTACTTTCTTAAACAGAATTGGTAAAACAAGCTTTTCCCACCCAATTTTTGTTTTACTAAAGTAAAAAAGGACAAGTCAAATTACAGAAAATGAAGTGCTTAGATCCTATGTCATGAGAGGACTGTACTACTTTGAATTCATAATGTGACTCTTAAGACAAAGCCTGTTATGGATAAAAACAAAACGGATGTGAAAAACCACAGGTCCTTCAGATGAGTTTTCACAACAACCTACAGCAGGCTTAAAGGAAACCTCAGATTGGACAGACATCCCAGCTCACTAATAATTAACCACTGTTTAACAAAATATCTCATTGTAATAAATATGCAAAGCCTCATGCCAGTCTAATTTCTCTCTAAATAAAAATCCAGTTCTTTTGTTCTTTGATTGACAGAGGACTGATAATAGGCCTCTCACCCAGAGATAAACTAAAAATGCCTGTCCCTCCTGGCACACTGCATACTTGTTTCATGCCAAGGATTATAACCTCGGAGACATGGTATGCTCAGCAGCTGAAGCGCTGTGCTAGTTACTCTGCTGCATATTCCTGCTGTACCTCCGGAAGATTCTGTATGATTTCTGAAAGACTGAGGCCACTCTGTTTAAACGCCTAAACTTGTACCAGCAGTTACTAGTCACGACTTCACCCTTCCCTCTGCTGTAAAACCGCCTGCCCAGTCATATGGATGATACTTGAACTACCAAGTCAAGAAAAGAAAAAAGCCATCCTCTTGAAACACCAAACAAACAAAAATAAATCATGCTTTCCATTGACATGAGTGGAACAAAAGCACAGACAAGAGGAAGCAGGAATTAACAAGCAAGGAAATGCAACCATCAGAAAAAAAACCAAAGAGCTTATCCCCAGATGCTTGTTGCAAAGCACCATTAGCTCGCCTGAGGAGGTCTGGATACCATGGGCAGTATTGTCTTAGGTTCTACAATGGCAGAGCTACAGGACGAGAATTCCACAGGTAGGACCATGAAGACCCCATGATCTCCATTTTTTAACTTGTTAGGGGTCCCTGTCTATGCCTTAACCCTGTTTTTGTGAAGATGAGAAATGTATTCGCATTGGGCACCTGGTCCTAGTAACTATGGAACATAAAGGCAACAAAAAACCTCTTTGGTTCTTAAATTGTGCTTCAGGTCTTTGAACAGAGCCTCTGAGCTGGCTCTCAACTTTCTTTTTGGTAAACTTTAACAAAGGTTGGTGCTACAACTGTTTTGAGCATGTGACACAATTAGCAAACCATTTTGTGAACACTGGAACTTACCCTGTCTGCTCCCCACCCCCGCTTAGATTCTTTGCTGTGTGGTAATACAGCTGAGCTCAAACTACGGTGGATAAACTGGGAATGTGAATTTGTCTGCCCACCTATTTTCAAGAAGCTTGTGAAAAAGTAACTTTGAACTGCTTCTACTTCATCAAATTCAATCAAAAGCAGCCAAGTTCAAAATGTCTTGAGTGTCAGTAGGGAGAGGCTGACAGAAGAGATTACCATGCAGGAAAACCCAGCTGAAAAGTAAATTCTCTCACCAAAAAAAATTCTGTCAGCTTATTGCAGAGTTATGTATTTAACGGGTCATACAGTAACACATCGAGCAGATGAAGATATATGAATGCTTTGACTGGGATCTTTGTCTTCTCAACTAGCTATCCCCACACAATTACATTGTGTTAGCAGGGCCACCACTGGCAGTTTTAGGATTCAGGCTTCTTCCCGTACTTGGCTCTGCTCACAATTTCAATCTCACTTTTTGCACCTGGCAGCTCCTACCAGCGTGCTTACCAGCCAACAGCGGCTGTGAAAATGAGAAATAGAAGAGCAAGTCGCAGTAACTCAGTATTGTGCGCTCCCCTCTCTCCCCCAGCTTTCACAAGCTCCTCTGGCTGGGGCCGCTGCTTTACCAGCCAAGCTGATGACACCAGCCAGATGAAGTGGAGGAGGCTGTGGGAAACAACAAATCAGCCAGACATAGACAAGGGGAACAGAAGCAGCTACCAGCTAGGTTTACAGCTTTACCCCATCAACCTCCTCACGTAAGAGTTGTGCTGCCACAAAAGATCTTCAGGCCTGCACAGCATCAGCCTTTATGAGGCACTAAGCAAATGAAGATACTTTGCATATCAAATCCCATACATTAGATCAATCCATACATTGGTTTAGCATTAATTTTGGAGCTGAATCAATTAAGTGTAAATGGAAATGAAATAATAGTTCTCCTTCCACTCAATACAGAACTTTAAATAGCTACAAATCACACCCTTCCTCCAATACCTTCACCTTTCAACAGTATAAACTGTTTATACTTCAGAGGCAAGTGCATACAATAGGTATAGTGCTTGTTTTCAACACAGCAGAGAAATAATTACCCTGAACTTTCTACCTCCCACCTGCAATTCCTCCCCAAAAGAAACAATTGCAAGGCTAAACAGTGATTTAGCTGAATAGCTGAATGTTGGCACTGTGATTCAATAACCTACAAAGTGCTCACATGAAACAGTTCTTACACATCCTTGATGACCAACAAAACTCATAGCAACGAACAACAATAAGAGGAACTTGTAATTTCCTAGTCCTGGAACTGTTCGACCTGCTACCTCTGGAATCATTAATGCTTTGGAGAAAAAAAAAAAAGGTAAATTCTTTCCTTTCATTCTCTGCTGGAGAGATCAAAAATATATTAAAGACATTTTTAACGCCTACAATACTTAGTTGAACCTTATGGTAACTGATTAACAGCCCTATTATTTAAGTGAACTGTGCACAAGATTTGTATTCTGGCTTCAGCATTAATGCTTCAGTTAAGTTTTCTACATCTTACACTGAATCTTCCAGGAAGACTAGGATTCAGTCACAACACTGCTACTAATTTCTGGCTCCAGTTCAGGAATGTATCCCTGTTCTGGAGAGCAATTCATCAGGTGCTATAGTCCAACAGAAAGCACAGACATTCTCAGGTACTTTCCTAAAAGACAGCCAAAAGCAAGAAAAACAGCACAATATTAGTATTAATGGGTAGCAATTCTTTTAGTCCGCTATTCTTGTCAGGGAGTAGAGATATTTGTACTGATGGATGCCGCAGTGGAAGAGTAGAAAGCGATCCAGAACCCATTAATTTCAGTGTAAAATTAAGTGTCCACTCCAGGGTCTGAGTAGTTATTTAGGAAGCAATAGAATAAGCTGAAATCACAAAAAGCAGGTCCAAGGGAGAATTTATCCTGTATTTTTTTTTATGTTTTCCCCTAAAGACTTAGTCCTGCAAGAGGCTTGTAGCTCTGTAGTTGATAATCCACACTTGACTTCTTATAGGTAAGCAATCATGTTCATCAAATTTACACATAAAAGTATAGCTAAACTCCAGGTGAAACTAGCCAACAAATAAAACTGCAAAGAAAAATACAACGTACAGAATTTTCTTAGATCATAAGATCTTCAGCGTACAGAACTGTCCACACAGGTTCTGAAACAACTTATTCTATCCCCCACCCTTGGGGACCTCACAGTTCTGCAGGACGTTATTGTGGCTTACATTTTATGAACGTTATCAACAGACCCCTGAAGAATTTGCTTCTCAAATCCCTCTCTACATTGTACTCCTGCTTGCTCACTTTCTCAAAAGAGTAAGCCCCAAAATTCTTTGACTAAAAGGAACCAAGTTAACCCAAATAAATTAATGGAGAGGTGAGAGTAGTTGGCAAGTATAGAAATGCACATATATTATCTTTTTCTTCCATAAAAGCTGATTCTTGAAGCCTGACTTGATAAAAGCACATATAGCATTCATTTGTATGACTTGTGGCCTCCGAAATGCTTTTCCATGAGCTATTAGAGGGAACTCTCAGCACTGTTTGGAATTAGATGAAAAATAGTCCAGACCTAATTTGGCAAGATCCACACACAGTCAAACAGCTTAAGGCCAAAGTCTTAAGTTTAAGATAAAATAGCTGTTGCCATCTTTGCAGTTTTCATGCCAAAAATGCTTCCCATTTCCGATTTAAGGAACCTTCTCTCACTGACAAATGATGAGTATTTCCCACTTTTTACCTCCTATGGCCTCTGGAGCAAGCTGATTTTTCATTTTATTTTATTCTCACGGTGGGTACAACCCCCTTCACAGAAGAATAAAACAAACTAAAAAATCTTACAGCAATTCAAGAGAAACAAGGCCCCACATATCTCCCATCACTTCAAGATATACACTGCAGAACTGAGTATAACCACTTACATCAAAACTTAGGGATTACAACTTCCTCCTTGGTAGGTGAGATGACTGAAATATTTTTGCTTCCCCCCACCCCCCCTTTAAGTTGGCATTCATCAGTGAATGTAACAAGTGTCTTTCTATCACTAGTTCAAACAATGATGCTCTCCATTTACTGCAGAAACATGGAAGTCTTTCTTCAGGTTCTCCTTCCAGAGTTCTTCCTTACCTATCCATTCACCAAGTTGTCAATATTTGCCAATGTTAACATGACTGGTGTTCTTTTGTTTGATATCACTACAGAAACATTAAGAAGATAAAAGGAAACATTTTACTTTGTTTCTCCTATCCTGATGGCATAGAATAAAACCACTTATTTTAAGCAAAGGAAACAGTTTTTTAAACACTCTGGAGAGAAGTAATGTACAAGAGTACTAGACATTGAAAATAGACTAGCTATTTCTATTATTGCACAGAGATCCAAACTACAGAAAAACCCCCCTCACACAGAGTAAATAAAATCACTTCTAACTACTCTATAAAAAGAATGTGAAGGGCAAGAAGTCTTGGAAAAGAACTCGGATTGTCTAGGTGTGCATGCAGGAAAAGGCCAGTTTGTGAAAAGGAGTGAGAACTGCCTTCTTCCTAGATCCAAGCCCACCTGCAATAAAGGTCATTAATACCTGATCACATAGCACAATTTTGGATTCTTAAAATTCAAGCTAATGTTCATTTATACCTCAGGAACAATTAGGAGCAGTGTACATTTATACACTTAGACGCACACTTTCACCTAGTCACATCCAGAGATGTCTAGAACCACAGGGCAAAGAGGGAAGAGAGGGAATACCCATCACAGGACCTGAGCCTGTGCGCTACACGACATGAAGTTAACAGGGGGAGAAAGTTAGTCCCCTCTCCTCCCCTTTAGCAAATCTGTACTGTGATTAAAAAAAAAAAAAGACACCCTTACTAAATAGCAATCTAGACAAAGCTTTGGTCATATACCAAAAAACAAAAACATTTTTCAGAAAGTGACTACAGAAATCTGGAATCAGGTTCACAAATGTAATTCATTAAAGTCTCCTTTTTGCCCACCAGCATTCTAAGTGTTTCTTTGACCATATTTAATTTGAAAGGGAAGGTCTATTTGCAAACTAGGCTTCTGGTCTTTAACCCTATTTAATAGGTCAATAGGGAGAAGATCAGCAACCAACTTTTAAAAGGCTTGATAAACAGTTTAAGCCAACAGTCTCTTAGGTATCTGTCTGGGATACAGTTGCAAGGTTTACCACCAAGCATAATTTGATGTTGCTCATTTTCTAAATCTTAAGGCTGAAGTCCACCATAACCTGGTTTACCCAAAACCGTAGGTTCTTGCTTTATCTCTGCTCCATGTCCTGTATCATGCAGGCTCTCAGTAGACAGCAGAACTTTTTTCTCTGCTTGTTCATGTAGGGCTGCCTGAATTCAAACTGACTGCTGAGACAGAGAGAGGGAGGGAGATGGAAAGAAGCAAGCCCCCATCCCATCGCCCAGCTTTGGGATTTTTCCACTTCTTTTGTGTCGCAGTTACCTGGCAGGTTCCTCAGTAACATCACATCCAGTGTGTTGGTCACTTCTAGGGAAGTGAAAGCACACCAGAATTGTCACTCATTTACATTTGCTTCAGACACTAGTTAAACATCAATGAGCATAGCAAGTCTAAACTTCCATGTGGCAAGAATAAGTTCTTTAAGGTTAGTAATAGTCTTACTAGACAAGAAAACAGTAGCTGGGGCCCTATCTGACACCAGCAGCTTTTTCGGTTTCTTTCGAGGCATCTCTCAGAATACCCTGTCTAGATCCTTCTCACCCAAGCACATCCAGTACATCAGGGTAGCAGTAAACTATGAAACACCTGTGACATCACAATTAGCAAGTAAAGTCTCCCACCTTCCTTCCCACATTCTCTTTACTACACGAGAAGCACGTTGTGTTTTGCCTTTCAAATCAATCTGAGTGTTAGTGAAAATGCAAGTAAAACAATGTTGCAGCTTCTCTGGAAACAGCACCTCATTTTCTGATGCAGAAACTCTAGGGTTCCTTCACAGGAAGGCACACCTAGAACCACCTGGTTGGGCATGGGGAGGGAAGGACGAACGAGAAACAAATATACTCAGGTCTAGTTTGAGAAAAGACGTCAGACCAAACCAATCCACACTGTCTAGCTTTGCAATGGCTTCCCTATATCTTTGATGTGATACATTCTAAACATCAACTCTACAACAGTTTTGATGGTTTGGGAATTTCTAACACATTGCAGTTAGTGCTTATGTATACAAATATGGCTTTTAGAAGTAAAACGTTTATCACTCATTTCAAAAAAATGTGAAGCTAGACCTATTTTCTGCCTGTTCTATATTTCCCTTCTATTTCTAACTTACACTACTTCAACCTGAGTTTCCACTAGCACCAAGAAATGGTTTGTTTTTTTTTTTTTTTTTTTTTAAAATGTGGTGGTTCCCACCCCTCTTCTCATAGCTTTACGATAGCTGTTACAAATATGGATCTAAAGCTAATACTAATAATCATATACAGTTCTGGCTTCTATACATGTGCTGCTCCAGGATCACACTATTTTAAAAAAGGCAAGTTTGAGAACTGAGAGAGTTTTCCTTTCCCTCCCTCTCCCCTCAAAACCCAACCTTTCTCAATCAAAAACAAAGTCCATCTGCTAATCTTGAAGTGCTCCACCCTGACTGACAGCACATCCCAACACTCAACCAGCTATATTTTAAGTTTTGTAGGTTTGCTGGTTTTGGCTGGGCTAGAGTTCTGGATTTTTGCTGAAAATAGTGTTGGTAATACAGGGATGTTTTCGTTCGTGCTGAACAGGGTTTACACTGAGTCAAGGCTGTTTCTGCTCCTCACCCTGCCCCTCCGCCCCACCCCACCAGCAAGCGGGCTAGGGGTGCACAAGGAGTTGGGAGGGGACACAGCGGGGACAGCTGACCCCAACCAACCCCAAGGTATATCCCACACCATGACATCAGGCTCAGTATATAAAGCTGGGGGAAGAAAAAAGGAAGGGGGGAATGTTCGGAGTGGTGGCGTTTGTCTTCTCAAGTCACCCTTATGCGTGATGGAGCCCTGCTTTCCTGGAGATGGCTGAACACCTGCCTGCCAGTGGGAAGGAGTGAGTGAATTCCTTGTTTTGCTTTGCTTGCATGTGCGGCTTTTGCTTTACCTATTAAACTGTCTTTGCCTCAGCCCATGGGTTTTCTCACTTTTACCCTTCTGATTCCCTCCCCCATCCCACTGGAGGGGAGCATGTGAGCGGCTGAGTGGGGCTGAGTTCCCGGTTGGGGTTAAACCACAACAGTAGGACAAGAAAGAATGTGCTAAAAAAAGAAAAAGAGACTGCATCACATTTTCATAGACATTGGCATTTGGATCTGACTTACATTGCAAGATGCTTGCTTAGGGGGGAAAAAGTCATTCCCAGTATTGCACGTGATCCAAAATTAGAAAGTAATCAAAACATCTTATTTCAATGAGAACATATCATAATCAATAGCTCTACAGTAGAAGGCCATTAAATTAAATCCCATCTCATACATATTTTGGCTACTATTTTGAACTTATGACAAGTAGAAGAAAATCCCATTATGTCAATGGTGTTAGAGACCAAGTCACACACAAAAATAGCATCATGTCTTTAAAGGGCTCAAAAGACCTTGACCTTGTCTTACACAGGTCCCTGAAGATCCGAAGAAGTGTCAGACTGGCCAGATGCCACCTAGACAATGCAGCCATTGTCAAACATGCTCCAGGAGACCAAAGCCCAGCACATGAGCAGGATCAAGCACAAGGGAGTGTCTTCACTTACAGTTGTACTAACAAGTCTGATTTTTCTCCTGCCTGCTTTGGTTCTCACCCTCCCTCACACCAGCCAAGTCCTGCTTGCTTCCCCTGCATCCTATTTTATGATACCAACTTTGAAATTGCCTAGTCTTTAGCTTTGTTTCTAATCATGCTCTCTTGCCTGGCCATTTAACAGTTCCTCCCCTAGACTCTCCCAAGCCCCATGCCTGTGACTGACTCTTTCCTAAGCCTGGCTCTAATCACTTTGGCTTGAGCATCCACACACCAGTCAAAAATCCCTGTAGGCACCTAAAGAAACATTGCTACAGATGAAAGGCCCTCAGTTTATCCCTAGGAGCCCAGGGGCTTTGAGAAGTGTTGGTACCTCCATGGCAGTGTAGGATATCTATTGTTAAGACAATTTAAAATTGATCTCTTCCTAAATATTTTGCATTTTGAAGCAACAAATTTGTCTTAAGACAACCTCTGATCACAGGGGTTTACAGTCCACAGACCCCATCCAAGATCACTTTCGGCTATCAGGCCAAGCAGTGTGACAAACTTAGCACTGAGAGTAAGGCTTGCACTAACAGTAATCTTCAAAATCCTTCTGAGGAATTAAAACAAGAATACATGACCTAAGCATCCAGTGTTCTGAAAGGCAAGAAGTGCAAACTGCGATCATGACAGAGTGAATATTAGAGGATGCACCTTAGCTGTTTGAGACCATACACATCATTGTCTTTAAGCTGGTGTAATTTGTGCCCTGAAGCACCCTGAATTAATTTGTTTAGAACCTAACTGATGTTCAGCATGTCCTAACAGCAGCGGAAAATCTGCCAAAATTAGTGCAGTCCTGGATAGTTTATAATTCCTACCAAAACTTTAAAGAGCTTGAAGAGACTGGGGAAATGTATAACATGCCAAAAGCGTTTAAATCCAATACTCACTAGCAAGTGTTGGGGTGTGAGGGGATAAGCAATAAGAAGGGAGGGAATACCCAGGATATTTGAATTTTATACGTTTAAAAGATTTCCAAACCAGAAACTGGTTGCAAGTCTCCAAACATTACATACGTTCTGAATTTCAAGGCTTATTTTTACTTGTTCACCTAATTAAGCACAGGAGAAAAACTATTTGTATACAAATGAAAACTAGAGAACTTTCTGCTAGTAGTAAAATACATCATGAAATACAGGTTTCTTCCATGTCAAAGCATTTTACTACAATTTAGTGAAGATTAATATTACAATGTTGCCCTCTTCAATTTATTTTTCTACTGAGCAGGCAATTTTCTACTTGGCTAATCATTCAAACATGATTATGAAACAAGAATACACACATCACTGAGCCTCAATTGAAGAGCATGGAGCTCATTTATTAGAAGTTAGCCACGTCAAAGAAATTAAAGCAGATAAATGGAGTTTTGCTGCTGACTAGCATCAAAACAATATCAGTTTTCATACAGGGTTGTCCCCTCCCCACCCCGTCCCCCCGCAAGCTGTGGCAGGGGACAGGGAAAGGAGAAAAATTATTGCAGCACATTCTTTTCTTTAGTAATTGTTACTTAAATTTATAATTATTTATAGTAATTTTTATTTAAATAAGCTACAATCTTTCATAAGGAATAACAACCTATGAGTTTGAATACAGATTAAAAAATCTTTATACCACATTAAGATATACATTAAAATTAAGTAATATATTGCTACATAATTTCTTTGCTCTTAAGAGGTTTAACTGGTAGCGAAATGAAACAAATCTCTGGATCCATTTTCAAATTAAACTCATTTTTTTACAACTAGCAGGTATGCAGTCTAGTGGCCTTTCCATCTTTAATAAAAGCATTTTCTCATTATTAGATATTCCAGTGAGTTCGTCCTCCCAAACTACCATGTATCAGTATACAAAGATCTGTTTATCAGCATGACTGAAACAATACAGACATTGATACTTGTTACAAAGTAAGTGGAAGAGTTCTTAATTTCCATTAAGTTCTTAACTTTCATTAAGTGGAAGAGTTACTAAAAATAGAAAAGAACACATTCTGCAAAACGGAAGAGCTTTTATATTTAGTGTGATCAGAACATCACAAAGCTCCAGCCAGTGCTTTGGAGGGGATCACTAGTTCAGGTGGATAAAAGCCCTACCAGCATTCAACAAGCTTTCTGACCCAGAGAATAATCATCCACGAGCTAGGTACAAGCATCTGCCAGGAAAGCAGAACAGAAGAAACATTATGACAAGAGAGACAAACACCTACCCAGCCTTGTAAGCAGATCACAAAGTGGCCGGCAAGCTATTGGGGGCCAGCTATATTGACAGATCTAAGTAAAACAGCAAGGACATTCCTTCCATCAGGGGAAGTGCAAGACACCTACAAATCGGCAGAGGTTTTTGGAGGAATTGCAGTCCTAGAGGCACTGCTCACAGTCAGTGTCCGGCAATAAAAATTCAGCCTCAACTTCTGCTCACCTGGCTCCATACACTAATTGCACCAAGAGATGCAGTGCACATTTCTCCATCTTACATTCTAATTTCCTCATTTCATGTTGGGTTGCCTGGTTACACAGGACAAAATGCTACATACAAAAAACCTGCAGAGATAGGTATTTTTGTTGACGAGTTCCAGGAGTTAAATAGTCACAGTTAAAAACAGACAAGAAAATTTCAGGTAAGTGTTTGACAGCATTACTGCAAATCTCAAAGAGCAGAAAATGCTTTTTCACCACAGATCTTTAGGAAAAATTTTAGGATTCTAGGAAAATCTGGTACCGATGATGTGGATGGTCCTCTCTGATTCGGCACTCACAACAAGTCTTCAGAGCATACAGCAGTCCCAGAAAGCAAGGAGCTCACTTGTGGTAGTATTCAGGAGTTCCCTATAATACTAATGGGGAAAAGAGTCAAGATCTCAGAACAGAAAGGAAATACTAGTTTTCACTAACTGTTCGGGTGGATTTTGGAGGGGTTGTGTTTGGATTTTTTGTTTGGTTTTTTGTTTTGTTTTGGGGTTTGTTTGGGTTTTTTTTGGAAGGAGATTCAGTGGGCTTGGGAAGGTAAGACTGTAGATTACTCCACTAAGACACAAATCTTGCATTTCACTAGAAGTTGGGGTATTCCTAGTAAAATAAATTCAAGGATAGCCTTTCCCTTACAGGCTTTGTATGAACAGACATTTGAACCCAACAGAATACTCACAGACAGAGAGGGCAACAACATCAAGCAGTGCAGGTTTTATCATTATTTACCTAATCAGTATGAAAGAGAACAAAAAAATTTTGTGTTGAAGTAAAGAAGGTTACTGTAATGCCAGTTACAAAGACACCCACTCCAGCACCTATAGTCAGCTTCAAGATTTCTATCAATGTCCACAGGTTTCTGAGCCTGAGCTTTATTTGGCATGGTTCATTAAATATAAGGCTATTTCTTAATGACCAGCTTTCTGTTCCAGGTTAATTGCAGTCACAGCCAAACACATTTGGGTATGCAGGGGGAACAGTAACACCTGCATCACAGACAACAACAAACAAACAATAAAACTTCCGTGTAACCATAGAAGACAGCATCTGTATGGGATGGACCTTGCCAAAACCAGCACCTGAACACCCAGGACGTAACAGAAGTGCTAGCAGAGGTCACACTCGGAACTGCTGAAGGTACCATTGATAGACAGGAAAGACTCAGATTAATTCACCTTCTACTGAATCTCTCATCTTCCAGAAGCCACGGTCCATGGGCCCCCTACTTCCTTCACTAACACACCCCCAGTATTCTAGGTTGAAACTCCTTCAGGATGGCTTCCAAAAATACAAGCCAGCAGGAAAGAGATGAGCAGCTTGAGGTGGTTTCAGGCACCAACATCATTATGGTAGAAATAATTTGGCTGCTGAGACCTCCTACAACCATTACTGCCGTAGTGATCTGGCCACATATATTGACTTATCTGCTCCCTTTGTTTCAAGTCTCTGTGACACTTCTTTCCCAGTAATTATTTTGCAAATCTCAAATATATACACTTCAAAATATATTTTTATATATATAAAAATCTATGTATATGTATATATCACTTATTCCTCTAAATATTTCAACTCTAGAATTCCAGCAGCTCTGAGTAGTTGTTCTACATTTCATCCCAATCTTTCCTCCAATCAAATCTCAAAAAATAGACAGGGGTTTAAAAAAAAAAATCAAATCTGTCAACCATCGATATTGCCAGCACTATTTTCCCTGGTCACCTAAATTAGTATTCCACAATAGGATCATATAGTCTTAAGGTCTGTTATTAAGAGGAGCTGCATTTCTTCCAACTCTGGTGACAGCCACTACCATTCAGCACCTATGAGAAGTCAAACCAGCCAGCAGCTCGGCACACCCAAGGGACAGAGCCAATTCCACTTCAGCTGCACAGACTCTGCCACAGTACAAAAAGTAGAGAAAGGCATGAACTAGTGAGTGACTGTGATGGGTATGGATTACTATTAAAGGCTGTGATAACATTAAATACAAATATACAAATTCTTTCATAGAAGTATTGCCAAGAAATAACAGGACGGCATTTTTTTTGTCAGTCAATGAAAGTGATCGCATACAGCAGCGGCCACACAACATTTTCTTTTCAACCTTTAGTTAGAGGCAGTCACAGTAAAATTTATTACTCTTAGCTGTTCCACTATTGTTATTTTAACAGAATTTTGCTGTATGAAACTCACTATAATGTAAGGATGCATTTCCAGGATGGTCAAACTTGTCAGTACATTACACTTAAAAATACACAACACGTATCAGTGCTTTCCAAGGATCTTAAAGTTTGGAGTTCAACTGAAGAGTACTGTATATAATTTTAACTGACGGAAAACCCTAGCGAGGGCTTTGAGCGGCTAGTACAGCTGGATTTGCTATACTTACATCAGCAGCAACTGTCACAAACATGAACAAAGGGGTTTTACATAATAAACCACAAAACACTCAAGTGGTTTATTTACACTAGTATTGAAGGTTTTTTCAGATACTAGTGTCCTTCATGTGGAAAGCTGAACATCCTTATCATGCTAAACTGCCAAAATCATCTGCAGTGTGTGGAATTGGCGTGAAAATAAGCAGATGACAAAGTTACAGGTGTCCAAGACCATTACTTCTCCTTCCATAGAGCAATCTGAATGGTATTCTTTTTTGTTGCTTAAATCTCACAGTCCAGTTAAACATACCATGCAGCTGACTAAATGAATTTGTCATACTTTAGACTGATCCATTACAATACACTGGTTTTGTTAACTGTAGTATAATCAGGGCATAAAAGAAACATTAACCATAAAACGCACAAGCTTTATGGAATTTGCTGTTACTTAGGGGTATCTTTTTACACATATTCTTCTTAAGAAAAGATTATCTATAGTGGATACATAAACCAGGTTCTATTTCTAAGCTTTTTTCTCCCCAGTATTTAACCTTTGCAATATCCATATTTGGTATATTCCCCCACAACAGGGGATATATTTGAGCTCAGTATGAGGTTAATCATCTTTGTACATTTGCCTTTCAAGCTACAGATGATTACTATTATATTTTCTTTTGTTCCAGTTTGATCAAGGGAATATTGTTCGACAATACCACATTCTTTAACGTGTTCTTTAGGAAGACGGACACATTAAAGACAAAGGAAAGAGACTGCGGAAGAGACATGCATTGCATTAGAATTATGATGATTGGAACACATGCAACAAAATGAGAAGTCCTTAATCTCTTCACAGGCATGTTGTTACCTACTTGTATCACTGTAACAAGCAATTCTAAACTGCTTATAACAATCCAGTATAATTCATTTGCAAGAACAACGGACAATTCACTTTGAAAGCAGTTTAAATTTAGCCAGAAAAATGTGGTTGTTTCTATCCTGTAAAACCAAAGCTGTCACACTGAAACTATACTAGTATCAAAACAAATACAGCACTATCATTAAAGTGGGGAGAAAGAGCCATATAGATAAGCAATAGTATTAAACCTGCCAACTAGGGACAAGACAAGAGAACTTTTAAAGGGCAATTACAGAGAACACTACCCAGAATTATGATTCTCTTGGAGAAAAGTGGTTTCTTCAGTTGATGGGCACATGAATGTTAATAAAATATTACATTACTAGTATGCCAGCAATATTGGCATTCCAATTACTAAATCAATCACAATTCATAATAATCACCAAAAATTGGGAGCTGGGTTATTGTCCAGACGAAACAGACATTGAAAGAAATATTTGGAAGAGCAATTACAAGCAGCACAAAATTCCACTGTCCTCTCCCACACGAGCCCAAACGACTGATATCCACCAAGAGCTGCTGATGGTGATGGAGAGGGGCAGGAGGAATGTTAACAATCTTCCCCTTTTGACCCACATCAAGACTGAGATCACAAAGCGGCTTTGCAGGGATGAGTCCATGAAAAGAAATACAGGCCACATGCAGGAAAGTATGTTCAACTGACACAGACTGATGAATGTGCATTCTTCCTTTTTTTTTTTTGGACTTGTTTGATTTATGACTCAATTAGAACAGTAGACCGCATATCTTATTTTTATATTGAAACTATTGCTGGTTTTTTTATGAGACTTGCTAAACCAGCTTCATTTAGGACTTACTGACCCTGTCTTGCTAGTCCCAGAGTTTTCCAACCACTAAACCAAATGCAGGTAAACACATCACTATTTTTCATACCCTTCCAGAAAGATACTGTTTCCAGTGAGCATGCAGGTTAGCTCCTACAGGAGGATCATCAGAAAAGTATACTACTCCTCAGACTTGCCACACATTTTGAGTGTATTTAGCTCACTACCTCTGACACCCGAGTTTTAAACAATGCAGTGCTTATTTATGAAACATCACAGAAATCAGAGGAAAGTCTCAAGGTATTTACATAACATTTTCTGCAGCAATGAAACTAGGTAGCAAAGCACCTGCCCTGCTCCCCTACCGCTTCCTGCCACAACATTGCCACAGTCTGTCTCTCCCCAACTACAGAAACAAAACACTTTTGAAAACTGTGCTGTAAGCCACATCACTAAAATTACTAAAGGCTGGGAAAAGTTTAACCTCTATCAATATAAGGAAAAGCAATAACTTCAAGAACAAGAGCACCCTACTGAATTAAAGTCATTTCACAAAGTGATATCAGAGGGAAGGAAGACAGTAAACAGATAGGTTTTTTAGCAAAGGATTGCAAGGATCACCAGAGCACAGTAGATTTGATGCACCAAGGGCAGGGGGTGGTGGAAGAAAAAAAACACAGAAAAGAAAGTTCTCTGTTGTGTTAGAGTATTTGGAACTAAGGCACTGGAATGAGACATTGAAGCTACGGGTTGAGTTCCCAACTAGGGATACAAGCACCAAGTCTAAGACCAAGCAAGCCTCAGGCTGAGCCTTGTGAGCCACATAGGCTCCTGAATATAAAAGCCAAGCGCCTGTGCTGGTTGATGCTGTTCTACATGGCAAATTTTTAAGATGCAGACGCCATTTAGGAGGTTCTTGCCTTTTCCTTGTTCACTGTAACTTGCTCCCACTAGAGGCTCCCATCCCAGAGTAAGGCTGATTCATGCATTTACAAAGTCATGACCTGTGCAATGGTTTGCCTTCTCAGACACATGCATATGTGCTCCCTCTGCAGTATTCTTTGAACAGGAACAAGTAGAATCAAGGCATAGAGAGGAATAAGAAAGGAAATTGCCTCTCCCATCAGAGGTTCAAAACATTGAATCACACCTATAGATCATTCACTTACAAAACGGGGTCACGTCTGTGGCACAAGTCATTACTTGTAAAATGAATGTCACAGAAGGAACAAGTCCGCATCCTGAAACATGCTGGACTTGTTCCCATCTTTGTCACATTGCAGGTATGGTACCCTAAGAATTTGAGCTGAATTCCCCAAATAAAGTAACGAAGGCTTATGAGGCTGTGAAAAAAAAAAAAAAAGAGGCAGCTTCTTATTATTCAACAATGTAAATGTGATGAGGCAAAGTATGCCGTTACAGAGGCTGAGGTTAAATAAAAAGCAAGCTGCCTGTGCTACCTCAGTCAGACCACTGAACAGCTGCTCCACGCTGTAGGCTGAAAGCAAGGAAAGGACACTGAAAACAAGACCTTTGGACATGTTGGTGCAGATCAAAAAACCACATAGCAAAAAGTTTAAGGCCAGGTACTCAGAAGCCATGTGGATATTTAACTTTTCCTAATTTAAAGCCCAAAAAAACCTTACAGACACAATCACTTAGTAGCTATTATGCATAAAATCACCAACAACTTTAAGAGCAAGTCTAGGTGCATGTAACATTCTCAGGTGAAGTGTTCTAATAGACTTCTAAGAGCATCTTCCAGCTTTGACTTCCTTTACCTCAGCGCTTACTATACATTAAAAGCAACTTGCTCCATAGTTCTGGGTGTTATATATACCAGCTTATGTGCCTCAGATATTACACAAAGGAGTCATGAGTAGAGATATGGGGCAATAACAATTACTGTGCCTTAAATCTAATCTCTAATGAGAGATAGTCACTTAGAGAAATGGCCCAAGATATCTACAAAAAGAAATGCAAAACCACCACCAAAATAACACACACCATGTTGTTTTCCCTTTTAAACAAATTCTAAAACTCATACTAAGCCCCCCTCTTTTATTTTTAAGGTTGTCAATAAAATGTTTTCCTTTACAGAAGACCGCTGAGGTCACTGGAGTCTAAGCAGTGAATAATTTTAAGTTTTGAAAGTTACCAAATTTATTCATTCCTATAGTTTTTCCTTCAAAGATTACTGTAAAGTCACTACTACTCTTTCTGGTTTTGCCAAGTTAATTAGCCTCTCCCTTAGCATCCATCACATGATTATTACTATGTTACTACTGTTACTTTTTAATAGTATAGAATACTTTACCTATAATTGGATGAGTCTTCTAAAGAAGTCTTTTTTCTTTCCCTGAATGCAGCACTGATTATTAGAACAGAAGGCCAGCTGGCCCACCTTTTATGTTAAGTTTTTAGTGTTTTATTATGCCCCAAAGATATAATTTAAGAGCATACTAGGGTCACTTGGCCTCATATACTTCTCCCTCCCCATTCATAAGACTCATTCTTTACCTCCTCACCCAACTGCCTCAACAAGCTTTACACATCCATTCCCAAAACACCTTCATAAAAGGGTCAGACCTGCAGTACAGAAGCAAAGGAGTCTGCTGCTTGGAATTCCCCCACAGCACAAACAAAAAGCTTCAAAACAAGGGGAAAGAAGTAAAGAAACAAGGAAGATTTAATCATTCAAATTAACTGTACTCAATAAGCAACATATGCAGTTCTGCTCCTTACCCCCCTCTATGAGCCTTGCTTTCCTTTTACAAGAACCTGAATTCTGTGCTTTTAAACATCTGTTGTGGATTCACGTATAGACCAGACTCATCTAAGCAAAAAAGGGTAGGCTAAAACTAATCATCAATTTTTCAGCTTTGTCAGATCTATCCTCTTCTGTGACTGGGAGTTCTTTGCACACTAAGTCCAGCAATTTTAGACTGAGTTTTCTTTGAACCAGTCCTAAAGCTAAACAGGTGTTTTGAGGAAACTGAACCTGCACAGGAACTGCTCTGTTGCCAGAGGTTGTGCTAAACTGTTAAAGTAACAGAAATGCGTATGAGATTACAGGGTGGAAAAGAGAAATTAAAATTCCCCCCACCCCACCCCCCAAAAAAAAAAAAAAAAAAAGAGGACAAGAAACAGCAAAGCAAGTAAACTTTTAAGAGCAAGAGACACGCAATAAAAATCTACAGAACAGTAAATTGAGGCAAAACCAAATGGGAGTCATTGACATACAAAGTTTCTGTGAAAACAGAGGTTTCCCACCTCAGACTTCTAACTTTCAAATTCAGAAGGAAGAGAGACAGCTGCCTGAACATCTTCCTAATGCTAAGTAACTCCCCACCAACTGCATAATCAGCATGCTCAATACAGTAACAGGCAGAAATTCTGACCCCACAAAAAATAAAAGCAGAGGAACTTCTGTTGATTATTAGGTCAGGGTGTNATGGAAGCTTCAGAATCCATACTCCTTTCTTTAAAAGAAAAAAATACCAGCCATACACTTAAAATATAGTACTAGTAACAGTAGCATGCAGAGATCATAAAACTAACTTAATCTGTTCTACACAAGTTATCTGAAAATTACCTCTCTCAGGTATGCTTTAAAAATACTTTCCAAAATAGATAGTATATCACAGAGTTTTTAAAAGCTAAAATCAAATCTCTATGAAAACTCTCAGTAAGAAACAAGCTCTCATATAACATACATATGCTATCAACTACTTTGTCATCGCAGAATGTTACTTTAGTTTCTCCTACTAAAAGGAGCTGTCATCACAACCTCTTTA
>WEKW01027050.1:4212-32506 GCA_013389905.1 Sula dactylatra | reverse complement strand
AAATTATTTTTCTGCCATTCTAGTGAGGTGAGAGTGACTCTGCTTAATAGAGTGTCTGCTTTGCAGCAAATAGCTATAGTCCCAAATCCTAGGTTTATGCTAATTTTCTAATTAAGACTTCCTCCTGCTGCCTCTTCCCATTCTAGGAATCTAACAAATTTTTTATTTTGTAATTTATGTAAATTATCTTCAGAGTGGTTATTGTCAGAATGGAGACAGTGTACCTCATGAAAACTGGTTGAAACCTGTTAATTTAGTCAGCCTCAGAACTTTAGACCATTTGACCTTAGTGTTCTTAAGTGAGCTTCTGTCATCAATCACTTCCTTGCTGTTTTGTAGCAGAGATTTACGTGTTGCATTATGATGCTGTCATAGCTGGCACATCTGAGCTATGAGTGAAACTTCCACCAGTCACTACCTGACATGTAGAACTGATCACAGCTATTGTCTTCCCCACAAGATATTTACTTGCTCTTTGATGCAGCAAAATACTTAATCTCTAAGATGCCTTAAAACTGGCCAAGTTCCAGCCATCTAGCATCTCAGTGTATGTGTGCTTGGGTTTAGGAACCCTTATAATCTAGTAAGGATGAAGGAGATACTTAAAAACCTGTGCAAATCCTGCTGTGTCTTCTAGTTTCCTATTATAATATTCCCTTAAACCCTCCTAGAAATTCAGGCTCTGCTGTAATAAGCCAGCTTCAAATGGAAGCTAGGTACCAACACCCTTTTTTAAAGGCAACAATATTTTTTCCTTTGACTTCCTGTGTCTGATACTGGGCATGAGGGAACGTAAGTTTAAGCAGTATCATATAGGGTGTTTATCTCAGTCTGACATTATTTCAGATATACTTGATTTTCTGGATGCCAGTGTAACTCACCAAGTCTGTAATCTTTGAAGACTGAAAGATTTTTAAGGCTTTTGTAACAGGAACTTGGAAAGTCATCTTGTATCCCTGTTGAGAGGGGAAACGTGAGTCCATGCATCTTGCAACGGAGTTGATTGTACACTCGGTTTTTAGTCTTCAGGATGTTCTAATGCAGGATTCAAGACTGTACCTCGTCTTTGAATTCCTTTCCATGGATCTCAAGAAATACTTGGATAGTATTCCATCTGGCCAATATTTGGATCGTTCACGTGTTAAGGTAATGAGGACAATTTCTTAATATAAGAGAGAAATTAATCTAAAGATGACCTCTAAAGCTATAAGCAGCTCTTATTTTCAGTATAATTAAATCCTTGAGGAGAAATGAAAGGTTAAAGAAGCAGCTGTGGATAATAAGATCAATGTGAGTTTTACTCTCAAATGCCACTTCAAATTCTTTTAATTATTGAAATTAAACTGCCTTAAACTAAGCTTAAGTAAAGAATTAATGTGTGGCTTTATGATCGATATTAACTCAATAACTGCAATGCTTTGGATCTCCATTTCCTACTACTATGGGGAGACCTAATGTAAGGGAACAGCTTTATGTTGCAGAACACTAACTTGTACTAAAGGTCACTTTTTTCTCCCACTTTATCCTTTCTACAGAGTTACTTGTATCAAATCTTGCAAGGTATTGTCTTCTGCCATTCAAGAAGAGTTCTGCACAGAGACTTAAAACCTCAGAATCTCTTAATAGATGACAAGGGAGTGATTAAACTGGCAGACTTCGGGTTGGCTCGAGCCTTTGGAATTCCAGTGCGGGTGTACACTCATGAGGTAAGTAAGTTGGAACATCCTCTTGGTGATTTGGAAAATGCTTACTAGCTTTCTGGTAATAACTGAATATGAAACAGCTAAAAAAGAATCATGGAGCTTTGGAAGTCATCAGCTAACAGTATTAGAAAGTTCTCTTTCGGTTTTGTTTTATTTAATTGCTTTGTCTCCCTGACTGTGGTTTTTAGTCTATGGTTCTGAAGCACCTTCTGAACCCCACTATTACCGTGACAATGAATCAGATGGGCCAGAACTTGTTGCTCACTGTCTCCTTAGGGTGTTTTTGCTTCACAAAGTACTCAGTTTGCTGAGGGTTTTAGTGGCTGGGTGCTAAAGGCTTCTTGCCCTTTGGGGAAGTAGGGTAGGCAACTCCTTTGCTTGCAGTAGAAACTACTGCAATGGAGTTTGTTACACTTATCTGTAAAAGAAGTTTGAAACTAGTATTTTCACTAAAACTTCTAGCACCAGCTAGTGAATGCTGCTTAATAATGAATGAGCCATTGTGTTTGCAGTCCATTAGAGGACTTGATTCTATAAACTTAAAAAATTTCCTTGTTCAATAGGTAGTGACACTGTGGTACAGGTCTCCAGAGGTGTTGCTAGGATCTGCTCGTTACTCTACCCCTGTAGATATGTGGAGCATAGGTACCATATTTGCTGAGCTGGCAACTAAAAAGCCGCTTTTCCATGGGGATTCTGAGATTGACCAGCTCTTCAGAATCTTCAGGTATGTCAGGCTGACCCTTTCCTTGCTACTTGTGCAGCACTGCACAACAGTGCTGCGCACTTACTAAAATCAGAGTAGTGCAGACAGATTTCAGACTAAACTGCTCAGTATTTTGCTTATGTTTGCATAGAGCTTTAGGTACCCCCAACAACGAGGTATGGCCTGAAGTGGAATCCCTGCAGGACTACAAAAACACATTTCCAAAATGGAAACCTGGCAGCCTGGGAACACAAGTTAAAAACTTAGACGAAGATGGACTTGATCTGCTGTCTGTAAGTAGCCTTTCTTAAACTGCTGCTTAAGAAACTGAACAGGTCATTTCAAATACTCTAGAATACGTAAAGCTATACTAACTGGTCTTGGCTAGAATGAAGATATGGAGATCTTCACCCTATCAGCAGTGGTATGGGCTGTTGTTCTTGTAGAACTGATACCTTGTGTGACATTTGCTCACTTTCACAAATAATAGGTGACCAGACTACTTCGCATTAAGCAATTATGCCTCAGGTTTTTTATACTAATAAGCCAGGTACAACTTGAAAACAAGGATGAGCTTTTATAAACAAGTCTAAGTGAAGGCTCCTGCCCACAAATGAGCTGTCACCTTCCTGGTGCCAGCACTAATTATGGTGTGGCTGTATGACTGCTGATACAGTTGGAAACATTTTTCTTTTATGGTAGCATGTGGGTTCATCTTGGTTAAGCTTTCATGGTGGTCTTAACTGAATAACCAATGATGTAAACAGCTGAATTTACTGATAAGCTGTGAAACTAGGGGCTTAGTTTAAGTCTGTCTATAATGTCTGTCTCAATTACCTTTAAATTTTGAGTTAAAGGTTTTTTTTTGGCTGTGGTGGATTAATTTTTAATTGGTATATTTTGTGTCTAGTGTGAGTTTACTGTGGTTCTGTGGCCATGCAATTGAACTACCACACTAAGAATCATAGAATCATTAAGGTTGGAAAAGACTTCTAGGATGATCAAGTCCAACGGCCAACCCAACACCACCAGGCCTCCTAAACCATGTCCCCAAGTGCCATGTCTACGTGTTTTTTTTTTTTATCACCTCCAGGGATGGTGACTCCACCACCTCTCTGGGCAGCCTGTTCCAGTGCCTGATCACTCTTTCAGGAAAGAAATGTTTCTTAATATCCAATCTAAACCTCCCCTGGTGCAGCTTGAGGCCATTTCTTCTCATCCTATCACTCGTTACTTGGGAGAAGAGACCAACACCTACCTCGCTACAACCTCCTTTCAGGTAGTTGTAGAGAGCGATAAGGTCTCCCCTCAGCCTCCTCTTCTCCAGGCTAAACACCCCCAGCTCCCTCAGCTGCTCCACATCACACTTGTTCTCCAGACCTTTCCCCAGCTCCGTTGCCCTTCTCTGGACACACTCCAGCACCTCAATGTCCCTCTTGTACTGAGGGGCCCAAAACTGAACACAGTATTCAAGGTGCGGCCTCATCACTGTCCTGCTCCTGCTGGCCACACTATTCCTGATACAAGCAAGGATGCTGTTGGCCTCCTTGGCCATCTGGGCACACTGCTGGCTCATGTTAAGCCGGCTGTTGACCAGCACCCCCAGGTCCTTCTCTGCCGGGCAGCTTTCCAGCCTCTCTTCCCCAAGCCTGTAGCATTGCATGGGGTAAAACTTCTATTTGACAAGCTCTTCATCAGGCTTTTCCATTCAGTGCTCTTCCAGCTCACGTGCTGCCACTGCCAAATAATTTAGATCACATCTTAGGTGTGATCTTAGATGTACCTAAGTATTAAGACAAGTCACCAAGGTACATTCTAAAGCTGCATTTATACAGTGCAGAATTGTATATGAGGGTGTGGGGTTGGTGCTCTGTGTCTTAAGATAAGATGAAACTTCAGAAGCATTTAGGTACAAAGGGAACCTTGTACAGCAATTACCTGTGTAGCTGGCTTGTGTTTTTAAGTAGTCACAAAGTGGTTTATACCTATATTGGTATGGCTATGGCAAAATGCTCTGAAGCAGTGTTACCCAAGAAGCTCAAATGACCAGTTTCTCACAATTTTTCTTTGTGAGAACAGGGCAACAGTTCAGACTGACAACCAGAACAACATTTGTTAAACATATAGTTGTTTTGGTTAGCTCTCTGAACCTTGTACTGGTTTTGTTTTACAGAGGTAACTGACTTAAGCTGGGAGTAATTCCCGTGTCCACTGACAGCATCATTATTAAATCAGTTTGAAGTAGAATTGTTACTGATTGCATTTACAAACTAAAATCAATTGAACAGGCAAGTGAATGTTGTTGATACAGTCATGTAACTGGCCTGCTAAGTACTCATCTGAGCTTAGATGTGGCTTCATTGTATAAAACCAATGTCTTGGGCTGCTGCTAATAAGGCAAAAAAAATTACTAGTTCCTCAAATGGCATTAATACTAATCTCAAAGCATATTAAATTCTGTAAAATCTTGTATAGTTTTCCCTTAAATTAATAAATGTTGAAATTTTAGTTTCCTGTTAATGCCTGGTATGGCTGAATTCTTAGGCATCTGGAATCTATTTAAGTATCCTATGGCACTTTTAAGCCTGAAGCAGTAATAAAACTTTAAAGGCAATGAAACTGAATATTTCATTCTAGGGCACAAGCTCAGATGGGTCAATGAAAATGTTAAATTTTCCTTCTACAGACTGTTGCTAAAATAGCTATGTTTGAAAAGGGGCTACATATTTTTTGCGTTAAGACCAATTGCTTGAGTGAGGTTGTAAACTTAAGACCTTCATAAGCTAAATGATTTCTGTGGCCAGCATTTCAAAGCACTTAATGGCTGTCATCAAAAGCTTTGGTCTATCAGACACTAAGTTTCAGGAAAAACTGTTCCAGACTGCTCAGAGAAGAAATGGTCATTTAATCTATCAGGTGATGTGCTGTAGTCTCAATGTCACAGCATCCCTTTTTCAGAGCAATTTGCCCTTTTTTGTCTGAGTCAATTTTAAGAGAACCTTTGATATCAGTATTAACTATAGAATACTGTTGTTCTGGGGTATAGCTAATGGGAACCTGTCGCTTAAGGTAAAATTGGACATACAAGGTTAAATCTAGAGATAGCATTGCATTTGGCAGGAGTTCAGAGAATATAAATGCAAATTCAGTGGTTTAAATCAACTTGGAAGACTCCCTGTAGGATGAAGTCTAAAGATAGTTAAATGTCAAGACTGAATACTGGGCAGCGTAATACTGGTTAGGCTCTTTTTCTGGAAGATAAATTTGTGGGGATGGGGGAGAAGCAGCTGGTAGAATCCTGATTACCTGAATTTGAAATATAATTTTCTTTAGTAAGGAGAAATAAAAACAAAAAGACTTTGTGGAGACTTTACTAGTTTTAGGTCTAGTAGAAAACTCTGCTAAATGCTTCTTTCCTTTCTTCTTTTTGGCCCCGGCTGTATGATATAAACTGTAGATGCTGTTTTTTCTTTTTTTTGTTATAAAAAAACTGAGAGCAAAACAAATCTGTTGCCTGTTCTAAAAGTTCTGGGGACCATTTTAGTGACTATGGCATCCCCTCTGTTTGCTCTCATCGACTTTAATGACGTGGTCAGCTGAAGTTACTGCAAAGGAACTCAAGTTTTCAAACTTGAAGGTTTCTTCAGTTGTACCTGCTTGTATACTGCTTTCCTATTGGATTCTGTAACAGAGTGATCACTCTCATATTTTAACTGAACAGCTGCACCAAGCTGAGTAGAAGCAATTTGACATCAGTTCCTTCAATGTCACCTCAACAAAAGAAGCATAGGACTGCTTGCCCTTGTAACTGAACAGCCTAAAGCTTATTTATGTCCCTTAGTTGAGAAGCTGAGACTAATAATCATTGCCACTTGGTGTCTGGTCCTGGGTTTAGTACAGTGCAAATGGTACCCTGACACATGCATGGGCTTGGTTACTGAATGGGAGAATAAATGTTTCTTCACTTTCTGAGATATTATGCATTGCTACTGACCTACTACTGACTTGTAGGTGGAAATGACCTTTCCCTCTATGAGAAATCATGGAACTAGGGGGAAAACTTATCTTTATGGTTACTCGATTATTACTGTGGTTAAATATCTACTATTTAACATGATTTTAGTTCCCATTTCATGAGGGAGTAAATGTGTTTCCTTTTTCTTCCAGAAAATGTTAATTTATGATCCTTCAAAAAGAATTTCTGGCAAAATGGCCTTGAACCATCCATATTTTGATGACTTGGACAAATCCACTCTTCCTGCTAATCTGATTAAGAAATAACAGACCTTTGGGCTAAATTAGCCAGAGTGAAATAATTGTGATTGCTTTTATTATAAAGTCTGTCTGTAACTTGTATGTCTGTCTGTCTGCTCTAATCTAAAACTGTGGCTGTGTTTTAGTTTGTTTTGGTTTAAATGTTATCTAAATGNNNNTTTAAAACCACTGAAGGACTGAACTTATTTCCAGACTATGGCTGCCCTACAAAAGGACTCCGTTTTCTTTGGAGCGTGCTGGTAAGGTACCACTTGTCTAAAAAAACCAGGTACTCTAAAGTACTGAATTGCTGTTCTTGACATGATAGGAAGATCCGATAGGAAACTCCTCTGAAGTGTGAGTTGTTCCAGTATAATGTCACTTTAAATAATTTTATTTAAGCATGGCAATCAATGTGCCAAAGGACATGTAAATGAGATTTTGAACTGATGAATTGCAGATTACTGCTTAAGCCGAGTAGATGGCCAAGCTCACTTTAGGGTTTGAATTTTTGAAGGTATGTGGAAAAAATCCTTGCTCTATATACTTTTCTGTTATCTTGAAGGCCCAAGAATTTACCTAGACATCAGCATGTTGACTTGTGAATTTGCATAGTTCCAGTTCCTGGACCAGTTAAGGTACGATACCTTAAATTTTACATGGAGTCTCTACATATCAATGTGTAACTGCTTAACAGGGCCCCTTCCAACTGCTAATAGCAATACGGTTCTCCTCTGATTCTTATTAAAGGTAGGGCCTGCTGGTTTATGCTTGAAAACTAGTCTGTCATATAGGAATAGTCAAGTAAATGTTGACTTAACGTGACTGCTAGGAATTGTAATCAGACTGAGATGCTACATGTCCATAGACTTGCCCATGATTAAAGCAGGAGCTTTCTAAAGCTCCCCAGCATTTAACTTTATAGGTGAGAGTATTGTGGAAAGTTCAAATAAAATTCACAAAGGTATATACTGCTAATTGATTGTGTGTTAGATTTCCAATTGCCACTTCTGTTATTGCCTCTCAGACCTCCTAATAGGGACAGGGTGCATATTTGTGATTTTTTTGGAAGTTTTATTGGATCTGAGCACTGTGGTGCTTCGTTTACTTGCTGGTTAGGGGCCAAAGCTTGCAGCAAAGCATGGCATAGTAATGAAGGTATTTAAGTTTCTAAATCAGGCATGTAAAAGGAAAAAAAATAAACTGTTCATAACCAGCAAAGTTTATGAGCAGTGGAGATGATGACATCCTGTCCTACACTGCTTATTGTGTCCATGAGTAGCTGGAAGTATTAATGTTAAACCTAGTTTTTGTTAAGTAACACTTTTAGATGTAACTACCAGTTGGGGGTGTTAGCATTGTTCTCTGCAGGGTTGCTTTTAATCTCCAGAAGCAACTGGATACTGTCAGCTTAATGGAATCATTTAGTAGCAGAGGGCTAAGGAGGAGAGATTTTGAAATTGCTTATACAGAGAGTTAGTTCTTAATTGAAGGTGGAAGGAAAGAAGATTGCTATTGCTGACTCCTCTCTATTAAAGTCAGTGATAGGATGCAATTTTGAGACAAATTGAACTAGGGACTTAAATTATCTGCTTTTGAATGTAGTAACTTGAGCTTTACAGGCCAAGGGGTAGTATTGCTGGTGCTGGCTCGTTACATCAGTGTAGAAAAATAAGGGGAACCTGTTAGCAGCTGCTTTTCAAATCAGAAGTTGATCTGTTTAAGCCAATAGTGGGGACCTTAACATTTAGTTTGTCTCTTCATAGTGGACAGGCTTTTACTTAACTTCTTTGTGCAGAGAAGATGACTTCAGCTAGGCAAACACAGGATTTTTATTGCTTGAAATACTGATAAAGCCCTATTTTTGTCATGTAAGTACTGGTGTCTGTCTTGGTTTCATGTGATTCAGTGAATACTTTACCTGTTCTAACTAAAAGATTTCTGTACTAAAACTTTTAAAGTTTCATTTTAAATAATAATTTACTACAAGTCTGCAATCTGTCTTGTTTACCCGGGCACTGTTAAGACTGGTGGTGTAACACAGCTACCATTGTAGCTCTGAATGAACTATTACAGTACTCCTAGCAAGCAGGACAGAGAAAGGAACATAACGTTGCCCATCAGTGTCTGAGGTCGGGTAAGGTGGTGAATATCGTACCCAAAGACATGACTCATTTTAATAGCTCCATTCTGAAATACAGTGCAAAGTTATCAATGACACATCTTGAGGAAAAATACATCATATATACTTTGTAATCACCCTACTGTCTAGACCTAGCGTGTGGAAGACTTGTGATGTGCAAGTTTTGGCCACCTGAAACTCCATTTTATACTGGTGAAAATTTGAGGTGCCTTGTGCTGTGGGTAATAATCAGCAGCCCTATTTGTTGATAGTGCTTTGGCTGTGTATTTTGAGAATTGAATTGCGATAGTACTTCGTTACTTTTGTCCTTCAACTGAGGACATTGTAGTGCTTGGCAGGGTTTCATTGGTTCATAAGGTTTTGTATTGGGATGCTTAGACAAGTGAATTGTACTAAACTAACGGTTAGATAGAGACCTACCAGGCAACAGCCAGCATCTTTCATAGCGGCAGATGGAGGATGATTAGCTGAAAACAGAAAACATCATGCCTTTTCTGAAGTGACTAGAATTCAATGTATTAAGCGCTTCCCCCCCGCTATATGTGCACTAGATAGTACTAAGTAGTTAAGTTACTAAGTGCCCACTTACTGTTATTACTAGTAAATAATGTAACTCTGTTGAATTTCAAGTTAACTTTATGGACTTCTGTAGTGATAGTGAGCATCTGTAAAAGCTCCACAAGTCTGCAGTTTTCTTGTGGATGTTGTAAGAACTGGGTCAGGAATTACTTTATTTCAACGAAGAGCAGACTATTTTTAAATAAAGTTCCACAGTGTTGCATCAGTATTACCTCTGGTGTTAGGGCTGCAGCTCAGAAACATGTTTTCTACCAAAGCACAGGCAAACCCCAGCAGGGAATGATAGACTTCACTCGCTGTTTTACTTAACTTGCTTGTCCTCCATCCCATTAAAAAGTAGTGCAGATGAAAAAGTTTGGTGTGTACGAGAATGGGATTTTACACAGGATCAAATTAGGGGTTTAGTGTGTTTTTTTTAAAGTTTCCAAGTGCTAGCAAGCTTTGTTCTTTTCAAAATGGCCAACTGCTTACTAGATACTTGTAGCCTGAGCTCAGCTGCTTTTATTTTACTCAGACATAATTCATTTTAGTGAGAATATGGTATTACCATCTGCTTCTTTTAAAATAAGCGGCTCTTAAAATAGAGATTTTACAGGGAACAAAGAAAAGAGGAAGAACTTTACTTTCTAAATCCTTGAATGGGGTAAATACTGTAAAAGCTGGTGTAAAAAGAAACCTACACCTCTTCCTGTGCTGATGCGGATGTCAGGGTCAGAGGTGGTCCCTCCTGGGACCAGTGGCTCTGGTTTATGTCTGCTGTGTCAATGGCTGATTTCAGGTAATGACTCTTGGTTTTGTTCCCACTGTGTATTCCTGTATGAAGTTTCGTCTCCTCACATGTAAATGTCAGTGGGGTACTGGGTGTTCGCCCTTGTTGTCGGGCACTTCAGTGTGGTCTGCTGGCTCTTTCAATATATTTTCATTCTGTTTGAATCAATAGCAGTCTCTGTTGATGCTGCTGCTAAGTGATTAATTGACTGATCTCAAACATATATATCCAGTATAGGTGGCTGGCTGCCTTTAATGGAAGAATTGGAAGTGGTAGCTGGTCTCTCCTAGTTGCTAAAATGACAGGTATTATGCCTTTGGAGATAATTAGTGGCTTTACAGGATTAGTTATATTCAGTTCTTTGAATTTAGTAAAAGCCTTTCTGCTGACCTTGGTAGGGTTTAGACTAGACTGTTGGAAGTTTAAGGAAATATTTTCCCAAACTATTTTAAGTGGTGATCTATTCAATTTAATTTTTAAAAGGTCCTGTCTACAACTCATAAAATATCCAGTATGTGCAAGGCAATGTGTTTGTGACTGGGTCAAAACCTGTGATCCTGATAATTTCTAGCATGGATCCTTTGTCCTGGAGGAACATGCTTTTCCCACGACTGCTTAGACTTGCTTAGCAAGCAATGCCCCATGGGCCTTTCCAATCCAAGTGAGGCTAAAGGAGCTTCCCTTGTTTTTTGTTTGCTCTGCACCTACTACTTTTCTTTGTACAAGGCCCATTAACTATCACTTTCCTGCTAGTTGCTGGTCTTTCAGAAGAGTCACTTTTACCTAAAAAAAAAAAGAGGGTTTGTGCCTGTATCATTAAAAGCCCCCACTGCTATTCCCTCCATCTCCAACTGCCCTTCAGTGCTATTTTTCTTCCCCTCTGTTATCTGAGTCTATTGACTTAAGAGGCATCAGAGCTGGACCTTTTTTAAGGCCATTCTCCTCAACAGCGTGTACAGGAAGAACATCATAACCAAACCAAGGGCTGGCTCTGCCTGTCTGGCTTCCACTGGGAACTAATGAAAATGAAGAAGGTTATCTAATACCTAAGGTTGTTCTGTCTTAACTCATTAATATCAGAGGATTGCTCAGGCTCTAAAATGCTCCCAGTTGGTGGCATGGGGGGATAAAAGGAAAGGTCAGTCCTCTTCACCCTATAGACTGTCTTAATGGGTCATACTGTGAAAGGCTTAATGCTGTGACCCAGCAGGTCTTCAGACACCTGTGGGGATCAGAAAGGATTTGACTAGTTGAAGGAAGGCAGGGAAAAGACTAAGTCTCTTAGTGTCCCTCTTCATGGGTCATCTTTAGTTGCTTTCCAGAGGATCTCGACCTTTTTTGTTATCTCAGAACAGTCACTCATCGCTCTGTGAGCAAAACCCTGAGTTTCTATGCTCCATTTCAACCCCTTGCTGTGTAAACTGTGGACAGTAATGTAAATATTTCATAGCTGTTTGCTGAACTATGTTTGCTCTGAGCTCTGAACATACAATATTTTGTACTACAAATGTGCCTGACACCTGCCAATTTTTTCCCCCCCACAATGCAGGCAAGTGTTTCTGAAATATTTTTTAACTCATTGGCTGCAAAAAGGGAGGAGGGGTTCTCTTCTATTAGATTTGTCTTGATCTTATTTTAACACTATAATCTGAGGATGAGGAATTACAGCCTCTATGAATTACCTCAACCAGCTCAGTATTTTACCCTGAGATGTACTGGGACTACTGACTTGCTGGGAAACTAATAGTCAGCATCCTTCGGTGACAGGCAAAAGGACAAAAGGAAGAAGTGAAACAGCGTAGAACATATAAAATTGGCAGATGGCTCAGAAAACTTAAACTATTTTATGTTCCTATAAGGGAAAAAAAAATATTTATGGGATAGCCTTTCTTAAAAGTTGTCTGAGAAATAATAATGATTTTAATAGTAAAATAAAATTAGAATACTTTGGGGTCGTGTAAAAATTTTTCTCATGGCAGGAATCTGATACTTTTCCCTGGATGAGTAATTAATAAATTTTATTTTCTTTTTTAGTATTTGGGGCTTAATATATAAATGTATGAAAATAAAAACAATGGAGCCGTAGGAAACATTATTTTAGATGGACTATGACAAGATGTAGTAAAGTCCTGATGTGCATTTAGTATAAAAATTATATTTGTTCATGATTCCTGAAGTTTCTTTGTTTTGCCTCTCTCTTGGCCACGAGGTGTCACTCTGGTACCTCGGTACTGCCAACCACCGCCCCTGGGCAGGGAAGAGGAGAAAAACTATCAGACTCTCCTGGCTCCATGAAAAATTGAAGGGTATTTATTTTCTGGTAGGCAGCCAGGCTGAAAATACTATCTGAATTGAAAGCCTTTCATGAAACATCTGGGCAGTTAAATTTTGCTAACTTCAAAGATGTCCACTGACATACTGATTTCTTTCTTTAGTGAAGAATCACTTAGGCTAACACACAAAAGCCTCTATAAAACTATTTCATGCTGAAATTAATGATCAGAATGACTATGCTTAATAAAGCAAGTATTGCAGAAGTGCCAGTCAATATTGCTAAACTACACCAGGCTCATAATCAGCCTCCCAAATCCCTACCATTTGTCCACAGTGGCCAGTTTTGCAGTGGACTTTTTGGAAGTCTTGATCTCTAGACGTCCTATTCTGTACTTGATATGTGTGTGCAAAAATGTGCCTCTGTTTTTGTTTTGCAGTCATTTTCTAAGTACCTTTCATAAGTTTGACTGGATTCTCTGCTACTAAAAAAAAAAACCCCAAAGTCAAGTTTATAGCAGTTGAGAATCTGGTCCTTTAAATATAAGGACTTTAAATAGACTTTAAATAAAGGTCTTGGTTTATTTGTTGATATGGTTTTCTCCTAAATGCAAAAGCTTTTGCCTAAAAGCAGAACTATGTAAAATACTTCCCATATGGCTCGATCTGCTTTCAGAGGCATGGGATTATACAGTCACATGCCTTGTAAAATTCACCCCAGTACTGGTGCATGAATTATTAGGATTTTTTCTCTCCTCTCTCAATGTACAGAGTGATGTACAGATACATAACTAACACAAGCTTACACTAATAATTCTGTTCACCGAGTTCCTCGAGGCAGAAATGCAGGTGCTAATGTGTAGAAGATATGCTTTGATAGTTATCCTTGAGAATGGAAAAATACACTAATCACTTCCCAATTCTCATTCACATGCTTATAATATGGTCTAAGTAAAAGTGCATTTTACACATAGTCAAAGAGCATAAATAAATGTAATTATACAGCAGGTGTCCTCTCTTATGACATGTGGCCCTGTCAAAGTACTTGTTCTGGTAAGTGCTGAAAAATACTAATGCTGTTTCTTTACAATGGGGTGGTTTTCAGTGAAAAACATGTAAAAATCACACTTAACATACCCACTCCTCAAGTTACATCAATTCTAAGGACAGAGATTGAGTACAAAGAGAAAGAAAGTCCTTAGTAAAATCTGTCATTGGCTCAACTCAGAGAGTCACCATACATTGTTCTTCAACTCGTGGAAATGCTGCCAAAGATCGACTGTATGATTTAGCTCTTACTGTTCATCTTCAAAACCCCAGACCATAAGCCAGGCTGTGCTCCTTTCCAAGAGGAATGCTAAACCTCACAGCTTCGCACGTTCAATGCGAGAGATGTGTTCTCCATTGCGATGCAACAAACACCACACACAAACTCAGATGCAGGAGAGGCAGCCTCTGCAGGTGGGAATGACCCTGTGTTTTGGGAGCTTGAGACATCACTCAAGATCTTACTGAAAGGCTGCAGGAAATAAATCTATGGAAGATGCTTTTTTTCTGAGGAAATTATTAGATATATCCTAACTAAATTAGAGTCCTCTGACTGCTCCTGCCATGTGCAGTATAACTAGGCTGCTCTCTTTGAAGAAAAAAAAACCCAAAAAAACTAGAGAAAGAAGGTAGAGTTTAATTTGCTCTCATGTCAGTAAGAAGAATAAATTTTAGCTCTGACATTATGGTCTACTGCAATTAAAAACATTTTATATATGTGAGTAAATTTCTAAGTATAATTTTCTCACGTAATGCACGCCACACAGTTTGAAAATACTTTCTTAGTTAGGAATAGCCCTGGCTTAGAAAAAGGGAAAGTTTATGGATAATAAAAAGCAGTGCTTGTCCAGGTTTTCCCGTCTTCAAGCTTTGAACAAATATCAACTGCTTTAATTAGCTCTATAACACCTCTATATTGTCATTTGAACTGAAATTTGAGAGTATTCTCTGCATATATCTACCATTTATTTTTAATAGTTGACAAAGCAGAAGATTCCATTTTGCAGTCTCTCTGCAAACAAGCAGCACTGAAAAATGTTTTTATTTTGGTTTCATTGTTTATTTGATTTGATTTCTTTAATTCTTAGGATAGGGGTAAATGCACTTAAAATCCATTTGGTATTTTGAAATCTGAAGATTATCTCCCAGCTGACGGAGGCAACAGTCTTAGTAGATGTGATTTAGAGAAGCCCCTTAGCATCTAGGGAAGATTTACATTAGCTGTGAATTTGGGCTTTGGTGTTTCTAGCACAATTTCTGCAATGATCTTCGTGTGAACGTGGCTGTTTGCCTGGGGAAAGCCATAGTCTGGGGGAAGCTAAAGCAAAGTTGCAGGCCCTGGGCCTTCTATTTGTAGACCACACGTGCCAGTTTTCTTCCTAAAATGTGTTTATTAGATTTACAACACAAATCTGAGCTGAAACTTCAACAAAACTGTAAACTACACTGTTCCATGTCACCTCCATCAGCGAGCAAAATAAACACATTCCTGCAGTCTGCTTTTCCATGGCCAGACTCAAATTTCACATCAAACGAATCTAGCAAGACACAGGTCACAACACATGCCTTTAAAATACCAGGGAAAGAAAAGCTTCTTCAGCAGCAACTGGATGAACAAAACCAAAACAAACCCCAAAAATTCTGAACGGCCTCAAAACATGTTATTGGCATATCCAAGGCAGCCGCCAGTTCAGCAGCTAGCCCACATGCAGTAATGGTTATTCTTCCAGTCATTCTTTGTGTTTAAATAGGGTCTGTCTTGCGGTCTAGCTCTTAAGCCCTGTTCTGAAAGTATTCTGTTACTTCAAGTCTCTTGGGGGGAAAAACCCCAAACAAAACAGAACTGGCAGGTCACTGCATTTGAATTCTGGGTTGCTAAGATTGAGGAGGAACACAGAATGAAGAATAAGCTCACAGGCTTCCTTGCTTTACCAAAGGTTATTCTGGGATGTGACATTACCATGAAGCAGCTGGCCTATAGTAGGTGAAATATGCTTTTAGCCTATGACAAATGGGAGGTAATCCAAGTTTACTTCTTACAAAAAAATATTTTAAAAAAATCAGTCTGGTCTAAGTAACTGAGCCTTCAGAAAGTTCCCTGACCAGCAGGAAAGCTTCTCACCATCTGCCCCTACAATTTCAAAGTGACAGGCTCACAGCATTTGCCATGATTTTGACAGTGCTTGACTTTGCCATTTTAATAAGTTGGCTTCCAAAGGAAAGTTTTTTCTCACTCAGTGAAATCTCTTACAAGGGCCCAAAAAGACTTTCACCTACTGTGGACTTTAGTAAAAAACTAAAGAGTCAGGTTTTTAGATTTTTACCCATGGGACTGTGGAACAAGAGCATGGGACTCATTCAGAAGAGTTTCAGGCTATGGGAGTTAGATGCAAGCTGGAGGAATCAGTCAGTGCCAGAAAGATTTGACATTAAAGTAAGTGAAGGTTTATTATTATAAGTAATAGTCTACCTGGACTTCTGCAAAGCATTTGACACTGTCCTGAATGACATTCTTGTCTCTAAATTGGAAAGACAAGGATATGACAGATGGACCATGCAGTGGATAAGGAATTGGCTGGATGGTCGCACTCAAAGAACTGCAGTCAATGGCTTGATGTCCAAGTGAAGAACAGTGATGAGTGGCATTCCTCAGAGGGTAGGTATTGGGACCAGCGCTGTTTAACATCTTTGTCAGTGACATGGACAGTGGGATTGAGTGCACCCTCAGCAAGTTTGCCGATGACACCAAGCTGTGTGGTGCAGGCAACACGCCGGAGGGAAGAGATGCCATCCAGAGGGACCTGGACAGGCTCAAGAGGTGGGCCTGTGTGAACCTTACAAAGTTCAACAAGGCCAAGTGCAAGGTCCTGCACATGGGTCAGGGCAATCCCAAGCACAAATACAGGCTGGGCAGAGAATAGATTGAGAACAGTCCTGAGGAGAAGGACTGTTGGTTGGTGAGAAGCTCAACATGACCCAGCAACGTGCGCTTGCAGCCCAGAAGGCCAACCGTATCCTGGGCAGCATCAGAAGTGTGACCAGCAGATCGAGGGAGGTGGTTCTGCCCCTCTGCTCTGGTGAGACCCCACTTGGAGTACTGCGTGCAGCTCTGGGGCCCTGAACAGAAGGAGGACATGGAACTGTTGGAGCAAGTCCAGAGGAGGGCCATGAAGATGACCAGAGGGCTGAAGCACCCCTCCTATGAAGACAGGCTGAGAAAGTTGGGGTTATTCAGCCTGGAGAGGGCTCCGGGGAGATCTTGTAGCAGCCTTCCAGTACCTGAAGGGGGCCTACAAGAAAGTTGGAGAGGGACTTTTTACAAGGGCATGTAGTGATAGGACAAGGGGTGATGGCTTTAAACTGTCAGAGGGTAGATTTAGATGAGATATAAGGAAGAAATTCTTCATTATGAGGGTGGTGAGACACTGGAACAGGTTGCCCAGAGAAGCTGTGGATGCCCCATCCCTGGCAGTGTTCAAGGCCAGGTTGGATGGGGCTTTGAGCAACTGGGTCTAGTGGAAGGTGTCCCTGCCCATGGCAGAGGGGTTGGAATGAGATGCCCTTTAAGGTCCCTTCCAACCCAAACCATTCTATGATTCTGTGATTATTATTACTTTATTAAAATAATTATAATAATTTATGGCTAGAAAAATTATGAGCTATGTGATCTCTATCAGCCCCATAAGATTTTCTGACCAGTTACAAGAGCCAAACTAAGACATCAATACTGTAGGCTTAATGTCCTATGGCTACATGGGATTATCAGTGTCTGTGCTCTCATTTAGAAGGCTTATTGTTTCATTTTAAAGTCTCTAGGCCTCACAGAGGGACTGGAAGGCAAAAAACTCCACCATTATAGTAACCAACTGTAGTGGATTCTGGCTTGTCAGCCTGGATCTGCTGGCAGGACACAGCCACTGCCTTGTGCAAAGCACCTCAGGTACCACACTGACATGGAAACCCACAGCCCCACACCAGCCCTCTGCAAGGGCCCGGAGAGGAGGGAGTGGGTCTTGGCTCAGCTGCCCCCATCCCTGTACAGGGACTGGCCTCCCCAGCCCTCTTGTTCTGACGTTCATGAGCAGCTCACTCCAAGCTACCCCGGGACTGTCTCTCATCTGACAGCAGTGGTGTGCTCTGGAGGCGGCTGCCCCACTGGCAAACCCTGCTTGTGGTGAGAGGAGCTAGCAGGAGCAGGCAGGGGGAAGAGACCCACAGAAACCCATATAGATCTCTTTCATAAACCGCCGAACAATCACTTTCATGGCAGGAGGTATCTTCCCTACAGCAGGCAAAATTATAGCATGAGGAGCGTTCACCTAGACCACGTAACCAGATTGACAGAGCATCCCCAACAGCTTCGTCTTGCTGAAGAAAACATACAGCTCCAGAGGATCTCAGATGAGCACATCTAAAACGTGAATGTCCCTAATATTTTCCTCACATAATTAGTCATATGCATATATTCCCCACAAAACTCTGGGCTGTTAACAAACACAGCATGTATGATATGGGTTGGTAGAGCATCAAAGGAAATGCTTCACCAAGGAAGTGGTGAACCTGTCACCTGTACAGTAGGTCACAGAACAACTATGAAGGACTGTTTTCCTTTTGTTGTGCAAAGGACAATAACACCGAAACACACTTTTTACTCACGCTTTACTACCTAATGGAACCAAGAAAAAAGGTTATACTTGAACAATTTGAGGAAAACTTTAGCTGGAGACTGAAGGAGAAGCAGCAGCACACAGAAAATGATTAAACACCACTACCTCTTTTCTGGTCAGCAGAATTCTCTTACCTTTTTTCCCTAAAGATCCTGTTTGAGGCCTTCTTTGATATCCAAGCTCCAAATTTTACATAGTACTGTAGTAGACTCTTTACAGAAGAACATGTCAAAGCTTATGAATAGATCTCCACTAAAAAACAAGCTTAATTTTTTTAATGTAAACTATTTTATCCTGCACAATGAAATCAACAAGACATTACTGTGCTTAACAGAACACAATTTCAGCAGAAAAAGATGGAAAGATACAAAAATTAAAACCCATGCTGTATCTGAAATAAATCTACTTTCCTAGTGGTTTAAATCCCACTGAAATAAAGCCCAGGAGAGAATGAGGAGAGGCTGCAAAGGCTTCTGGGGGATGGGAAGACTATAAAACCTGAAGCAGCAGCAGAGCTGGCCAGTTCGGAGCTTGTTGATGGAGGGGAGAAGTAGTACTCAGAGCTAGAGGAAGCAAAAGGTAAACTGCTTCATGCTTACCAGGCTTAAACTGGTAGTTTTCTGCTGTTGTGCAAGAAGTATAAGTGAGAAAATGAGATCTATAGCTTCCAAAGAGTATTGGAACCTTTATTCCTTTGCATGAAGTCTTCCATCCTGTGACAAGTCAGTGGTTACATTCTGTTAGCGCTTTAGGTCCATGTTTGTTTAACCTGTTATGTTTGCTCATAGACTGAGCTAAGGGTTCCTTACAGCTTTCTCTCTCCTGTTTTGGCATCCAAGACTTTGGTCTGCTAGAAACCTTCTCTCTCTCTTGTTTCATTTGGGTTGGCCTTGTGCTGGTTTGCAACGCTGTCAGATGCCTCTTATAAGGAAACAGTTGTAAGCTCCTGTCATCCTTAGACTTCAGTCTCTGCTCCTTGCTGCTAAACTGCATTATTGTGCTAAAGAAAGAGGTGTTTAATTAAGAAACATGTAGTAAAACATCTAACAACTGTAGAGATGAATTTTCATGTGGGATATCTTGACCATGAATCCTAGCTGATCACTAATAGCAGGGAAAATGCCTTGCTCAGTGTTACAGAGGGTATTGCTGCTATAGCTTTGTACAATGACCGAGGACAAATAGGTGTTGGGCTCTGTGCAGCTGATGTACTTACAATTAGCTTCCACAGAGTATATTTATCTACTACTTTTTCCCTATTCAGTAGAGTAATCTACCTACTTAAAAGTGGTGTTATGGTGCTAAATTAATTAATCTTAGGAATATGCTTTTATAGCACTGCCTTATCTACTGCAGAAACGTTAATGATTAGCCACTCCTATTGCTTGAATCAGGCTTTCAACAGCCCATTCAGCTTTTAATTTACCCTTTTTAGATGTTGTAATGCACTTTTTTTTTGTTTGACACATATTCTTCTGCTCCTAGCAATCTTCAAAACCCTCAGCAGTTGGGTAAAATATCCCAAAACAGGAGAACTGAGCCTCATGTTTATGAGGGAATGTGATGCTCTTTCACAACTAGCCACACAGCTATGTTCCAGCTAGCTATGCAAAGGCAGATTTGATGTGAGGCAGGCTTTAATATGTACAACTCAGCAGAAAGCAGAGCCAAAAAGAAGCCATCTGTGCAGCTGGCGCACATCCAAAGGGAATGGTGTAAAGGTTGTCCTAATGGCTCACCTCTGGTACTGCCTAATGAGCTGCTCCAGTGCTTTCCTGCAGCTGGGGGTCGGAGGGTGATGGTGCAAGAGGAAGGATTAGGAGCTGTGTGCATGCAGGAGGCTTGCAAACACCCCTCTCAGCTAAGGTGAATGCAGGTGAATCCACTCATGGTGATGATCATGCATATAATAACAAGCCTCAGTTTCTCTTGGGATTGCCCATCTACTTTTCAGCCTTACTCTAAAAAATCCTCCATTTCCCTCTCCCCAGTCCAAAAGAGAGTGAAGTACACACAGTATTCCCAAGGGCCCAGTCTGCAAAACAGGGTACCACTAATGCAGGGCAAGGACAAAAGACACTACTCTTCCTGAACTTTAAATCCTCTGAACCTATTTTTAGTAAAAGCTGTGGGTTTTTGCTAACCACCTTAGTATCAATAGACTCTGTGTTTACTCTATTGACCAGTACAAGTGTTCTGCCTAAGGTTTGGGTCTGTAGTAAAAAATGCCACTAAACATAGATCTCAGCTGAACTTGGGCACTTCCCAAAAGGCATTTATGGTAGATCGAGTGATGTGCTGTGACTGCAATCTGGTATTGGCATATCTAGGAGGAGTGTGTTGCCCCTTTTTTCTTTCACAAGAAAGTGAGGACTGATCTGTGTCTGATGGCTCTGACTGTGCCTTGTTCTGTCCTACCTGAATTCTGCACAAGCTCTCAATCGCTAATGGCACTTGCACAAAACAGAGTTAAGTTTTCCCTGTACTCTGGTGTGAGTATACCCATGGTCATCTTTAATCACACTTAATGCCCAGACTTTGCTACACAGCTTAAGAAAGGCTTAAGTTACAAGAGGGAGGAGGATGTATGGGGAAGAAAGAACCATTTCAATTTTGAAGGCAACAGTAGACAGAGCCTAAACTTTTTAAACTACATGTAAAATATATGGATATAAATATGTAACTTAAACTAAGGGCATGGAACCAGAAAACTGAGGGACAGTTGCAGCTTGCTGTTTGAAGGGTCCCTAGCGCCTCTGGACAGAAGTGAGAAGCTCCCACTGCAGGGAGGATGCCAGGCCCTACACCGTCTATCTAGAGCTGAGAATTGAACTGGTGATTGAACTGGTGTGAAGTGGCAGAAGTCAGCAGGTTCGAAGCCTCATTTTTAGGTGAAAAACTGCACTGTGAAAGCAGAGAGCTACAATAAATAAAAGAAGCACAACACTGATCCACTAGCCAGCAAAGAACTCATCAGAGACATATAAATACAGCTTCACACACTTTAATGTGTAAGCTGCTCAACAAAATAAATTATGCCACACTGGCGAAGTGGTAAAAGGCCTTAAGAAAATTGAAAAAGCTTATAATAAGGAAAGCTTAGTCCCAGTGCAATAAAAGAAATGTGTATCACACTAAGTGACAGTATTTTGTCAGCCTTGTGTGTGAAAATAAGCAAAGTGAGTAAAAAGCAAGACAAAGACGGCAGGCAGAAGTGGTGGCTGGACACAGTATTTACCTTGGCTCTACAGTCAGCAACAGGTACACTTGGCTACACTTAAGGTAAGACATATCTCCCTACTATCACTGCTTACATCAGAGTGGTGGTTTTGGTTTTTTGTTTTTGTTTTTTTAAATATGCTACTGTGTAACTCCAGAACTGAAAACTGATTAACTCCCAACAGGCAAAAGGGCCTCCTAAAGAGCAGGGCAGAGTAGGTGACTGGGGTTCACAACACAAAGAGCTGAATGTAACATGTTACTTAGGTACTTGGTTAGGGTGAAATGATTCAAGATGCTTTAAAATCCCTGACAGACACTGTATTCATGCTGTGTATTCTCACATGATAAATCATCCAGAACAATGACGAGCATTTGCTGTAGACTGTGAGGCCAGATTTCAAAATTAAGTGTATTAGGCAGGCCTAGTCTATCTTACACCCAGGAGCTGGTACCTGGGTCTGACTCCTGTGCTCAAAGGGGCTTCTGTTTTGCAGTCTCTGTCTGTAATCACAATCACTTCATTTATCTGACCTCTTGTAAAAGACTAATCCTTTGCACAGAACAATGCAGGAACACTATAACCTTCCAGGAATGGATGAAGGATTAATTCCTCTGCTTTCCCTCCTCCCTCCCTCTTCATGGGCTGAGCCTGTACTTGCCAACAGGTAAGTGATGAGCCCTTGAACTGGCACCAGATAGAAGACCAACCTGTTCAAATACAAGGGACTCTGCCTGCAGCACAGGGAGAGAAAGAGCAGACTTCGATATTTCTGGAGAGGAGTGCCCTTAATGAGGGTCACAGGAACAGCCACAAGCACATCACCAGAGGTTTGCTCAGCCTCAAATCCTGCCTCTGAGTGGCCAACAGCAGATGCACTGGGAAACATAAAGCAAAGGTAAGCATGAAATGGTATTTGGTGGTATACTCCCAACTTCCAGTGCCTTGGGCTTAAGTCCCTGAAGCAGAGATTATGATCTCGTATTGGATGGCTTTCCTCCCCAAAGGTTTCTCCTGGGAGCCCTGTGAGCTTCCAGCCAGTGCTCTCTGGCAAGAAATTTTGCAGTTCAACTAACACTGGTGTGGAGAGATGCCTTTGGTTGTGTTCCTGCCATGTGCTAGTTTCATTTGATGCCATTCAACTGTCATACCACAAAAGTGCTTAGTTAATGCCTGGTAGCCTTTTCACCTTCCATGAGTTTGAGCTTCTTCAGTCCCCCACTTTGCCTCCCCAACACATTCCCCAGGCTGAACGCAGCCCTTAATGTAATACAGATGCCTGCTTTCTTAGCAGGCTAGGACTTACTCTTCCTGAAAAGCCTTCTGGTTTCCTAGAGTATGTCACACCCTACAAATGCGCAGACAACTCAGCACCAATGCAGTGATTGTGCCAGCCTGCCCTCCCTATGCCCAATTACAGCTTGTATCGAAAAAAAGAATGAGGATGCTCATGAAATGTCAAGTGCCCTTATCAAATGGTTTTGACTTGATTAGTGCTTCACTCAAATGCTGACAGTCAGAAGATGACAGTGCAGCTGACTGCTGACGGGACAAGAGGAAAATGTTGTGGCTGCATTTTTCTCCCTAGTTATTGGAATCAAGACCAAAAGGGAATTTAAAGAGAAGATCTGTCTAGGCTGAAAGAAAATAGCAGTGGATGAAGCAGTGAAAGAGCAAATTAGTTGAACCTGTAGCTTCCACCTGACAATCCATTCAAGAATTGATTATTATTAGCTGTGCACCTAAAGGAGAGAGATCAGGGGTAGGTCTTGATCACTTGCATTACCCTGGCAAAACCACTTCTGTTTTAACTCCATTGCAAAATAAAGATAACAATCCAAGGCCAGTATGGTACAGCTTTTGGATAAATACCCAGGAGGTGTAAGGTGTGCTAGAGCGGTTACGGACTCTTGTGGATGGTGGACAGTGTGCCAAGATGTAGCTTAGTGAATGGGCAATAATCTCATTAAGTGCATGTGGTGCAGTAAGGCACACCGAAGTGCTGCATGTTAACCTGCAAAGAGCACAGGTGACTGAATTTTTTTTATGCATGCTACCATCAATGCCATCTGGATTTATTATTAGCATTAGAGCAGCAGCATTACAGCATCATGAGAACTTCCAGTAATGGAAGGTGATCAGCAAAATGGCATGGTAAGAACCTTATCAGACAGCTCATTGCAAAGGAGCTCCCCCCCTGCATTGAATCCTTCATCCCAGTGTTTTTTTGGAGCACAGAGATCAGCAGTACTGGGTCAGACCAAGGCTTCTTCTGTCCCTTATGCTGTCTCTGACCTGCCAAAACCTGATGCCCAGAGAAACAAAGAACAGCACGACCAGTTAGTGATACCTCTCCTGAAAACACACAGCTATTTGTTTGATTTTGGAAATTGCTCAGTTGGGCATACTTCCTATGTATTTATTAACTCCCAGTAAACTTCTCATCCATGAACCTTTCCAGATTACTTGAACTCGTGCAAGCCCTTCACAGCACCGGTGTCACATGGCAAGTTCTGCAGCCTGGTTGCTCTGTGTGGGCAGCCTCGCTGACAAGGACTGAAAAACAGCTTAGAAGGAACAGAAGTGCAATGAGTGGAACTGCTGGCTTTGGTGTCTGTGCACCCATGTTTAAGGAAACAAGCTTCTGAAGCCTGAGGGGAGAATGTACTTCTAACTAAGAAGTTACCTCCCTGGTCCAAGTTTCACCGTGTGTTAATGGGTTAGGAGGGTGACGAATGTCTCCTTGGTGTCTTTTCCTAGAGAAAAAACAAAAGCTATGGAGCTAGAACAGAACAGCAAGGTCATCAAATGCTGTCCCTATAGCTGCAGCTTATGCAGCAAGTGCCTGCCTTTTACAGGTAAATGGCACGTGTGCTCCCTGTACCACTGTGGCACAGGCCACAGAACCCTTCCTGGAGCCCTACAGCAAGCTCAGACCAACAACTCCTATTGTAGTGTCTAGCCAACAGGCAGCAGAAAAGATTGGAGGTGAATCATTTTATGGCTTCTAACAAACTCTGAGGCACCAGCCTCCTTGCCCCTCTGTTCAGCTATAGCAGAACAATCAGTTCTATTAACAGTTAGGAGAATTCTGCCCAGCAACCTCTGCGCTGACCTTCAGTCCCCTCCTCACCTTCAGACATACAGGAGGCCTAAGAAGAAAGGAAAGCAAGTCTTTAACTTAATCACCCAATTGTCTTTTGATTCAGTCATTTTTATTTCTTATTCCTCCTATCTTAACAAATTAGCTCTGCAACACAAACCTTGCTATGACTACTGCAAACAAACAGAGAGGCACACACACCCCCCTGAGCAAATAAAAAGCCCCGTTAAGTGCAGACACCAGTCTCTACAGCTCATTACCACCATTCCTTTTCTAGCCTTAGAAACTTGAGAAAGGAAAGGCTGTGCAGCTGTGGGAACTGCAGTCCTCCACTGACTGCAGCACCTGACAGAAAGATGCACTCTGTCTCACAGCCCAGAAATCACTTCAGTGTACTCAAACTTCACTGCCTTTGGGCAGCCAAAATGAAGGAGGAACAAAGCTGGGGAGGACCTGCCTCAGCAGACCAGCCTGAGGGAGGCAGGAAAGGCTCTCGGTACCCCTCAGACGGCTATGAAGTAGAGGCAAATCATGCTCTCCGAAGATGAGTAGTAAGCGTGTGAGTACTTACACTTGATTGAGGTTGTTTTACAGAGTGCTGTCAGATGTCTTACCACAGGACTAGTGACACTTGATCACATCCCCTGCAAGCCAATGAAGCTCTTCCTGCAGACTCTGCTGTGCAGGAATGAGAAGGATTCACAGCACTTCCCTGGCCTCAGAAAGTCCCTGGGGGCTTCTTAGAAACCCCCTGTCTTTATACTACTTGTGGGAAAAGGCATCCAACAAACTTTCATCACATGATGAGATCTGATAATTATGTGAAAATTAACCCCAGACACCCTACAACTGAAAAATGTAGGTGTGATAAAATCAGCACAGGGATCCACAAAACTCTGCAAGCAGGCTGTAAGTCTAACTGAGGACCCAGGAGAGATATCCAAAGAAATTTCTTCGTAATATGTAGTGCACAACTAATATTTATAATAGCTGGGAGGTGGGGGCAATCACATCTGATTATCCAGACAGAATGACCAGCTTATATTCAATGACTAAGATGAAAATTTATTCGTATACTCTTAAACTGTTGCTAATTGTAGTTTGGTTTTTTTTAACCTGTGAGGATAATTTGACTACTCAGCACTAATACCTGGAATGCCACATAATCCTTATTATACAGCCATAACTTAAAAGAATATTAATTCCCATGGGCAAGAAAGAATCCTTTTTTAAAATGTTAAAGTTAAGAAAAATTAAGAAAATCCTCCCCATGAAGTTTCATCATCTGGATGCTTATTTAAAACTTCAGAGCAGCCAGAATGGGGTGAGGGGAAGAGACAGTCCTCCAGTGTGGCTGCTCAGACCTGTGCAATACAGAGGGATGGCATCAAGCTTGTTTATTTTATCTAATGGTAAAGGCTGCTTTTCTTAACCTGAAAGCCAGAGCTGCTATCTGCAGGGAATCTACCCTTCCCCAGTTTAGCATCTTTAAATGGTACCTGAAATGCTGCTGTCCAGGCTGTCATGCAGCTGGTCCCTCTGTGTTCTGTGACTTGGTGTCTGATCGGTTTTTGAAAGTTGTTTATTTTATATTTTTTGAAATCCCTAACCAGGCCAATACCTGGATGCTACAGAGCTTTCTTCTTCCACTATGTGCTATCCCAGTGAAGGACACTGCCTGGAGATCCTTCATATGTTGGGGTAAGGTCCTTGCTGTTTTGGAATACCCCTCAACATGAGGCAAAAATAGATATACCATGTCCAGCAGGTGGTACTGGGCTCCTCTGCAGACCAAAGGACAGGTTGCAGGGTATCAGTGCTATACAGGAAAGGACTTGAGATGAATCAGCAATATAATGTTTTCACAGTAACCTGTGACTCCCCACCCTGTGGAGGGGGGACGCAGGACATGCATGATAAGAACATCTATTGCTGCAGAACAGCCCAGTGGGATATGGACTGCTTACAAATGAAATAATAAGGCTGAACAATTATAAAGGAGCCATTACAATTCTGTCGTCCCATGCTAACTGCTCTCTCTGAATCACATCTTCATCTCAGTTTGACTTTCTCTAGAGCTGGGATACATTAGCATAATCATTCTTGCACCCTCTGATGTTCAAATTTTCTTCTTAGTCTCCTGCAGTCCTGATCCAAAAGCTTTTCATATTTCTACCAGAAAACAAGATTTTTATGTAAGCAGCAGTGAGGGATTTAGTTTGCATGTATAAATATATAAAAGGCTCACTACTCTGTCTGCTAGTGCAAAGTGAATCCATGGCATGGGTTATATTCTCGAGGCTCAAGGTAAAGGCATATGTTAACTGACAATGAATTATCCTATTGTAGAGCCTGCAGGATGGGATTATTGCTGCTAACACATTGTCTTATCCTGCATGCAGTACATAGAACAAACTTCTGTTAGCAGATTTGGAACACAGGCAAGTGATAATGTGTAAATTCATTAGGTGGAACCTCAAAGCCCGAAGTGTGTGTGTATGTCGTGTATCACATCCATTTCAACAGGAATTTTGCCTGCAGTAAACTGAGGCAAATGATGATAGATCATTTTAATAGACCAAAATTCTAAGGGGATTCAGGAGTGGCAAGCAGCCACCTTAAAGACACCTCACAGCATAGTCCATTCCTTGGATTCCAACCCAGAATAAATAAATGGTGGCCTACCCAGTGACAAGAGTATAAAGACTGTAATCTAGAAAAAAAGGGACAGAATAGGGACAAAACTGTAGTTTCATCTGACAAAGCAAATCTCTTCACCAGGCTGTAATCTTATAAAGTCTGAAAGAACTGAAATATTTCACCATCCTGGAGTTTATGTACCAAAATGAATCCCATTTAGTACATTAGATCTTTAACTAAACCTCTCCGTAAAGAAGATGGAAGGCTTGGCCCTCAGAGCAGGACTTCTAAGATGCCTTCAGCTGGTCTTCCGGTTCTTGTTACTGGAACATGGAAAAAACTCCCTGATTTTACAAATCAAATGCTTCTAGGCATAAGTTATCCTTGAGGGATATCTGTGGGTAAGTTGCTGAAGAATTAGGGCAATAAAGCACTGGGCTGTTTTTGCCTTACTTGCTGTAGTGCAACCCTGCTTTCAGTGCTCAGAAGGGGTGTCCAGATTAGTCTCTTCTACTAGGCAACCCTTCTTAGTATTTAGTACTATTTAGTACTATCTAGCTTACCTTTGCACACTTTGAGGCTTGATATGACTAAAAAACAGCGATGGGTAGGTCTTCAGTGAATGAAATTAGTGAGTTGTGGCTGAAATCTGGCCAATCCCATCTTATTCACAAAACTCTTCTATTTCTGGCTCTGGTGTGCTATTTGTGGGTGGGAAGCCAGAGAAACTGGCTTGTGTTGTGATGCAGAGGAACTTGCTCACAGAAATTCTGTTTCAAAGAACAAATAGAAACACACAGTTTCTAAGAAATAAGCTGAATGAGACTCCCCAGAAACAAGACATCCAACTTCTTCTAACTGGTCATAATATTTAAAAAAGAATGCCCTGAAGAGCAATGCTTCTCATTTGCTCCTTCCTTCCATGCCACTGGTTTTATCATCATCAAATAAGGGAAACATTTTTACATCTAATGTCACCACTTTTTCTGTTGAGCCCATTACCTTTCCTAACGGTAAGATCAAGGAAATAAAATTTTGCTTCCAAAAATAAGTCACTGAGATATATAACACTCTCATAAATCAGCATGTTAAAAAATGTACACTGTGTACTGAATGTACTTATTTCAATGTCCTTGGCATTGCTTAAGAGCTTTAAAAAAATCACAAACATGGCATTCTTTGCACGACATCT
>WEKW01027047.1:317-15871 GCA_013389905.1 Sula dactylatra | reverse complement strand
TGATCAGATGATGAGCCTGATACCAGCTGTAATCCATCAACAGAAAGATATAATACTATAATGCACCAATAGGGACTTTTCTAATAAGGAAATACAGAAACAATTGCGCCATTGTATGAATTATTGGCAATTTGATATCTTAAATACTCTATGCAATTCTCATAATCCTATAGAAAAAATTCAAAATTAAATAAATTCATGATACCTTACAGAAAAGACTGAAGAACCTGTCAGTAGATTATACCTGTACTCCACTTACTGGATTTAGACAGCTTAGTAAAACAAAACCTAACTTTTCTTATTTAATAGTATATCAGGATTGAAGTGTCAAAATGGAAAAACGCATTTCTTCTGGAAAAAAGATAATGGAAAGTACACTGCTCATCAACAGTGATTCTATATGCACACATATAGGCCAAAAAAATGGAAGTGGGAAATAGTTACAGCTGTCCTAAATGTTCAGCGTAGTGCTCCTAACTGTCAGAAGTATGACATCTCATATACCTTTGCAACAGAAGAAGTAGTGACAAAACCCCTTAACACTTGTAAGATGGAAGCCGATCCATTTATGAAAAGGAGGATTAAATGACAGAGCTCCATGTGAAAGCAAGGACTTGGATTCAGTGACCCTGGAGGTCTCTTCCAGTCCCTCATTCGTATAAATCATAAGTCCTCTAATCCTATATAACTCGTGCACACAGTGGGTAGTGTCTGTGGAAACATACAAAGCTGCTTATGTGATAGAGGAGGCCACAGTCAGAAAATGAAGCCCTAAGTTAGGACTTTTTTGAAAAACTCTGTTAATAATATCAAGCATTAACCTCTTAACAATCTTTTATGAGGTGCATCCCCTATCTGAAGGATATATATACCTTCATCCATTACACTAACCTGCTCACTTTTCTTTCTGCAGATAAGCAGAATTGTGAGTGAGGTTATAGAACATTTTAAGCTTCTTGAACTGATAATTGTCTGCATCCCTTCGGGAATCTTGTCTAAAGCTCTGGCCTTGACAGTTTGAAAGGTGCACAGTGTATTGAGATTTGATAAGCATTTTAAAAGTGAACATTGATCCAGCATTTTAAGCAGTTGTCCCATTTATCTAGAATGACCTACATGTACCTCTGGAAGGATGGCTGGCATATCATGACTGTTAATTGATTTGGGGGAAAAATTACTCCTAAAAAGAAACTAAAGATAATTAATGAAAATAATGATTATGTATTGCTTGGGTTCCCAGACTATTGCTAATTGAAAAATAAATTAATCTTATGGAAGAAACTTTTCCTCAGCATTTTATTAGTTTTGAATTTAAACTGCACAATACATAGAATGATTAACAGCATGACTCCATTGGCGAGAGAAAGAGGAGACACTTATTCAGTTCAGTCCCAGGATGCATAGTTCATAAGTGGGATTCCCTAGCAGTCCCCTCACATGCAATCCTATTCTGTAATTAACCTACTGTTTACTTAACAGAGCTTAGCAAATAATTCTCAATAAATAATTTATTTGATGAAATTTGCCTTTTTTTCCTTTTCACAAATTGTATCAGAAGAGACTAGGAAATTTTCCAAAATGTGGTTTTTTTAGCTAACATTTACAGACATCTTTAGTAAATAATTACTGTTTTGAGTTTGGTATTATTTAAGTTCATATTATTAGTTCTTATAATTTAGGTATCCGCTTTAACCAGCTTATTCATTGTTAATACATAAGTCATCATATTGTACATACTAAAACCAATCAACTGGTAATTTTGGTTTTTTTATATCTAGCTGTAATATTCACAGTTCATAATATAAAATGTCCTGAGTAGATCTCCGATTCAATGAGCAGAGGCAAAATATTAAATAACAATTGCAATAACTTGTCAAACATTCTGAATATTTAACATCCAATTAATTTGAAATTTAAACTGGAAAATGTTGATGGCTCATGGTAACATAAATTAACTATACTGGCTTTATTATTCTTGGAAAGCAGATGTGGGATCATCAACATGGCAGAAATGAAACTTCTTTTCTCTTTTAATTGGTCAAGAATCTGAAGATTTTTTCAACCTTGAGCTCAATAATACATATTATCACTGCATCCAAAGCTCACTGAAGTGTTCGGGCTCTTCTATGGTTTTCCAGTATATCTGCACACCCAAGGGAGATGGCCAGTAAGTACACTTAGTCTAAAGCTGCACCACATGTTCAGCAGGAGAGGTGAAGACTATCTGGCCTCTGAACTATTACGAGAGAAACCACAAATTTGTCCTACAGGGAGGTGGGTGAGAAGCCAGGAAGTGGAGACGCCTGACATTTCTCACTTGTTCACAATATTGTTAGGGAAAGACGTTGGAAATACATTGCCCTCTGAAGGCATCCAGGTCATACAGTTAATGAAAAAAAGGAATGTGGTCTGGATATCACTCTGTGAGGGTGTTTAGTACTTTCCCTTGATTGTGAAGGGAACCTTTGATCCATATTTGATCTGCTTAGTTGGCAAGGCACACAGCTGCGGCAACCATAAGGTCTGTGGCTGAAAGCTAGATTGAAGTGTACAGGGGGTTCCCAGAGGCAGGGAAACCTGAGGAAGACCAGAGAACCCCACCAGGAGCCAGCAGCTCTCCTGAGAGAAGTTGATGTATCTTGGGCATTGCCAGGAGCAACCACAGGAGATTTAAAATGCCCTAGGGAAAACTGCAAACAGGGCATGCAAACAGGGATCGAGAGGGTGCACAGAGAGGGCACCGCAGTTTGCACTGCAGTTTGTGTGAGAAGGGCTGTGAACCCTGCTTGTAGGCCCACAGCCCAGGGAAGTGCTCTAGGTCTCTGCCAGGATGGTTGGCACTTACCTCGGAGTTAAAACCAGTGTTTGTACAGAGAAAGCCCCTGAGACATCTGACACTTCCACCCAGATGGAACTCATAAGGAAGGAGACTTCAGTACAGCCGGTAGGTTGCAATGAGTGCCCAGACCCTTCTCCTGGCGAAAAGGTAGGAGATGCAAAAGGTGTGCACAGGTTGATGAACTGTTGCATCAGGTGGCCAAGTTGCAGGAAACAGTTAAAAAGCTGTGCAGTATTAGAAGGGCCAAGATGGAGATAGATAAGTGGTTTCAGAACCATGCCCCTGTGGTGGACCCTGGTGACCCACAAAAGCAGGACTCTGTGTCAGTCCCCACCCTCCAGCACTGCAACCAAAACCAGAAATGAAGTTTTAACAGCTGTAGACACCCACTAACAAGGTCTGCAAGGAGAAACTGTAGCAGCAGCACACAGTGGGTACTGCAAAAAAAATGGCAAGTGCTCACAGTGGGTGACTCTCTGTTAAGGGGCACTGAGGCACCCCTCTGCCCCCCTGACAGGGGGTCACGAGAGGTATGCTGCCAATGTCCGAGATGCTGCTGAGAGGGTGCCACAATTTGTCAAGACTCTTTCATTTGGGCAAAAATGACACCGCAAGCTAGAACCTGGGCAGAATCAAGGAAGACTGCAAAGCCCTGGGGGTGCAAGTGAAAAGTATGGGTGCCCAAGTTATCTTTTCTTCCATTTTACCAGTTAGAGGAAAGGGTACAGCCAGAAATAGACATACAATGCAAATCATCTTCTGACTCCATGGCTGGTGCCATCGTGAGGGTTTGGACTTTTATGACAACAGGACATTCTTCAATGACTATAACCTGTTAGGGAGGGATGGGATCCATCTGTCTAGAAGGGGCAATGGAATCTTTGACAGCAGGCTGGCCAACTTGGTGAGGTGGGCTTTAAACTGAAGGACTTGGGGTGTGGGGTCCAAAGTGGCAATACTTATGCCATTGCAACCAACTGGGAATAAGCCAGGCCAACCAGAGCAGTGACAAATGTTCCTTAGTTGCTTCCCAAGATGACAACCAGAAGACCAACCACCTCAAGTGTATGTATATGTATGTATGCACACAGCTTGGGGAACAAACAGGAGCTTTGTGCCCAGTCAGAAAGTTATGATATCATAGGAACAGCTGAAACATGGTGGGACAACTCGCATGACTGGAGGACCGTAATGGATCACTATAGGATGTTTTGTAAAGACAGGCAGGGAAGAAGAGGAGGAGGAGTTGCACTCTATGTTAAGGAGAACCTTGAACATATAGAAGTCAACTGTGGTGATTATGGAAGCCCTATCAAATTCCTCTGGGTCAAGATCAGAGGAGTTATCTCCAAGGGGGAACTTATAGTGGCATCTGCTACCAACCTCCAAACCAAGAAGATAAGGCCAACAAAGCAATATTTGTGTTGCTTAAGCAAGCTTCGGGTCAATAGAACCTGGTTCTTATGGATGACTTCAACTACCCAGACATCTGCTGGAAGAACAATACAGCAGCTCACGCAATCCATAGAGTTTCTGGAATGTGTAGAGGACTGCTTCCTCATACAAATGTTAAAAGTGCCAACCAGGAATGACGCACTGCTGGACTTGCTACTCACAAACCAAGAAAACCTGCTTTGTAATACCATGGTTAGTGATAGCCTTGGCTGCAGCACTCACAGTATCATGGAGTTTGGGATCCTGCTGAGCACACTGAAAGTTAGTAGTAAGACAAGATATTTTAGAAGAGCAAACTTCAGCTTGCTCAGAGCTCAACTGGGAGGGGTTCTGTGGGAAACTTCCATGGAGGATAAAGGAGTTAGAGAGTGCTGGGTTTTTTTCAAGAACAGTCTCCTGGAAGCAGAAAAAAAAATCATCCCCTTTAAAGGTAAGGGAAGTAGGTGGAGGAAGAGACCCCCTTGGCTTAACTGTGAACTTCTGAGTCTGCTCAAAACCAAAGAAAAACCATACGAGAGATGGAAAAGCAGACAAATAACCCTTGAGAACTACAACGGCATTGCCAGGGCATGTAGAGATATAGTTAGAAAAGAAGAAGCTCAGTTCAAATTGAAATTGGACAGAGATATCAAAAACTACAAGAAAGGATTCTTCAGGTATGTAAAAAACAAGCACAAACAGAAGGAAATTATTGGCCAACTGTTAAACAGGAGAGGTGAATTAGTCACCAATAACGCTGAAAATTTAGAAGTTCTCAACACTTTCTTCATCTCTGTTTTTACCAGCACTGTTGGTCACCAGGTCTTGGGTCAAAAATCCAGGTTGATGCAAACACAGACCCAACATCAGTGAAGGAATAGTTGGTATGTGAACTGTTACAGGAGATTGACCCCTACAAATAGATGGGCCCTGACAATATCTACCCAAGGGTGTTAAGAGAGCTGGCTGACATCATTGCAAGGCCACTTTCCATAATCTTTGAGCAGTCATGCAGATTGAGGGACATCCCAGAGGATTGGAAGAAGGCTAATGTCACCCCCGTCTACAAGGACTTAAAGGAGGATCCAGAAAGTTATAGGCCTATCAGTCTTACTTCAGTCCCTGGGAAAGTTACAGAACGGGAAAGTTATGGAATGAATACTCCTGGGGGCTATCACAAGGCAAGTGAAGCACATGACTGGGAAAAGCCAGCATGGATTCACTAAGGGCAAATGATACTTGACAAACCTGATTGCCTTATATGACAAAGTAACCTGCTCAGTTGATATGGAGTAAGTGGTGAACATTGTCTACCTGGATTTCTTCAAGGCTTTTGATACGGTTTCCCACAGCTTCCTCCTAGACAAACTGATGTATTACAGTCTAGACAAGTGGTCTGTGCAGTGGGTGGGAACTGGCTGACAGGCTGCACCCAGAGGGTGGTGGTAAATAGCTCCTTTTCAAACTGGGAACCTGTCATAAGTGGGGTTCCCCAGGGATCAATATTGGGCCCAACGCTGTTTAATATCTTCATAAGTGATCTGGATGATGGGATCAAGTGTACCCTGATGAAGTTTGCCAATGATACCAAACCCAGTGGGGAAGTGGACACTTTGGAAAGGAGAGCCACCCTGCAGGAAGAACTGGATCATCTGGAAGAGTGGGCTTACAAGAACATTATGAAGTTCAGCTGAGGCTAATGTAAGGTCTTGTGCCTGGGCAAACATAATCCAGGAGTGCAGCACAGGCTGGGATCTACCTAGCTGGGAAGCAGCTCTGTGGAAAGGGACCTGGGAGTCCTGGTGGACAACAAGCTCAACATGAATGAACAGTGTGCTGCTGTGGCAAAGAAAGTCAAGAGGATGCTGGGTTGCAGCGACAAGGGCATCACAAGCAGAGATAAGGAAACCATTATCCCACTCTACTCAGCGCTTGTCAGGCCACACCTGGAATACTGTCCTTAGTTTTGATCCCCACTGTACAAAAAAGATGTGGACAGGCTGGAGAGGGTGCAGAGGAGGGCCACGAAGATGACCAAATTACTGGGAAGCCTGCTGTCTAAGGAAAGGTTGAGAGAACTGGATCTGTTCAGCCTTGAGGAAAGAAGGCTTAGGGGAGACCTCATCACCATGTTCCAGTATGTCAAGGGTGGCTGCAAAGATGGAGACTCCCTTTTTACAAGGAGTCACATGGAAAAGATGAGGGGTATGGGTACAAGTTACTCCTGGGGAGATTCCAACTAAACACAAGAGGAAAATTTTTCACAATGAGAACAATCAGCCATTGGAATAATCTCCCCAGGGAAGTGATGGATTCCTCAACATTGGACACTTTTAAGATTCAGCTGGACAGGGTGCTGGGCCATCTTGTCTAAACTGTGCTTTTGCCAAGAAAGGTGACACTAGATTATCCCTGAGATCCCTTCCAACCTGGTCTACTATGATTCTATGATATTGATTTGTTCCCTTTTGGAATATATATTGGGCAGTTGTTTTAGAAACCATATGGGACAACATAAACTGAGGGCAAGCAGCGTAAGTACCTTGAATAGTGAAATTTCTTTAATTAATGTTTTGTTGATGAAGGAAGGCAAGACAAGTTCTCCTGTTTTAATTGTTTTGTATTCTCATACCTAGCAACAATGAGAAAAAAGGCAAACTTTGGGGTAGTCTAAAAGTCATCAGGTAGGTATTTCAGTAGCCATGGAGAACAGATATGCTAAGTTAGATATATGTGTGTGGTCTGATTTTTTAAGAAACAATCATGCTGTAATCTGAGTTTTCTGAATCATAACTTTTCACTTAGTCATCTTATGACTCACCCTTTTTGATTTGAGATGGAAATTATATGAAGTATGAGTCTCAGAACTTTCTGTCCTATAATATTTGTCAGATCTTTCAGCTTCAATGGGCTTGCCCTGGAAAAAAAATCAGTCTTTTAAATCCATAACTTCTGTGATTGCTAATTATACAGTTCCTGTGATAGAACTACATATGTTTGGGTTTGCCTGTCAAAAGTTTTTTCCTTGCACAAGGAGAGACACTTGTTAATTTCTCTGCTCCGGATAGCTACCAAATGCCAGTGTTCCAGGAGAAGGACCACCATGTACATGTAGAAGAACTTAAAAGCCTGGTTGCAGGAGCCTGATTTTTCCTTTTACTTTACTCACCACATTGCACTGCAAGTCAAATATATCAGACTGCACGATCAACCACACAGTATCTGTTTCCTCATATCTACAGCTCACTTTACACCTGCAAATCTTCCTTGCTGTTATGCAGAGAACCACAATGCAGACCCAAAAGCTGGGCTTGCAGCTTGATGCTTTAAATATTCAATATACAATACAGATATTATATTCCTCAGCTTTTGGCAGAACTAGCCTAGTGGCTTTGTTCTGTGTCTGTATAATTAGTCCACAGCAGTTGTTCAACACAGTATTTTCCCAGTACTGGGGTTTCACTGTGCATTAGAAATGCACTTTGTGGTAGGTGGCAAGTAGCAGGGAGTCCTAAATGCATATCCCCAGTCAAAGCTCACCTCCTTGATCATTCAAAGGATCTCCCAGGACGCTTAGATGCCACCACAGGAACACCGTGCTCACTTCTTCTTGACAGAACCCTAATGTGTGGTTCTGCATATTGCCATGCATGGTGTCTCAAAAGGCTTGCAGTCGTTTCCTACATCTGACAGGTAGCCACAAGCCACAGGAGCAACTAGAAGAAGAAACTAAGAATGAGAAAAGGGACAGAACAGGAGAGAACTTGAAATCTAAATGAAAGAAATCAGATTCATTTAAGTATTTTTGCCAAGACACATTCCTGTAAATTCAATAAGAAAATCCTACTAGACTTCTGAGTTGTTGAGATCCTTTGGAAGTTACATGTAAAGCCAAGTTTACTGAAATTAATTTAAAATGTGGATGTAAATGTAAGAGAGACTAATCACATGCTAATTAATACTTATTATATTAATGTGCTTGTAAGTAACCCTTTCTGAAAGAAAAATAAATACATAGAAACAAGTATTTTCCTTTCAGTAAAACTTAAAACACCCACCCTCATTTAAAGCAAATAACAGTGATGGAACTTTACTGGTAGGATTTTTATATTCAAAAGCATTTCAAATGTAAATTCTCTACAGCAGGCAGTAGTCCTGAGACACTTAGAGCTACATTTTTGAGAGATGCACATAGTGTAAGGATTGTCAGGAGACAAGCATGAAGTAGAGGTCTTTTTCTTGATTCCAATTAAAGAATAGACTCTTCATTAAACCTTCTATGAAAGAAGAAAATAAGAACAATTTTGTGGTGAGTATTTTTTTTAAAAAATCCATATTTGTGTGTTTTGGGCTGGAAATCAACATACTTTTTCTTTTCCTTGAGGACACATTACTGATCAGAAAGAGTATGGGTACTCAGTGATACTATTTTGTGTACCATTTGCACAAGTGAAAATAGAGCTGTTCACAGTAGCACGTTATGATAAACTTAAAATTAATATTTTCAACTAGATCTCATTATAAAACACTTATACAAATTACAAATTGTTTTATTTTCTGAACGTTTTTATTGTCCTCCAGACTTGATCCCTGTGTGTTTTGAAACAATCATGGAGTCCTATCCAACACATGTATTGTATTTTATTTGCACTCCAAATCTGGTTCAAGATGTATGTATACCCTCTGAAATTCTTACTGTTGGAAGGAGAGATAAGGGGAATGGGGGGGCTGAAATTATCCTTGCAGTACTTGGAAGTCCCAGAATTTTAGCCATTGTCTCCTGAATCCTCATCTATAAATGGTACACTCTACTATTCTGTCCCACAGAACTGTCGTCCAGTGGAGGTGACACTCAGACTGGGGGAAGCTGGAGTGGCAGATAAAAATCAGCTTAATGGAGGATGTAGTGGATGTTACTGGAAGTTAGGTATCTCATTCATGATTTTAGTTGCAGGCATGGATAATGGTGTTAAGGGAGTTCCCAAGGGAGTCCAGAAAGATGATCCACATGATGGACTTAACTCTGCAGCCTATGCTTAGCAGTAGGAACAGAGAAGTAAGGGAAGCTGGAGACAGTACTATCTAGGTCAATAATTTGTCTGGTCATTGTAGAATTGGTGAGCCTTCACACCCTGCTTGTGCACTGGACTAGAGCAGCTCCTGAAGACCAGAGACCTTGACCCAGAAAATCTCCTAGATAGAACTCTGGGTTTCAATAACATGGTGTGTTAGCAAAGAAAATGGGTTTTCATATGTGTTCCCACTGACTTACTTAATAATTTATTTACTTCCCTTGGCAAAGTAAGTTGGTTTTGTCTTGTTGCCGTTAAGCTTTTAAGTTATATTCAACTAAATTTAATTATCAGCCCACAAAATTTGATTAATCATTTAATGTCATTATTTGACCCTAACTTAGGAAGCATAAGAGTGAAAGAAAGTCAATTTCTCTTTCATCTGGCTTTCCAAATCAAGAACTGTCTGCTCTAAAATCTTCCAAAAAGAGTGACTGAGTAGTCTTGTTTTAATACACTATATATAAATATACTATTTTGTATTTGTTATGAAGTTCAAGGTTGACTTCCTCATGTGGAATCATCTGGACCATAGGTCATGTCTTACTGATGGTAATGTTTTTTTCTTTAGTATTTCTATTCTGAGTTTTTTTCTTGCAGGTGTGACAAGGTCTCTAAAACACAACAATGTTATAATATGGCTCAAAAAAAAATTGGTGATGCATTTTTATAACTAAATATTGACAGCAGAATCACCTGCATCTCAGTTCACATTCTTCAGGAAAACTCACTAAAATATATGAGGCTTCAGAATGTGTTGACTATGTCTCTATTAACAGCAGAAACAGCACTAGGCAATTGACAACAGGCAACAGCACTGTCGACAATTGACAACAGGCAACAGCACTAGGCTGTTGGCACTCTCCCGGGCAGAGAGGCCCTGCGGAGAGATCTGGACAGACTGGAGAGCTGGGCAATCACCAACCATATGAAGTTTAACAAAAGCAAGTGCTGGATTTTGCACCTGGGGCATGGCAACCCTGGATGTACATACAGACTGGGGAATGAGAGGCTGGAGAGCAGCTCCACAGAGAGGGACCTGGGGGTTCTGGTCGACAGCAAATTGAACATGAGCCAACAGCGTGCCCTGGCAGCCAAGAGGGCCACCCATGTCCTGGGGTGCATCAAGCACTACATCGCTAGCTGGTCAAAGGAGGGGATTGTCCCGCTCTACTCTGCGTTGGTGCGGTCTCACCTCGATTACTGTGTGTAGTTTTGGGTGTCACAGTACATTAAGGATATAAAGCTACTAGACAGTGTCCAGGGGAGGGCCACGAAGTTGGTGAAGGATTTAGAGGGGAAGCCATATGAGGAGTGGCTAAAGTCACTTGTTTTATTCAGCCTGGAGAAGAGGAGACTGAGGGGAGACCTCACCATGGTCTACAGCTTCCTCACAAGGGGAGGAGGAGGAGGGGCACTGTTCTCTTCTCTCTGGTGAGCAATGATAGGACCCAAGGGAATGGCAGGAAGATGTGCCAGGGGAGGTTTAGGTTGGATATTAGGAGAAGGTTCTTCGCCCAGAAGGTGGTGGAGCACTGGAACAGGCTCCCCAAGGAGATAGTCATGGAGCCAAGCCTGATGACATTCAAGAAGCATTTGGACAATGACCTCAGACAAATGATGTGAATTTGAGGTTGTCTGGTGCAGGGAAAAGAGTTGGACTCGATGATCCTTGTAGGTCCCTTCCAAATCAGGACATTCTATAATTCTGTAATTCTATGATTCTGGCTACGTTCAACTATCATATCTGACAGAATCAAAATAACTTTGAAAATCTGGAACTTATTCCTCTCATATAGTAGATACCAACCTTCAAAGTGAAGTAGCTACTGTCTGGAGGATTTGTTGCCTTTTGATTTAAAGCAGTGGGTTCTTAGAGTCATATTGACAGCTTATGAAAGCATTGAAAATTCAGCTTGGAGAGGTACACTGGGATCGTACACATAATAGTTTACAACTTTTTCCTTCAGCAAGATAATCCATAAACTGAACCTACTGTTCAGTTATGTGGACGCTGCGGGGTCTTGAAAGCCTGTATATGTAAATATTTGTGGGAGAATTGGCCAAATACCTTAAATGCAAATGTCAAAACAAAAGTTCTTGTTTTGAAAATGGGTAAAAGTTTAAGCAACACGTTATATGAAATCCAGTGAGAAACTGATGATGAAAAGGAATCGTTGTTTTGGTGTTCTTTTAAAAGAAAATAAATAGTCCTCTTAACTGTCATGGAAAGGACCTAAAATACTGGAAAGGACTTGGTAGAAACCTTCTATTCATAAGGAACTGTGTCTCATATAGTATTAGTTGGATTATGTCCATTTTGAGAGACAGAAGCTGTGTTAAAAAGGTCCCAAAACACAGAAAAGTCTTTTAGATATTTTCATCCTGGTAGGATTTCATGTTGAAATCTGATAACCTTTCCTAGTTATTTATGCAACACAAAAACATATAAATGCTTCCTATTCTACTTGCCAATTTTCTCAAAATACATTACATTTCTACTTGAGTAATCCATAGGGTATATCAGAAAACAGAGTTTTGTAATATAGATTTTATTTAGCTTGCAGAATGAGTTTTTTTAACTGACAAAAGCCATAACATTATGATGAGTAATGAAGATGGGGCAAAGGGTACAGAAGAGTTTCACTGCGGCTGCTGCTGGTAACAGTAAATTTTCTTAGTTTAAATTAAGCTGCCAAACCTCATTTACTGTGGCTTAATATAACTAATCAAATAGGCACATTAAAAAGGAAATCAAAGCCTTTCGGGGTCCTAGGTCCAAAGGAAGTGCTCTGAATATGATGAATATAACTGACTTTGTTCGCTTACAGAATTGATTTTAAGATACTGCTCCCACAATCCTTCTGAGCTGTGTATTTGGTTTGTGCTGTATGATTCACATTGAGCCATAGTACATTTACTGGACCCAGCTCCTTGCTGTCCCTACAATGTCACACTGTCTTCATTTTACCTGCCTGTGCTGCTTAGCTGGGATCAACTAATTCCCTGCGCTAAGAAAGCTCCATTAGTTTCTTCCTCAGTGTTCTGCACTGTCTCTCCTCCACAGGCTGCCTGCAGAACTGGATGCCCTGGGAGGCTCATGGTGTTGAGCATCCCAAGATGCAGATCAAAGACAATTCAAAGAGACCAAAGCTGTGCCTCTGGCCTGTTTTCTGGCCATTGCTGGTCTTCAGGCTGTGTCTTTTAAAAGTGTAGGGAGGTAAATAAGAGAGTACGGGCCTGTCTGTAGCTGTGTACAATAGCTAGGAAAGTGATGGGAGCACAGCCACACCTTTCCTGCCCATAGAGAGCAAACAAATTTCCATCCTTTGGTGAAAGTAACTTGGAAAGGCTTTCTTTCAGATGGCCATTTCAGACTTAAGAATTACTGGTACAAAAATAAGTCAGGAATGATTCCACTTCCATCATTCTGCCTAAATCATAGAATCATAGAATCATTAAGGTTGGAAAAGACCTCCAGGATCATCAAGTCCAACTGTCAACCCAACACCACCATGCCTCCTAAATCATGTCCTGAAGAGCCACGTTTATGCATTTTTTGAACTACTCCAGGGATGATGTCTCTACCACCTCTCTGGCTAGCCTGTTCCAGTGCCTGACCACTCTTCCAGTAAAGAACTTTTTCCTAACATCCAATCTAAATCTAAATCTAAATGCTTCCCTCAGTTAGCTATGACTTAGTGTTGCTACTCTGAATGTACTCAGAAAGTGGGTACAATACAATACTCTCTTTTCTGCTCATGATAACTTGCAATAGCACCACTTTCTAGGCTGGGGTCCTGGCCATCCAATTTACATTTTTTTCTTGGTATATTGATAACAGCTATTTGCTGGGTATCAGAAAGAGTACATGTTTTTCTAAGAAACTACAACCAGAGCAGCAGCATGAATGTCAAACAGATGTAACAGATCTTTGTTTAAAACTCCCACCAGAAATCTGAGGAATCTTAAAGTGTTTGGGTTATTAATTTACTTAATGGGTTTGCTGTTCTAATCTTGGGTCAACAAATATTTCTGTCTTGCGCGAAACACGCACAGCAGGATAATTGTTTTCAACCCCTGAATTTTAATTAATTTTAACTTCTATGCAAAGAAATCATTATTTTATTGCATGAAAACATGTATTTTGAAAGTATTGTTGTTCCAATTCAAGCTATTGATGAGTGAAAATAGTGTTCTTAAAGGACCTATTCACTATTGGTGCATTTAGGGCAAATTTCTTTTTTCTTTCACAGATATACCAACAATGATATATGCACTGTGTTTTAGAGCATTTATAAATAATGACAAGATGGGAATGACTTAAAAGGAGCAGGTGTTCAAACTCTTAAAGCTGTTAGAATGGATGTGCACATAGATCTTGTTTGTAAAAAGGGATTCTGGGAGTTATAAAACTAGAGCTGTGTAAGCTTGGGACCACCTGCTCTTGTATCAGGTTCAGCACACTGACAAGGAACCTGCCAAAATTGTCAAGTGCATTATGCCTCAAAGGCAACTAGAAAGCATTTTTTAATTGCCTGCAAGAGTATGTGGGGGTTTGAATACATTAGGAAAGCAAGTATTCTTACTATACTGTAAAATGACACCAAAAATGCATGGTGTCTCTCATCCCTCTCTTTCTTTCTTGCTCGCTCACTCTCCTGCACACACATACAAGAATATAAATATCATATTCAAACCATAGGAAAAGATGTTGCAGAAGGGATCATATCTTAAAATGATAAAACCACATCGGACTCAACTTAGAAAACTGCAAAATACAAAATTTTTGTACAATTTTTGTGTGCTGGAAATTCACATTCATTTAAATATTTGAGTCAAAGATTCAACTGCTTGCCATTCCTTGACTTACATGGTAAGAGATGGGGTTGCCAACTCTGCTCTAGAACCTGGTGGAAGGACCTCAAAGCATCACATACACACATGACACTACAGTGACAAACCCATACATTCTTGTAGTCTGAGAAAAATAGGTGATAGACACCGAGTGATATGGGTAACCAATGCTCCAACTCTGTAAATGTCACCTACTGGGAGACTGAATATTTTCTCTCTTTAGTCACAGATGTTATGAACCCAGTGCTAGGTGGGTTTGAACATTTATAATAGCTAGGAATGAATGCATATACCTGTTGCTGTAGGTATTTTTTGTATGGAGCTAGGGAAACTTAACCTGGTCATTTAAATGAGTAAGTGAACTTGTTTGAACATAACACCAGAACAGACAGACAAATTATTTGCTAAAACTTCCCATATTCAACAGTCATATACAAAAGTCAGCTACTTTGGACGTGAGTTTCTCAGCACTTCTCTGAAAATTAGAACACGAGAAACTAAATTAATCCCTCAAGACATGAATCCATTTAGAATCAAAGTTCAAGTGGTCATTTTGTTATTCTTAATTTGCTCAAAAATTACATCAGAGTAAAAAAAATATATTAAAATATTAACCCATTTTAGACATACCTCAACAACAGCTTTACACCACTTCAGTAGTAACAAGTACAATAAGGTGGTAGAATATTACCATTTCCAGATGGATTACTAAATTATTTCTCAGAGAGTAATTGAATCTACTCTGGAAGAGTCATTCCAGAATTTTCAAAAGGTTATCGATAATTGTTTCTAAAAAAAATAGCTGCATGGAATCATAAGTCCTTTATGACTGAAGTCTGTTGGGACCTGGAACTGTCGTGGGCAAATAATGTAGATTTCAGGAAGTGCAGCACCAAGAGGAAGTGAATTAGAGAGAAACAAAGAGCTTGGGGACTCTGGAGGGCAATTGCTATTTGTGTCTGGAAGCACTGTGTTGATAAAACTAATTTACTTGGCATTTGGTATACTTTTGCTCTGTGTTGAACCTGGAAAAAACTCCTCATCTTGGCCAAAATATGAAAATCCCTTGCTGAAAAAAGCCAGGGTACTCCATGAACTCAATGAGAATTTTGCCTCTAGTTTCATCTTTCACCACAGATAATTTCATCAGATATAAGAAGAAAAATCAGCAGATGTTACAAATTTTTATTGTGCAGCTATAGGCAATATAATGAAACACAGAAGATGCCTACTACAGATGCATATTGTTGATGTAATATGCCACCTGAAAAGACAGCTCTTGACAGATGTACCTTGAATAAGACTTTTCCCAGGTGCCATGCCAATGATTTCTCTGATAATAATTCACTGTA
>WEKW01027046.1:8792-33107 GCA_013389905.1 Sula dactylatra | reverse complement strand
CAAATTACTTTCTCACTCTATACACCCATCTAATCAAAAGCTCTCTTTTTTTGTTACCTGCATAGGAAATTCCAAGATAGCCTTGCCATCTACTTGTATTGATCAGACATTTCCCAATAGTGCTCTGTCACAAGGCATCCACTTACAAAAGTGTTCCTATGACATTTCTGCTTTATTGTTCTTTGTTCAAGGACATAGGATGTTGGGGGGAGGGATCTAAAATACAAGTATATTTTTCTTGGTAATGTTTGAACATTCCATATTACTATTTCAGATGAGGATTTTCAAATGATAAAATAACTAAAGAAAAAAATGAAACTATTTTAATTTAGGTTTTGACTTATTGTAACAGTATGTTTCTTTTTCTACATATGATAAACAGACCAAAAAAAAAATCATTCCTCTGCAATATAAAGTATATGTGAGTGAAAGATATATTAAAATAGCTGTCAAGGGCAGGGTTTGTGCTTTATAAGCCCAGAGCTCAATGCTTTTTCTCTTGGAAGAAAATTAGAATTATTTTGGCAAATAATTTACTATTCTAATCAAACTTCTGTTTGAATAAATATTTTAAGTGTCAATGAATAGATGTTAGTATTACACTGTAGAGTTGCCTTCTTTGTAATTGTTGTTGCTGAATATTTGGAGTACGCTCTTGTTTACTATTGTTTCATATCTCTGCTTGGCATGGCAGGATTTTGTATGTTCATTCACTGTCCTTTTTTAGGGAACATATTTTCATAACTAGTTCTTCTCCTTCTAACACATGAATACAGGCTCAAAATTTTATAAAGATGTCATTAATCAAGTTGTTTGGTGAGATCCTCCTGGGCCAAATGAAAAGATGGACTGCCAAACAGAACAAATTCACATCAAAAAACAATTGAAGCTCTGCATTAAAGATTTGCATCCACAGACTGACATCCTTTTAATGTAGAGGAATTACAAAATGCAAAATCCAGATTAAAAAGAAAAACTTTGTGAACAGGATGGAATCAATATAGTATAATTGGCTGCATCAAAGTGCCACACTGGTAAAACAAATATTGTAACACCTTAATCAGATGGTTTGATTTTGTTTATCATCTCCAAGCAAGATGAAAGATTAAAAAAATCCACTCTAGAAAACCTAAAAAAAATCTTCTCTAGAAAACCTAAAAGATATTTGAACAGAGAACGTGGAATTTCATAAAGGAAAAATAAAACCAGATACTTACTATGAATTTCAGTTGCAGTATTTCCACCTCAGTCATATGCATAGAACTGAAAAGAATAATCACAGAATTAATCAGTATCACCCAAGCAGAATTTGTAATTTTACATTTTAGAGATGTAAGATTTTTTAACAGTGGGACTTCAATATCTGAAGTGTTTACACTACAATTAATTTTTCTTGAGAAAGAGCAAGGCAGTCCTAGGCATAAGCTGCTATAATAAGTCTAGGACCTGCAGCTTGAAAGGGACTCCACAAGTGCCATTCATGTGCAACATATGCTTTCATAAGTCAAAAATCTTCAGACACAGTGTATGCACAAGACTGCTTCTTACTGTATTCAGTCCAGTTATTGAATTTAAACTGACTAGTGTAGCCTTGCTCTGTACCTTGACCTGTGGTTGATCTCACAACAGGTTTGAGACTAAGACAAAAGCCTTGAAAGACACATTGGATACCATTCACCTATCTATAAACAATAAAGACTTGTTCTAATCTGAGATATCATAGGGTATCTGAGACATCTGCAAGGGGCTGGATGACATGACACATATGGTTCCTGGAAAGTCAGCTGGACCCTGGGACAGATATGCTAGGGAATTTAACGTCATTAGACATTGCTCAGACATGTAAAAGCAGTTGTCTCACTCCCAGTTAAAATATTATGTACAAAGCTACAAAAGAACTCCAAATCAAGCATATTTACTTATGAAACTTCCTGTTTTAGCTTCCCCCCCAAGTGACAATGAAAACCTAGAATAAAGTTGAAGATTTAATTTAATTCTCTTTCTTTCATGAATGGCAGTTTAAAAACAAGATTTACGTGCAAGAACATGTGTTATTGTAGTAATTTATTATCGGATAGGCCTCTTTCATTTATGTGGTAGATGTACTACTTGTTCAAATTTTCTCAAGAGTGTTATTTGGTTGATAAAAATATTTAAAGCACACTATGTAAAGATGGTAGATTCTCATTTCTCTTAAGGAAACTAAGTTTGTTTTTTCTAAGAGTTTTAAGGATGAAGATGTGAAAAGAAGAAAAAAAAAATAATGTTCCATTGTGAAAAGATTTCACAGAATCACAGAATAGTAGGGGTTGGAAGGGACCTCTCATGATCACCTCGTACAACCCCCCTGCTTGAACAGGTACACCTAGAGCAGGGTGCACGGGACCACATCCAGGTGGGTTTTGAATATTTCCAGAGAAGGCAGCCTCTTCCACTGCTCTGTCACCCTCACAGTGAAGAAGTTTTTCCTCATATTCAGGTGGAACTTCCTGTGTTCCAGTTTGTGCCCCTTGTCCTGTCATTGGACACCTCTGAAAAAAACTCTGCTCCCATCCACTTGACACCCACCCTTCAGGTATTTATAAGCATTGATAAGATCCCCTCCTCATTCTTCTCTTCTCCAGACTGAACAAAGCCATGTCTCACAGCCTTTCCTCATAAGATTGATGCTCCAGTCCCCTGAGCATCTTGGTAGCTCTCCGTTGGACTCTCTCCAGCAGTTCCCTGTCTGTCTTGAACTGGGAGGCCCATAACTGGACACAGTACTCCAGATGTGGCCTCACTAGGGCAGAGTAGAGGGGGAGGATAACCTCCCTCGACCTGCTGGCCACGCTCCTTTTAATTCCTTCTTGGCCACAAAGGCACATTGCTGGCTCATGGTCAGCTTGCTGTCCACCTGCACTCCCAGGTCCTTCTCAGCAGAGCTGCTTTCCGTCAGGTCAACCCCCAATGTGTACTGGTGAATGGTGTTGTTCCTCCCCAGGTGCAAGACCTTACACTTGCTTTTGTAGAATTTCGTGAGGTTCCCCTGGGCCCAACTCTCCAGCCTGCCTAGGTCTCACTGAATGGCAGCACAGCCTTCTGCTGTATCAGCCACTCCTCCTAGTTTTGTATCATCAGCAAACTTGCTGAGGGTACACTCTGTCCTTTTGTCCAGGTCACTGAGGAATATATTGAATAGAACTTGACCCAGCACAAACCCCTGGGAAAACCACTGGTTATGGGCCTCCAGCCAGACTCTGCCCCATTGATCACAGCCCTCTGAGCTCTGCCATTCAGACAGTTCCCAGTCCACTTCACTGTCCTCTCATCTAACCTAAGCTTACCTATGAGGTTGTTGTTGGAGACAGTGTCAAAAGCCTTGTTTGTTCTCCCTTCATCCACCCAGCCAGTCATGTCATCATAGAAGGCTATCACATTGGTCAAGTGTGATCTTCCCTTGGTGAATCCATGATGACTACTTCTGATAACCTTCTTTTCCTCTACATGCCTGGAGATGACCTCCCGCATTAACTGTTCCATCACCTTTCCAGGGATGGAGGTAAGGCTGACTGGCTTATAATTTCCTGGGTCCTCCTTCTTGCCCTTTTTGAAGACTAGAGTGACACTGGCTACCCTCTAATCCTCAGGCACCTCTCCTGTCCTCCACGGCCTTTCAAAGTTGATGGAAAGTGTCTTAGCAACAGCATCCCCCAGCTCCCTCAGCACACATGGATGCATCCCATCAGGACCCATGGATTTGTGAGGATCCAGTTTGCCTAGGTGATCTCTAACCCAATCTTTTTCAACCAAGAGGAAGCCTTACTTTCCCCAGATTTTTTCTGTCCTCTGGGGGCTGGGATGCCTGAAGGCCAGCCTTAGCAGTGAAGACTGAAGTAAAGAAGGCATCCAGTAACTCTGCCTTCTCTGCATCCTGCCTCACCAGGGCCCCCACCTCGTTCAGCAGTGGGCCCACAGCTTCCCCACTCTTTCTTTTACTACTGATGTATTTGAAGTAGCCCTTCTTATTATCCTTGGCATCCCTTGTCAGGCTTAGTTCCAAGTGGGCCTTGGCCTTCCTTGTTGCATCTCTGCATAGCCTGACAATGTTCCTATATTCCTACCAAGTGGCCACTCCCTTTTTCCACATACTGTAAACCTCCTTCCTCCATTTGAGTTTTTCTAGAAGCTCTTTGCTCATCCATGTGGGTCTCCTGACTCCTTTGCTTGACTTCGTCCTAAGGATGCACCAATCTTGAGCTTGGAGGAAGTGGTACTTGAATGTTGACGAGCTCTTTTGGACCTCCCTACCTTCTAGAGCCCTAACCCACAGGATCCCTTCAAGTAGGTCTTTGAAAAGGCCAGATTTGGCTCTCTTGAATTCCAAGGCTCTAATCCTACTTGTTGCCCTGTTTCTATTACGCAGAATCCTGAACTCCACCGTCTCATGTTCACTGCAGCCAAGGCTACCCCCAATACTCATCCTCAACTACGCTTTCTTTGTTTGCTAGTATAAGGTCTAGCAGCACATCTCCCTTCGTTGGCTCCTCCACCACCTGTGTCAAAAAGTTATCCTCAGTGCTCTGTAGGAACCTCCTGGATTACACGCACCTCGCTGTGTTGCTTTCCTAGCGAATATCAGGGTGGTTGAAATCCCCCATGAGAACCAGGGCCTGTGATTGTGAGACTATTTCCAGTTCTCTGTAGAAGGCCTTGTTGACTTCCTCTTCCTGATCAGGTGGCCTGTATCAAACACCCACAATAGAGTCACCCATATTTGCTTGCCCCTTAATTTTTACCCATAAGTTCTTGACTTGTTCTTCCTTCACCCCTAGGCAGAGCTCAATACATTCCAGTTGCTCCCTCACATAAAGAGCAACTCCCCACTTTGCCTTGTTGACCTGTCTTACCTAATGACTTTCTTCCTTAATGATTCTGTCTATATAAATATATTCTGGAGTTAAAGTTTAAGTCAAACTACCTGTTTAAATATAATTTATGATACCCTTAGAGAAAGTAAGCAAAATATGGTTTTCTTTTCACCAATTATAAACAAAATGGATAATTGGATGGTTACCTTTCTGAGCACTACAATATTATTTAGTCACAGTGTGATTAATTGATTGTAAAGAGTTCTTATTAGATAATTAGTTTATTTTCAATAAAATTCTTCCTGTTTCATTCTCTATCATCTGCTATACAATAGCCCTTCAAATAACGTATCATAAACAGATTGATTCTCACAAGAGATACTGATTAAAACCTCATTGTTTGTCATCTGATTTAATTTCATACAAGTTAAAGATGTTAAAATAATTTGATTTATTTATTTGAAAACAGGACAGCTTACATGGACTCATTTATATTTGTTTTATAGCTCATTCACTAAAAGAAAAATAGATGAAACAAATGAGATAGCACTTTCTACTCACATTTCTTAATTTATTTCACACACCATTATGTTTCACACCTTCTGTTCAGACATGGTTTATGTCTTTGTTTGTCCCTTTAAGTCTCATCTCTTTCACATGTATTTTTAGTCTTTTCTCAGCTTTTTAGAGCATTTCATAGGTACATCATCTGAGTAGTTCACTTGACTGTATTAATATTTTATTAGTGCTTAACTGATACAGCAGGAAGGCCTGACGGACTCTTAATTATAGACATTTCACCTGCATTTCCTACCAATGCCAGACTCTTAATTACAGCTGTTTCACCCTCATCTCTTACCAATGCTTCTTCAACTTTCAATTTTTTTCTCATAACTCACCTTTCATTCTCCTCCTCATTATTGAATTTCAAAATGATTCACAATGCAGACTGAAATTAAGATATGAGCATATGAATGTTTATCTGAATTTTGAAGACCTGCAATTTTAGGACACTTAGTAGATCAAGGTGATTTCTAAGCCCTTCAAAACTTTTCAAGATGATCTATCTAATCTGTAATTTAAAATTTGTTTCTCAAATATAAAACATACATGAAATATCACAAATCATTATCTTCATCACTGTCTAATTCTAAATATTGAAAACATTCTCTGGGCAATTAATTTCAATTTTAGGAAAATGATCTTGGTCTTATTCTTTATTTCAAACCAACTGGAACTTATCTGCTCATTATGACAGTGACAGGCTGTGGAATGGGGTCCCTAACCTTTCACTGTCATCTTTGAGATTTCTTTAGTTAAACGTTTTACACTTGATATGCAAACATCCTGTCTGAATGGGATGTCTTTCCGAAGATGTATGTATGCAAGCATGTAATTATTTATTTCTATAAGACCATTACTACTGATTGTAATTTCATCATATTGTCTTGTAGAGCATCCAATTTGTACTTATTATGAAGTTTCTAAAATTACACTATTTTTCTTCTATTATATATATGCACACATATATTTTCTTCTATATATAATACAAGAAATATACTATACTGAAGAATACAGCTCAGTTTCTCATTTTCCACTCAAAAGATGGTTTGACCTAAACCCCACAGGCATAATGAGACTATGTGGTATTAAGGACTTCACATTCTAGAAACTACTAAGCCTGTTCAGATTATGAGCCACTAATATTAAATTATACGTTAAGGAGTTTAATCTATCCAAACCTAAGCAGGATATTTTGAGTTAACAGCTTTTGCTAAATGCACCGTTCCAGTAAATATATAAGTGTTCAAATCACTGTCCTGCGAGCTAAAATAAAGCGTGGTTTAGAAGGCCTGTTTTTCCCTGGTAGTTTAAGAGTAAAAATATAAAATAGACTCTGTGACTAAGTCTTTTTGAGACTTCTGACATAACACTAAACTGTTCTTTTAGCAGTGTAGGCAGATGTTTCCTTAGATGGCAGCAAGTAGGGAATGCTGCTTCTTTTTCTTTCTTTCTTTTCTTTTCTCCCTTTTCTCCCTTTTCTCCCTTTTCTCCCTTTTCTCCCTTTCTCCCTCCCTTTCTCCCTCCCTCCCTTTCTTTCTCCCTATCTCTCTGTTCTACAACAGACATGTCTCATTTTCATGGGAACATGAGTGTTGAACTGCAAGTACGGATTCTGCTAGAAACAGGAGTAGAATATAAACAAAAAAATGTATATTCAAGGATCATATTTATGTTCAAGGAAGATCCTGACACACTCTTTCTCAGCATTAACAAAATCAGATATTCCTAGAAAGAAATTTGTCTCAATCTAAAGTAAATGTTCAGAAGAAACATATGGATAAAAAGGTCTTCCTCTTCTTCCTCATTAAAGTAGAATCATTCTAGCTTAAGAAGCTCCACTCTCAACATTGACAGTATCTAGAACTCAGACTTTTCAGTAGTGAATATTGAGACACCTAATGTCTTGTATGGGACAAATCATTGGGAATTTAAAGTCCACTGGCTTTCATATGATCAGCTTGATATATTTGGCACAAGTTGAAATTTTTCCACTGTTCCTTTCTTTTTAAGAAGAAAATTGAATGTATCTGTGTACCTAAGATGTCTAATATATTTTGTTAGGGAATGACTGAATTTTCTTTTCTTCAACTTCTTCACTGCTTTTCTCAAAATATTTCTTCAAGAAATGGAAGAGTTTTTGCTCTTGTCTCCAAGAATAAACTTCTGTGCCTGCTTGAAGTAGACAATTTTATGAGCATCTTCCAAAACGAAAAGGCCCAATTACATCACCATGATAAATGCATGAAGATAGTATATAATCTTTTTACTTTGAAAGAATTCTGTGATATTATCTTCGTTGTTTCCAGATAAAGAGTAGCTAACTGAAAGCTTTCTCTTTAGCTATGTAGATAAATTGTCATGTCAAAAAAGTGATTAACAGGATAAAAATTATCTCTGGAATTTTCTTTCTTTTGTCACTAGAAAACATGTTAGGCAAACAATTTCTCACTTTTACACATAAAGGTGCACCTAAATTACTTTTTGAATTTGGATCAAGAATACTGTTCTGAAGCAAATCTGATTACCTCTGTGAGATGCTTTGGTTTCTATTGTAGAACTTTCTTGAAAAGCCAGGGCCTGGAATCTTTTCAGGAGCAGTACGTGCTGCAGAAGATTACCTAACATTCCTCAACCACACACAGGCATTTAGCTTTTCAGAACGGACAAGACCTACACTGGAGTAAAACCCAAGAAACATGTATAATGTACATATCAGGTCCTTTCTTGATCTGTCTTTAAATTCTGTTCTATTGCTCTGCAGTATGTAATAAAGTTGAGAGAAACTGTTAAACGTTTAAAACTAGGAGGCATGAATCTTGCCCAAAATCTGTTTCTTTTTACATATAAAAAAACCTGTTTTGCCAGATTTGCAACTTATGATAAATTAGAATAAATTCATTGATAGAAGACCTGGCATATTTATAGATTGTATTATTTGGCACCTACACCACATTTCATTGTAACAGCTTTATAAATGAGGTATCATTACATTATCCCTGCTTTAAAGAAAAAAGAAGAGGAAGATTAACAGCTTCATCCAAACAGTTGAACGGTGCATGGTGGCTAGGTCTCTATGACTTTTTAAAATGTAAATAAGAACAACAACAGCAAAACAGTAAGTAATAGTAAGCAAGTGTAATAGTAAAAAAATTATCTTTTTTTTTTTGAGAAAAAAATCTTAAATCTTAAGTAGTTGTTTACTGAAGTCATGCAAAAGCTAACTGTAGGTTTTCTTCACATATCTAAATGATAGTCAACTAAAAAACTAACCAATTTAAGAAAACAAGTGACTATGCAACAGCATTATAAAGAGGGACTCCTAAAAGTTTTTTGCAGCACTCTAACCATTGAATGTGTTTTTTTAATGATCAGTGCAAAGTATTATTATTCAAGTAATATTGTAGATCCCAAAATTACCTGACCGGACATTTGCCTAGAAAGGAACTGTGATATAGCTGATCTTGTAACACGGAATGCAATACTTGCCTACAACCTAACTCAGTGATAACGTAAACAGTATCAAGTTGGTTTGAAGATTATGACAATTGAGAAGAGATGTTAACTGAACGGTGACTGATTAGGGCAGGCATAAGAAAGACTATGAATGGAAGAAACTAATTCTGTATAACACCTGGATGCCTGTAAAATGTAACTGAAGAGTATAAGAGAAAGGAGAAGAAAATAGTGGAAGAAAATTCTATATCTAGCAACTTAAAGTTAAAATGTAACATGAAGTAACAGCGCTATGAAGTGAAATGCAAAAGAACCCAAACTGTTCTATGCTGCCCCCTAAGGTCTTATCAACTCTCACTAAACTATGGTTCTGCATGTTTGTTGTAGATATTCAGTCAATTTGGCATATCCTTTAGGCCACACACTGGGTGACTGGTAGCATAATGTGTGAATCTATGTCTTGTGAAGTAGCATAGTGAGTCAAAATACCTCATTGCTTTCACTGAAGGAATTTCCTTGCACACCTCCTTAAGGACCTGGTGGAGGATGGATCAAAAGTGTTCCCTTAATCTGTTGTCCCAGTTGGTGAGTACCAGTGGCCCTCAGTTTGTGTGCAGCAATGTCACCCCCAACAGCCTTGCTCCCAGTTCTCACCACTTTCATCTCCTTTCTGAACAGTGTGATCAGATGCCCTGTTCTCACCACATTTTAGGGGCAGGCAGGGAGAATTGCAGCTCTTTCATGAAATTGCACAACAGCTTACAGAAATTGGGATAAACTGAAAAAGTGCTTCCACTGTTTGTACATGTCTTTATGTCTAGAGATAAGTAAACAACCTATTGTCATCAAATTGTCTTTCTACATTTTCAGATGAGAAGTCTGGTTCAGTCTTCTGAGGAAAAAGGAACAAAAAACTGCAAAAGAGCTACTCTGAACTAGTTGATCTCAAAAGCATGGATTATTCACTGAGGTAGATGTTATTTAGCCATGTAAATGTAACTTTTAGTTTATCCATCATGAAATAATACTCTTAGAATCAAGGCTCCTAAGATATGAGCCATTTTTATTTGTCATCTACACTGTTTGACAGGAATCATTGCCCATACATGGAATACCTATACACTATTACAGTATTTCTATTAACAGTATCTTTCTCCTTTCACAGAATACAAGAAAGAAAGATTCTAATAATCACTCTGTCTCTTCCCCTATCAACAGCCATCTGATTTGCAAGTATATTTTTACCTCTCTGATCAGTCAAAATTCACAGCCTTGTTTGCCTGTGTAAGTGAGAGAAACTGGTAGAGTTGCAAAGTCTTTTTCATTAATTTTCCCTACAGGGAATATACAGTTTTCTTTTACCTCAATAAAAAGTGATCAAACCTATAGTTTCTCTTCCCCACTTCCTGTATCCTACTTTGAAGTTAAGATTTAACCATAAAGTTTCCTTCTTAAGGAAGCTCCCACTACTATTGTTTTTCTATAGCTTCATTCTTCTGTTTCTTTTCTAATGCTGTTTCCCTTAGCATTTCTTGCTTTTTCACACACTAAGTTCTATTCATGCACAGCTTATATCCATTTATTTCAAACTCTAAAATCTTTACATGAGCTCTTGATTTAAGTGATGAAACGATGTTTGGTTCTTATGTGAACATCACAAGCAGCCTGTTCATACTCAATTTCTTTCAGGAAAGTGACCAAGTTCCTTCCTCCTCCTGTCTTCATACTGAGTACATATTCTCAGTTCTACCTGTGTCTTAACTGACAGAAACTGATCTTTCAGTAAGTGGATGACATGTTCCATAGCCTAATCCTATTCTGTTTTTTAAAGGAATGGGAAGTGAAATTTTTTATTATCTTTCTCATAATTTTCCAACATTTATGCTTGTAAAATTTTGAAAAATGGTTAGTGACTGTCTTTGCTTAGTCAGAGTGCCTACTAGGAATCTGATAGATTATAAGAAGGGTGCCTTTAATAGAGACAGTAATAGGGTAATTATCTGACATAAAAAGGATAGTAGTAGCGAATTGTTCCTGCTAGAAAGAAGTAAACTTGTCAAAACAGAAACTAGATAGTTAAGATACTGACTTCATAACTACTGAGTCTTCTGTCTCCATGTTTTGAAGTAACATAGAATCTCGAGCTTTTTGTATCAAATTAAGCATTTGTTGTCGTCTGTAGTATTATCAAGATGCTTACCACTACCCACAACTTGTCAGTAAGCTATTCTCCTCTTTGGCCCACAAAGACACAGTTCTAGTTGTAATGATTTTGAGTAGGAAAATACAAGTATATGATATTGTAATTGCATTTTCTTTTCACACTGGTGCCTTTTACTTTTCAACATCCAGTTTGAGGAAGTTTTTATTAACCACAGAGCTGCCCCCAAGAATCATGGACGACTGTAATAAGTGATCCTCACTGTCCTCAGTCCATACACCTTATTTACCCCAGTTATGAAAGTATTCAAGTTATGTCCTTACCATGACAAAAATCTTTTTTTGGAAATTGCTTTAAATAAAGAATGTGAACAATGAAGCTCAGTCTAAATCTAATCAGATGATGAATTGAATATTTTCTTTCCAGTCCATCTGTGTTTATAATTTCCACTAGCTTTTAAATAGATTTCTAGACGAATAGTTCACCAAATTAGAGATGCTAATGCTGCAGTTATCAAGGTGCTGTAAACTACCTAACCGTCATCAGTGTCTTTGATGTTTACTCTAAATATGTCTATAGATTACAAAAAGAGTAAAAATCATATGACCTTTTTTGGCTAGCTAAGTAACCTCTTTGTTTCACATGGGATTACATAAAGTGAGTTCTGACCTCAGTCTTCTTAGTAGTCATTGAATACTTTGTAGCCCTGCTTCTCTGTATTCCATGTATGACACCATCATAGTACACAGAATTCCTGAGATGATTTTATGAATGTTTTATAATAATTTTTAAACCTGTTTTATCAGAAATATTTTGCCTGATAACCATCAAGATAATGCTGTTTCATTTCACATTGGTGACTTACAATCACCCTGTCATCAATCACAGAATCACAGAGTGGTAGGGGTTGGAAAGGACCTCTCAAGATCATCTCGTACAACCCCCCTGCTTGAACAGGTACACCTAGAGCAGGGTGCACGGGACCATATCCAGGTGGGTTTTGAATATTTCCAGAGAAGGAAACTCCACAGCCTCTCTGGGCAGCCTCTTCCACTGCTCTGTCACCCTCACAGTGAAGAAGTTTTTCCTCATATTCAGGTGGAACTTCCTGTGTTCCAGTTTGTGCCCCTTGTCCTGTCATTGGACACCTCTGAAAAAAACTCTGCTCCCATCCACTTGACACCCACCCTTCAGGTATTTATAAGCATTGATAAGATCCCCTCCTCATTCTTCTCTTCTCCAGACTGAACAAAGCCATGTCTCACAGCCTTTCCTCATAAGATTGATGCTCCAGTCCCCTGAGCATCTTGGTAGCTCTCCGTTGGACTCTCTCCAGCAGTTCCCTGTCTGTCTTGAACTGGGAGGCCCATAACTGGACACAGTACTCCAGATGTGGCCTCACTAGGGCAGAGTAGAGGGGGAGGATAACCTCCCTCGACCTGCTGGCCACGCTCCTTTTAATTCCTTCTTGGCCACAAAGGCACATTGCTGGCTCATGGTCAGCTTGCTGTCCACCTGCACTCCCAGGTCCTTCTCAGCAGAGCTGCTTTCCGTCAGGTCAACCCCCAATGTGTACTGGTGAATGGTGTTGTTCCTCCCCAGGTGCAAGACCTTACACTTGCTTTTGTAGAATTTCGTGAGGTTCCCCTGGGCCCAACTCTCCAGCCTGCCTAGGTCTCACTGAATGGCAGCACAGCCTTCTGCTGTATCAGCCACTCCTCCTAGTTTTGTATCTTCGATGTAATAAAATCTTTTATCCGCTTTGTCATCCAGCTGGTAGATCTTTACCTATTAGCAGAGGTATGGTTTTAATTCCCCAGGTGGACTGCACTTCATGTTACCATTTTCATTGTTTCTTTTTTCTAGGTCCCATTCTTCCCAGGAGACATTCTCGTGCTCCTGTTGCTTTGTACGTTTCATGACTTTCTGTCATCATAAAATCCATTAGCATCAACTATATCATTGTCATTAAGCAAGGTATTAAAGATTAGCCACAAAATGAATCCACTGAGTACTCCACTAGTAATCTCCCTATCACATGATAATTCTTTATTCCATTTAGAATTCTTGTACTAACCACCATCTTAAGTGAAATTTTCCCATGGGGTGCCATATCAAGTGTTGTAAAGAAGTCAAGATAGATTAGATCTACCGCAAGTCTCTTGTTTATAAAAACAGTCATTTTGTTAAAGAAAATATGTCTGACACACTCTGTCTTTGCTAATCCCCTGCTTCAATTTATCCATTTTCTATTCACCTCAATTTATCTAATAATTATTTCCTTCATAATTTGTTCTGCTTACTGTGGCCTCCCATTGATGTCAGAATGGTGGTTCTGTAGTTGTCCAGCTTGATTTTTCATCCTGTTTTAAATTATAGTCATTTAGTCTACTTCTGTGATTTGAAAGGTTGTGTTGGGTGTAAATGGCAAGATTTTGGTAGTGGTGGACTGAAGAGGCAGTCTCTGTGAGAAGAGATAAGCGTCTGCCCTGTGCTGGACACAACTGGTCCCATCTGGCTCCAACAGACCCACCACAGAACACAGCTAAGCACATCAGTAAAGATGGTTGTGTCTCTGAAGACATATATAAGAAAAGGCATAATACATTGGAAAGAGAGAAAAGGAGGGAACAACAGAAGAAATGAGGGAATAACAAGATCAGAGGAGGTACTCCATGGCAGAGTAACTACACATCTGTGCTGGTTTTGGCTGGGATAGAGTTAATTTTCTTCACTGTAGCTGGTATAGTGTTGATGGCACATTGATGTTTGATGTTGTAGCTGTTGTTAAATAGCAGCTCAGTGCCACTAAGTAGTGCCTACGCTACTCAGGGACTTCTCCAGGTTCCCGTGCTAGTCAGGGACTTCTCCAGCTTCTTGTGCTCTGCCACATGCACAAGAAGCTGGGATGGGAGGGGCCACAGACAAGTCAGGTGGCCCAAACTGGCCAATGGGATATTCCACATCATATGACTCCATGCCCAGTATATTAACTGGGGGAGTTGGCGGGGTGGGGGATGATCGCTGCTCGGGGACTGGTGGCATCTGAGTGGTTGCAGCACTTGGTTGTTTAGGTTGTTAAACCCACCCCCTCCTGGGTTTTCACCTCTCTCTCTCTCTCTCTCTCTCTCTCTCTCGTTATTTTTCCTTTTCATTATATTGTTGTTATTTTTACTGTTTTATTTTCATTATTAAACTGTTCTTACTTCAACCCATGCGTTTTTACTCTTCTGATTCTCTTCTCCATCCCACTGGTGGAGGACTGAGCAAGCAGCTGTGTGGTGCTTATTTGCTGACTGGGGTTAAACCACAACAGTAAGTCAAATTTAGAAAGCGCTCCCTTCAAACATCCTGTAGTCCCCAAATGTATTTGTCTGATGTGGCTTCTGATATATCAAGAACTATAAAAAGCTGCACTCTTTTTTCTGTATAAGCAATAGTTTGCTAGAGGATTGTGTGGTCTCCACTAAAGAGTACCAAGAGCACTCCTGAGCACTGTAACTCTATTGCTTATACACATGTATCATTAAATGCTTTAAATTACTTTAATTATTTCCGAGCATGATTTTGGTTTTTTGCTCACCGGCAATCTCGCAAACAATTTATATTAAATGTTTGAGAGTCAGCATGAGTCATAGGCCATTCCCAATAGACAAATTAGGGAAGCCCGTACTTTCTCTAAAGTGTATAAGAATTTAATAGTATGAATACCAGCTGTTCAGAGTCAGCTGATGTGACTCAGAGAATGGGCCCTGGCACTTTTAATATGTTGGTTTAATTTATCTCAAAGTCCCTCTAGACACATTTTTTTTTAATTGTTTGAGATGTGGTTTTCAACCTATTTGTTATAAAGAATTATGCATAAATTTTCTCTACAAAACTGAAGAATTTAATTTGTGGGAAAACTATGGCTTTGGTCAGGAGTTGTCTAACTAGTTTTCACCCTTTATAAAAAGTATGTTCATTACTTACCAGGTGATGAGAGGGTTTAGTAATCCCCAAAAGACATCAGTGTTCCTAATATACCTTGGAAGGTTAACAATTCTCTGAAATAAGTGTTAAAAGCCAGTATTGTGACTATGTATGAAGTTCATGGATTACAGGAAACCCTTGGAGAAAGGTGTGTACATGCCTGTAACCTTAGAGAAAAGAAGTACATAAGAATAAACCTGTCCTCTAACCAGCATCTACTTCAGAGAAGGCAAACCCGAGGACAGGTCTCGTTTTGGGATCACATCCTAGATGAAAGATCAATCCCAAAATAAAACATAATCTATCTAGTCAACATTTCAGCTGAACTAAATAGAAAAATGTGCTTGGAACTGAACTAAAATATGGGCAGTCTGGCATAGTCTATTTTTTTCTCCCTGTTTATTTGTCTTAGAACATAATCACCTCATTAAGATGTGAAAAGTAGTTAGCATGTCTTTATGCGTGTTATGGTGTTGGTCTAATGTTAAAAATGGTTCCCAAACTCATGAGCCTAAGCAGGAGCATTGCCCAGTTCTGTAGGGTCCAGAATCCCCAATCAGGATTCATGATACCAGAGAGGCTGGGAAGTACTATAATGCTAAACTTACAGATCACTCAACAGTAAAAACCATTACTCTGGAGAAGACAGTGTGCAACAAGCAACCAGAAGACAAAGAGGAGAGTGTCTGAAAAACCAGCAGTGTCTTCTGAACCATAGTGTTTCTTCTGTTCCTTTGCTCTGTGAAAAAAGAGTCAGAGTAAGGTAGAAGCTCTCTAAATTTACATTTTTATTCATTTTAAAATAAAATAATGAAATTCATATTTCATTAATTCAAAAGTATTTTGGAAGCAAGAGTTCATTCTATTGTCAAACATTTTACTTTCTTCCATATGTGTCACATCTACAGCAGTTTGTCATGAACTAAGTGCATTATAATTCAGGTTTTTTGTCATTATTATTATGACTATGATTATCATTTTGGCTTTGAAAACTCAATTCTTTAAAGGAGTTTAAATTCTGTAAATCTAGGCTCACTATTTCTATCTGTTCGCTGTTTTCTGCACAGCTAGGCCAAAATTGTTACAAGCATTTGTATGGATGAGCTTTGGATACACTATTCTAATTAAACACTTGGCATTAGTACCTATGCAATTCTGCTACACAGATGTATGGGAGGGACACTGACTATGGAGAGGAGCTGAGCAGGAAAAGGAACAATAGGGTGCAGCAGATAAGTGGGACCATGGACACTGAAAATTGCATAAACTCATGCAGATCAGCTACGGGAGTTTCTCACTTACTGGCTCAAATGGCTTAGCGTGAAATGTCCTGGGAAGCTTCTCTCACCCTCACTGCCCTGGGAACCTGTCCAGAAATTTGCCTGGCTCCTCATTTGTTGCAGATTTGAGCCTAATTTTCTTTCTTAAAATCCAGTACCCCTGTACCATTGTGTTTTGTGAACTCATTAATTATTTCTCTAGATTCAGCTAGTTCATTGTGGCTGGTTCCACATTTCACTATCTTTCTCACATTTTCAATCAATTCTTCTTTATTTGCAAGTAGGTCAAGGATGGCTTCTCCTCTAGTTGGTGCATGGTTGGCTGTGTTTGGTGTCTAAGAGATAATCCCTCTATAAATGGTATCTTGTGATTCTGAGTACCTTGAGATTTGGTCCAGGAAATTTTTGTTCCTGCAGGTGTCTAGTCATATACCATCTGTCATTTCTTCTTTGTTTTTAATTCCTTGCAACTTTACCTAAAAAGTGAACCATTACATTTGTTAACAAAGATTTGTGTAGTTCTCTGATATGTAGGTTTGCAGTTTTCAAACGGCTTAAAGGAACCAGGCACATATTTTTGTTGGTTTTGGTTTGTGTTTCTTATTTTTTTTTTCTTTTTCTTTTAGTATGGGGTAAATTACATCTACCCAACAATGTTGGGCTATTTAAAATCCTAATAAGAATTCTACCTCCAGCTAAATTTTCCTATATATATACATAGTTCTGTCTATAATGTACTGGAATTCTAGTTGTAAGAATCATCAGACATACTTCTAATAAAACACGTTATGTTATCATAATACCATCATTTAATATTATTTCTGTGTCTTTCTGTTGTCTTCTCTGTTCTGTTTTTGCAATTATCAAAACATATAGTTCATTACTTATTCTTTTTTTCCCAGAATTTTTTTCACCTTTTATGTATATATATTGGATAATGCTTAGGCAGATTCAGTGTTTTATTGATAACAGTTTGGTATCTCAGTGTGTACCAGACGGGGCTAAAAGAAAGGTAATTTTCTCTCTTCTAACTGCTAATAGTTTAACACTTTTCTAAAGAAATGTACCAATTCTGAACTTAGGTTAACTAGTCATATGTCAAAGTACAGTAAGTCTCAGCTCAGACTACTGCAACATGCAACACTTGCAGCTGTTAGCATTAATAATATAGAACATTGAGACAATTGTAATATCTGTTATGGTCCTCAGTATTACAGAGATGGTGATAAGCAAATCTTTGACATGATTATTGTATCAGTCTAGAGTTTGTGAATACTAATAAGATGTACTATGACACAGGGCATCATGTCTGAACTGAAAAGCCATTACTGAAATTATAATATAAATAAAACATGGAGTGAAAGGCTAATAACGAGTGTGCCAGATGTTATACTCCGAAAACATAAAATATTTATGGACTGTTCCAGTCAGGTGCAATGGATGCTTTGGACACATGGAACATTTGAGAAATACAGCACTGGAATATACTGAATTATAAAGTATGATATAGATGTTTTCCAGGGGATGCTAGTTACTTAATTCCTGACTAAGCACCGGAAACAAAATTGGAGTATCGGTGACGTGGAAAAGGGTACTTGATACAAATTCTACTACTGGTTAAACAGTATGCATCTTTTTACTGATGACTGAAAAAGAGGACTATTTTCATCTGATGATAGAAAAATCGAGAAAGACAGGAAGAAAAACAATCTAAAGAGACAGCTAAGCACTTCCATGGGCCATTATTCTAGACCTATTAACTGATTTGTGGACTTAATCTGCCAATTTCCTACATGGTAAATAGGTTTTAACTCTTAAATATATGCAAAAGCTGTCTATTGCTTTAGTCTATAATTTTTTGCTTGTGGTTTATCACAAACAATGTGTGTGTTACTTGGGAAGTTGGCTGGCCACTGATTAATCTAAGAAACAGACAGTATATCTGCATGTGTATTACAAATATTAGGCTTTAAGAAGTGACCAGTGCAGTTGTAAGAATACTGAATTTTGTATCTTGGTCTAGATGGAAAGCATTTGTTTCATCAGGAAAAATGATGACCAAAGACTTACACCTAACTGTAGGTACTCCAGGGAGATCAAGAAGAAATGAAAGGGGCAAGTAAATTTTACCTTTATCAATGTTTTATTATTTTTCCTCAAATCCTGGAATTCATTAGTCTAAACCAAGTGCTATTTGCTACCTTTAAAATTTGGAAAGGTGAGAAGAGTCCAGAAGGAGGAATGTGAACCCAGCCTGGAAAAGTGTGCTATTTGGCTCCCATATTAGACAGTGTATGCTGTTATCAAGCTCTGTTTTTCTTTGGAAGGTGGAGAATAATATTTCTTCATGCTGTAAGGTAATGCCGCCGGCTGATGATCCCTTAATAGGCAAAAGAAACCTGTATGCACTAGGTAGTTAAAAATTAGATTTATATACAACTCAGAGCAGTGTTCCCTACTTGTGCAGTGTAGGCTTAGCTAAATGAACTAAATATGTCTAGTTTTAACTGATACAGAAAATCAATCAGTAACAGATGTTACTGTTCCTGTATTGGGCAGGAGGATGCCTCCTAATCTCAGGTCCACCAACACAAGGCAAGGTGTTCAGGGTAAAGGCAAAGTCTGTCAAGGACCTACTCAGGGCACTAACAGGCCTTATTGGACCCAGTCGGCCTCATCTGGGACCTCACCCCTACCCTTCTGAGGCACGATATCCCTTTCAGCTCAGCCTGGGTCCATCAGTACCTGCTGATCTCGACTCTTGGTTGAATGTGACCACAGCCTCTGGGACTACCCTGCTCCCTGTCTGGGACAGTGGGATGGGCCCTGACCTGGCAGAACCCACGAGGAGGCCCTGATGCTTCCCTGGCCCTTACAGATCTGCTGCTCTGTGCTGGGAGAAGAGACACATAATTCTGCTTAAAGTATAAGTGAATGCAGAACAAATAAGGCTGGGTTTTCTGAACCTGTACAGTCACTTTACAGTTCTGCTAGTGGAGATGAGTATTCTGCTTAGTAGTATGAGGAAGGCCCTAATCCTGAGCTAGTTTTTGAGCTTTTCTGCCTTCTGGCCTGTTTTTTCATGTAAGCACTGGATGATTTTCCCCTCTCTATTAACTTTTTGCACAGTTGCTTCTCACTATGTTCTTCTGCAGCTTTTCAGTTAAGATTAGAGAGATTTTAATAGCCAAATCAGACATCATGTTGTTTAAGCTGGAGATGTCCAAATAAGATTAGGTCTGAAAGGCATGTTTACTATTCCAGGCAACAGTGTCCAATCTCTGTGTCACTTAGCTTTTGTTAGAGCAAAGCTGAATGAACATCATAAGCGTTTTCACATCCTCAGGGCCAGGTGAAAGAATAACTTTAATAGGAAAAAAAAAAACCAAACCAACACAACACCCATTAAAATCCACATAATGCTTTGAAATATATTTTATTAGCTGTTTGTAGACATTTTTACCTTGATAAACTTAATTCAGGTACTAACTTTAGACAGATCATCATATAAATCAATAGTGTCGATAAATCAGTCATGTTGTGAACTTCAGTTCTCCCTCCCTGAATGGCTATTTTATCTGAATATTTTAGATAAGTGCATGCAATTCTTATACAAGGAAATCAGTTATGAATATACTTGTCATATACATTTGAGTGCTGCTTCAAACCTTACTCTCGCACATGGAACAGGATGAAGCTCCAGACTGTAGGCATTTGGCTGTTACATGACTGCATGTAGGTGTCAAAACTCCCATTACAGTTGATGGAAAAAGGGGCTTTGTTGAATTGTTCACACGTTCGTGTATCATGCCATTTTACTTCTCTAACAGTATCCAGGTCATCAGCATGGACCTGACAAATGTGACACGAGCTACAGGAGACTTGCAGACTTCTGGACCAGCAGATGGAGGTCAATGGGGTTACCTACATTGTGGAAAATGGCACCAGATGTCTGTGCTTCAGCAGCTGATTTCTGTCCCTAATTGTTAAAGTCAATGGAGTCTAGTCCGTTACATAGCTTAATCAACACTGGATCACCACATGCATGTCACATCTATATAGCTTCTTTGTGAAGACCTAAATTCAGGAAAACTGAATCCCACTACTATTATCCTGCTACTTGGTCCTCAAATTGAGTACAGAATGACAAAAGTCATCTGGTCCAACGCCCCGATTACGCAGGGCCACCTAGAGCCAGTTGCCCAGGACCATGTCCAGATGGCTTTTGAGTATCTCCGAGGAAGGAGATTCCACAACATGAAATGTTGTGCCAGTGTTTGGTCACTCTCAGAGTAAAAAAGTATTTTCTGATCTTCAGATGGAACCTCCCTTGTTTCAGGTCATATCCATTGCCTCTTTTTCTGTTACTGGGCACCACTGGAAAGAGCCTGACTCCATTCTCTTTACACCTTCCCTTAAGGTATTTCTATATATTAATAAGATTTCCCCTGAGCCTCCTCTTTGCCAGGCTGAACAGTCCCAGCTCTCAGCCTTTCCTCATAGGAGACATGCTCCTGTCCCTTCATCATCTTTGTAGCCCTTTGCTGAACTGTCCAGTATGTTCATGTTTCTCTTGTGCTGAGGAGCCCAGAACTGGACACAACACTCCAGGTGTGACCTCACCAGGTCTGAGTATAGGGGGAGGATTACTTCCCTTGACCTGCTGACAATGCTTTGCTTAATGCAGTCCAGGATACCATTAACCTTCTTTGCAGCAAGGGGTTATTGCTAGTTGCTGTTCAAGTTGGTATCCACCATGATCCCCAGGTCCTTTTCTGCCAAGCTGCTTTCCAGTTTGGTGGCCCCCAGCATATATTGTGCCTGGGGTTGTTCCTTCCCTGGTGCAGGACTTTGCAATCCTCCTTGTTGAACTTCGTGAGGTTCTCATCAGCCCATTTCTCCAGCCTGTTGGGATCCCTCTGGATGGTTGCACAACCCTCTGGCATATCAATGACACCTCCCAGTTTGGTGTCATTAACAAACTTGCTGAGGGTGAACTCTGCCCCTTCATCCAGATTATTAATGAAGATGTTAAGCAGCACTAGACCCAGTATTGACCCCTAGGGTACACTGCTAGTCACTGGCCTCCAACTATGCGCCACTGATCATGACCATCTGGTGGTGGGTCTGTCCCTTCAGCCAGTTTTCACCCCACCTCAATGTCTGCTCATCTAGCCCATACTTCATAAGCTTGTCTATGAGGTGCTTATGGGAGACAATGTCAAAGACCTTACTGAAGTATAGGTAGATAGTACCTACTGCTGTCCCCTCATCTACCAGGACAATCATTTCATTGTAGAAGTTCATCAAGTTGGTCAAGTATGAGTTCCCCTTGGTGAATCCTTGCTGACTATTCCTGATAATTGTCTTTTTATGTGCCTGGAAATGGTTTTTAGGTTTAGCTGCTTCAACACCTTGGTGGGGTGAGGCTGACTGGCCTGTAGTTCCCTGGGTCCTCCTTCTTGTCGTTTCTGAAAACAGGAGCAGCATTCACTTTCCTCCCAATGATGTCAGCCAGCTCTCTCAGCACTTGTGGTGGTATCTCCTTAGGGACCATGGACTTATCTTTGTCAAATTTCCTTAAGTATTCCCTGACCCCATCCTCTTCCACCAAGTGTGCCTCCTCTTTGCTCGATATTATTCCCCTCGTCTCTGGAACCTGGGATTCCTGAAGACTGGTCTTACTAGTAAGGGTTGAGGCAAAGAAGACATTCAGCACTTCTGCCTTTTCCATGTCCTTTGTAACAAGGTCCTCAGTCTCATTCAACAGTGGGCCCATTTGCATCCTTACATGTTTGTACCACCTCTGTTTTTGTAAAAGCAGATTGAGACAGAAAGTAAACTTAGTGACCATAAAATATCATACTGAAACACACAAAAAGAAGGAGGCAATCACCAAAGGGAGGTAGATTTCTGAAGTACCCTGTGTCAGCCAGTGAAATACAGAAGAAAACTTCTAGTCTGTTAAAGAATCTTCAGCAAAAAAGCATGAACCATTATTTTAATTAAGAAAAATGGCCAAATAATACCATAGTGTCTGTGATAATAGTTAGATAGAATGAGTCTCTGGTTAAAGATTAAATTTTTCTGGACCTTATAGTGGATTTGATGGGAGATGAGGGGATGTCTAGAAGAAATAACATCCTCCACCATTAGCAAGTTCTATGATGCTCTCAGAATGTGAAAATTAGCTGAGATTTCTCCTGGAATTATACTCCAAAGGGAAGTTCTTATAGATAACTTTCCAGTAAAGACACACAAACACTATCTAAAGAAGGAGGTTGTCTGTCATACAATAATATTTCAGAGTGTAGATTAAACCTCAAGAGTCCCAATGGGGTGTATTGCAGTCATTAAAAGAACAATGGAGGGAAACTAATCTCAGAGCTAATCATTACGTAACAGTCCTGAGAAATGGTCTGCAGTTGCCCATAGTCATTGAGGAACCTAAGTCCCATTATATTCAACAGAGGAAAAAAAAAAACAGAAAAAATTAAAAAAGGGAAATCCAAAATCCTGAATGCTGTTGTGAATCTTGGCCTGAGGCAAAATTGATTTAAACTACCTCTTTTATTCAGGCTGTGAAAGTTTTTTAAATGGACTTACATTACTCTGGAGACAGGTGCTAACTGTCCATTTATAAGCTATCCTAATATGATGCTTTCTCAAACCCATTTCTTGCAAATGTTTCACTATGTATGAAACTATAAACTGTTATTTCAGCCCAAGAGAATTAATGACAATTTTCTAGCTGGGGTAATGGGTTGAGGGTTTGGACATGCACCTGAGAGGTGAAACATCTGTTTTACGGATGTCAATTTAGTGTTTGCTAAATATGTCAGAATATGTATTACAGAAAAGGTTAAATCCAAAAGGCATTGTCAGGTTGTGTTTCGGATGTTTTTCTTCAAAGCAAAAGGTATTATAGGCCCAGGCCTTATCAGAAAGGGATAAGAACTGACCCTCTGCTGCATTTTTAGATATACTCAGTAAAGTTTCCTAACTATTTAACTTTTAAAAATGGGGACAGGAAAGTAAGATTAACATCTTCATTTAAACTACCGTACTAATTTTTAAGCTTACAGACTTTTTGGAATGATTAAAACTATATTTTCTAGCAAAGAAGCAGCTTGTCAAAATACATACATCTTTTTTCCATCCATTAAACTGATATAGCTAGGGAAGTAACAGTGCCAGTTTTCCTAAGCCAAGAAAGATACTGTCTGTCTGGTAAGGTTTGCAATTAAGATTTTATTTGATACAAAGTTGATGAGTTTGAGGTCCATTAGGATTTCTCTTGAATTGCCAAATCCTTTGGCACCGATCATTCCAGAGCCAGCAGACGATATAATACATATTCGTCATTATTACTCTGAGCTGGGCTTGAAACAGTGACCTAGACGTAAAAGTGCCTGTATGCTATTTCCAGTCTCCTGAGTGAAATAGCTCCCATAGGGTTCATACTTAGCAATAACAACAGTTATACTGAGCAGACAAACTGTAGAAGCTTTTTATTTGCTTCTCTCTCTTAGGCAGATTTGTTGCAGTCAGCTTTCATATTAACATCTTACAGCCCTTTGGGTATTGGAGATTGTGTCAGAAAAATCATATTCAGCAAAACTAAGAGGTTTTGGGGTTTTTTTTACTTCATATTAAAGGGGCTTTTGGTGATAAAAATGGATTTTAAGGCATAACAACAAAGCTAAAGTATGCATGGTCCACAATTATGAAGTTATCATGAATAAAGTAGGATGTTAACAGTTGAAACACTGCAAGTCTTGAGACCTGTATAATGTAAATCTCAGTGTCTTCCTTCCATTACAATTTACCCCAGAGGTCATTCTTCTATCCCGTTAAAATTTTTTTTTAATCTAAACATAGGCAAAACATTTGTAAACATCTATAAACTAGCTCTGTAGTGACACTATTACTTAACAGTTCATGCTTATGAATGGATTCTGATGTATGAAGACATCATGTGAAGGGTACCCATGTTACCTGCTGTGAGAGTGTTCTTTTAGGCTACATATGGCTG
>WEKW01027045.1:1481-19128 GCA_013389905.1 Sula dactylatra | reverse complement strand
GAATATGGCTTTCCAAGGCAGTATTAACAACACATATTTCCACTGGGTGGCAAAAGGCTGATATTACAGGAAGGACAAATCTTATCAATAAGGTGCACTTGTTGCATTACTGTACCTAATCTACTCATTAGATACAGAATGAGTAAAAGCTTAATGGAAGATAAGGATTTAGTGTGAGGTAAATCTGAAGAGACATTTGCAAGAGAACTCTCAAACAGACAAACTAGATAATGAAGGTTGGTCTCATATTAGCCAGGTAGCTGAAAGAATCTGGCAGTGTAGGATAAACAGTCCCTTTCTAGCATTATGGTTGGAGGGGACTTCATACAGAAAAATTTCTAGTGCTTTTGTGCATATGCCAGAACATACCATTTGGAATGATTGTCTGTAGATGCTTTCTTGAAGGAGAATCCCAGTCCTTTCATCATGTGACTTGATCCAGCTGCAGTAAAATGGTATAACTTTCTCAAGAACTATATAAGCCTCAGGAATGGCTAACTGCACAATTTATCTAGCTCAGTTTAGCTTTCTACTTGCTATACAGCTATTGAGGCATTCTCTTGGGTTTTTTTCTTTCTGAAATGTTTTAGAGCAACCTATTGCAGGAAAGCAGCAGCTGAACTACAGAAGCTACTCCAAACATGTGGCCACTGACCTTCTAATGGTATGATATGCATATGAAAAGCTTTGTGTATTAGTGGTATCCTTCAAAATAATGGTAAAAAGTCGTAATTCTTTTTTTTCTTCCTTCCTTTCTCACACCTCTCCCCTGCCCAGTGTTCATTTCGTGTCAGTTGCTTATGTTGGCCTGTTCTGGCTTTAAATTAGAATTTTGTTTTGGAGTTTTGAGAATGATTCCACAGAAATTAAACAGTAAAGATAGACACTACATCAATATTTAATTTTCTCACAGGATTGAGAGACCATAAAAAGTCAGTTTCCATACAGACTTATGGGCTGTTGATGGACATAATTATATTCTGGAAATTATGGTGTGAATGAGACCAGAATCTAGTATATATTAAAAATAAATCTTACATGTGTTCAAATAAGTAGGAACTATGGGAAGGCAAATGATTAGGTATATAATAGCAACAGAGCACCATAGGTGGTCTGAAGAAATTCTGCAGCTGCTTCTAAGGCCAATGTCTGCAATCATATTATAGTGCCTTGTAATATTTCATGCAACTTGAATAATCTATTTCTATCTTAAAATGGATGCATAGGTAAGTATTGTGCAGAAGATATAGTCAGGTCATTTTCAGGCAGTTTAGTATGTCATGGGATCTTAAATGCTTTGCTTTGATGTTTACACTGTATATTTCTAAACTGCAAAGGTTAAAGCACATAAATAATTTATTTGCACAGTCAAAATAGTCTTAACCCCAAGTATATTTTGTTAGCCATTAGATAAATGGCTATGCCTCTGCTAAAACAGCTGTGGTCTTACATGACTGCACAGATTTAAGTCTCAATTAACTAGCTGTTTTGTGCTGATTATGTTTCTGTAGCTATTTAGCAAAGGAACTTAGTTTGTTTACAATGATAATAAAAGTAAAAAGCAGAATAAGTAAGGGATGCTCTATCATCTTGACATACCACAAATGAAACAGCATTTTTTGTACTTGGGGACTAGAACACCATATAGAAGGTTGTTCCACATGCTACTTGAATTAGTAAGATAGCTTTCTTCAAAATTGAAATTTTTTTAATGTAAAAAATTTGATAATTTTTAATGAGCAGGAGGGAAAATATAATTTTGTCCCAGTTTAATTGATGGGATAATACAGGTGTTCTACTCTGGCATTTCACTGCTCTTGCCGTATCAGTCTCTTTGGGTATATTATGGTCCCAATAACGAATATTCTTGATGGCCAGGTACTAAGTGTGTGTTTTACTCCAATTTGGTTGGATTAAAATGTATAACAAAACTTGAGATTTAGCATTGTACATGGCAAAGTTCAGATATGTCATGCTGGTATTAATCAAGAGTAGGAGCTATAGCTAAGTTTCAGTGTACTGTAGCTGCAGAAATGACAATAGAATTCAGACTATGCTGCTCCATTTTACTTAGTTGCCTAAACTTTGAACTCGCGTTTTCAAAAGCAAAAATAAAGACTAAATTCTTACAGCTGTACATAAAACACTGAAAATGTGGCTGAATTTAAAACAAGAAGCTGATGCCTACTACATATTTAGAAAGAAACAAAAAGTTGCAAGTGTTGTGAAATGTAAAAACATGCCACGCACATCAGCCAGGAACATTTGTGCTCTGTGGCTGTGGCATCTGGTATTTTTTCCAAAACGTTGAAGATCTGAACAATTCTGTTATAGAATAGTCATATCTGAAAACAACTTACCCCTGCGCTTCATTCAGTGTCTATACCCCACGAGGAACCTGGCTTTAGTTGTCTCTGGCACTTTAGCTTTCTCACAGCACTTTACAAGAAGCCAAACAGCAGCTGGGAGTCTCAGATGAAAGTTGATAGAGAGGGTAAGATGCTGCCATTGGTTTACGAGTTCCTCTGAACTTAATGGGAGAGGCTGTACTCTATACTTGGAAAATACGGAAGAAGCTGGGATTCTGTGGTTAAATGATGTTAAGGATGAATGCTGTATTGTTAATGTGTTGCAAACTGCAGTTGTGCATACTTGAACAAGGACAAGACAGGTGGAAAAAATAACTGTTTAAATGATGATATGGTAACAATTTTGCCAAATAAAGTATGCCATCTGCAAAGTACTTATCATCCTAAAATGCAGCCTGTAGGAGGGCAGACTTTGGCCTGTTTAGGAGCCTGGTTGCCAGAGTCCCTTGGGAGGCAGGTGTGAAGGGCAAAGGAGTCCAGGGTAGCTGGACGTTCTCCAAGAAGGAAATCTTCAAGGCGCAGGAGCAGGTTGTCCCCATTTGCCAAAAGACAAGCTGGCATGGAAGAAGACCGGCCTGGCTGAATAGAGAGCTTTGTCTGGAACTGGGACAAAAAAAAGGAGAGTTTATGACCTTTGGAAGAAAGGGCAGGCAACTCAGGAGGACTACAGAGATGTTGTAAGGTTATGCAGGGAGAAAATTAGAAGGGCCAAAGCCCAGCTAGAACTCAGTCTGGCTACTGCTGTAAAAGACAACAGAAAATGTTTCTATAAATCCATTAGCAACAAAAGGAGGGCTAAGAAGAATCTCCATCCTTTATTGGATGCAGGGGAAAACACAGTGACAAAGGATGGGGAAAAGGCTGAAGTACTTAATGCCTACTTTTCCTCAGTCTTTAATAGTAAGACCAGTTGTTCTGCAGGTACCCAGCCCCCTGAGCTGGAAGACAGGGATGGGGAGCAGAATGAAGCCCCCATAATCCAAGGCGAAATGGTTAGCCACTTGCTACACCACTTAGACACACACAAGTCTATGGGGCCAGATGGGATCCACCCAAGGGTACTGAGGGAGCTGGGGGAAGGGCTCACCAAGCTTCTTTCCATCATTTATCAGCAGTTCTGGCTAACCAGGGAGGTCTCAGTTGACTGGAGATTAGCAAATGTGACACCCATCTACAAGAAGGGCTGCAAGGAGGATCCGGGGAAATACAGGCCTGTCAGTCTGACCTTGGTGTCAGGCAATATTACAGAGCAGATCATCTTGAGTGCCAGCACGTACAGGACAACAGGCGATCAGGCCCAGTCAGCATGGCTTCATGAAAGGCAGGTTCTATTTGGCTAAACTGATCTCCTTCTATGACCAGGTGACCCACCCAGTGGATGAGGGAAAGGCTGTGGATGTTGTCTACCTGGACTTCAGCAAGGCCTTTGACACTGTCTCCCACAGCATCCTCCTAGAGAAGCTGGCGGCTCATGGCTTGGACAGATGTACTCTTCACTGGGTAAAAAACTGGCTGGATGGCCGAGCCCAGAGAGTTGTGGTGAATGGAACTAAATCCAGTTGGTGGCCGGTCACAAGTGGTGTTCCCCAAGACTCAGTGTTGGGGCCTGTTCTGTTTAATATCTTTATCAATGATCTGGATGAGGGGATTGAGTGCACCCTTAGTAAGTTTGCATATAACACCAAGTTGGGCAGCAGTGTCGATCTGCTCGAGGGTAAGAAGGCTCTGCAGAGGGATCTGGACAGGCTGGATCAATGGGCCGAGGTCAACTGTATGAGGTTCAACATGGCTAAGTGCTGGGTCCTGCAATTCAGTCACAACAACCCCATGTAACACTACAGGCTTGGGGAAGAGTGGCTGGAAAGCTGCCCAGCAGAGAAGGACCTGGGGGTACTGCTGGACAACCGGCTGAACATGAGCCAGCAGTGTGCCCAGGTGGCCAAGAAGGCCAACAGCATCCTGGCTTGTATCAAGAATAGTGTGGCCAGCAGGAGCAGGGAAGTGATTGTTCCCCTGTGCTCAGCACTGGTGAGGCCGCACCTCGAATACTGTGTTCAGTTTTGGGCCCCTCAGTGCAAGAAGGACATTGAGGTGCTGGAGTGTGTCCAGAGAAGGGCAACAAAGTTGGTGAAGGGTCTGGAGCACAAGCCTTATGAGGAGTGGCTGAGGGAACTGGGGTTGTTTAGCCTGGAGAAGAGGAGGGTGAGGGGAGACCTTATGGCTCCCTACAACTACCTGAAAAGGAGGGTGTACTGAGGTGGGTGTTGGTCTCTTCTCCCAAGTAACAAGTGATTGGACAAGAGGAAATGGCCTCAAGTTGCACCAGAGGAGGTTTAGAGTGGATATTAGGAAACATTTCTTCATTAAGAGGGTTCATTAAGAGGGAACAGGCTGCCCAGGGAAGTGGTTGGGTCACCACCCCTGGAGGTGCTAAAAGACATGTAGTCGGGGCTCTTAGGGACATAGTTTATTTGGCAGTTGCTGGGACTTGACAGTTAATGGTTGGACTTGATGATGTTAAAGGTCCTTTCCAACCTAAATAAGTCTGTGGATCTATGATTCTTTAATGGGTAGAATGCACTGTATTTATAGAAAGAATCTCAAATTTAAGATCCTTTGAATGTGTCATTCATATTGGCACCGTTTGTTTGACTTCTGTGTTTTGCAATAATGTGGTTATCTTGATGTGGATGTTAAGAGGACCTTTAACACTGTTTACTTGTGGTGTAGGTGAGATACTGTTATTTTCTGGTAGGCCAATAAAAATATTCTGCCACTAGATTATTTTTCTCTTTTCACTGGTGATTAGAAATGATGATAACTATGGATTGTTTTTTCCTTGATACTGGTGGAGGCTACTCGTTTAGTGAGAGCAGACCATATAGCCAGCCTCTTACAGATGAATTGTGGGTGATATGCCAAAGCCCAGCCAATCTGTATAACTGAATTTATGTCCTCCTCTGACCAAAGTATTGATGTTTCCTTCCATAATTTTTGTACCTCTTACTGTAGAGAAAGCATTCATGAATGATGAGTCATACTGTTTCTTATGTACAATTATGTTCTTTTTGGGCAACAAGTGCCCATGGGGTGATCATTTATCTTTCAAGAAAATGTGTGTCCAGAGTGTTTGTCTGGACCACACTGTTCAGTTGGGCCATTTCTGATCTGCAACCTGTAAACTGTTAACCATTGAATTAGTCATTTTTGTGACTTTTCCCTAGGTACGTAACACCTACAGTTCAAAGCCAGTGTAATGCAGAATAGTAATGATATTTAGTTTGGTTTTGGTAGGTTGTTTTTTCCTGGCAAAAAAAATCTATTATAAAACAGGGAGAAGTATTCTGGTTCAGGATTAACTAGGGAGGAGGAAGACTACTATGTACTTTTGTCTCGGATCCTTTCATCAAAGACTGTTTATCAGTGCTGCTTTACTTTTTAATATCACTTTTTTAAGGCAGTTTTGACTTCCATCACATAGGCTGTTGGCTATTATCCAGATATTTCTTCAGCATAGCAAATAGGAATCTCCTGAGTCCTCTGCATATGAGGACTTTGTTAATGTTTTGTGGACATTGATTAAATTATCCCTTTGATAAAGTTCCTTAGCTCTTGAAAGCACTTGTCTGTGTTATTCACAATTACTCCTATTACCAGATTTTTTCCAGAATTTAATTCCTCAGAAGGCTAAAAATCTTCTAATTACAGCCTAAACATATTTAGTTACACACACTTGTGCATGTGTCACCATTGACCTTCAGTTTAAAGAGCTGTCATCTGACCCTTGAGGTATTGGTAGACAATTTCTAAACTGTGCTGAGTGAGGGCATGGAAGAACAATACACTGCGAATCCTGTTCCATAACCATTTACAGCATGGTAGCATGCTATCGCAGGAGATTCTGTGACTCTCGTGCTCCTTCGTGCTTATATTGTGTGCAGTAATTTCTGTTCAGTTGTATATGCCTTCACTGAATTGATGAATTCTTTAAACTTGTAGTTTCATGTACCTTTCTTCTAGTGATCAGGGAAAAAGACTGCGTAGTATTATGGAACAGTGTAGGTTAGAAGGGACCTCAGGAAGTGTATCTGTAGGCCAACCTCCTACAAACAAAACAGGGCAGCCATGAGATCAAACAAGATTGCTCATGGCTTTATCCAGTCAGGTCTTGAAAATGTTCAGGGAGGCTGTTGCGTAAGCTTTCTGTGCAGCCTGCTCCAGTATTTGACTGTCCTCATGGAGAAAAAAGTCCTTCCTTAGATACAGTCTGAAAGTGTCGTATTTCAATGTGTGCTTGTTGTCTTTTGTCTTCCTGCCGTGGACCACTGTGAAGAGCCTGGTTCTGTCTTGATAAATCTCACGGGAAGGCCACTGCCAGGTCCCCCTGTAGCTGACTCTTTTTCCAGGCTGAACAAGTCCCATTTGCTTGGCTTCTCACAGGGCAAGTGCTCCTGCCCTTGATCATTGCAGTAGCCCTCCACTGAACTAATTCCAATCTATTGATGCCTTCCTTGTATTGGTAAATCCAAACTGTATGTGATATTCTAGGAGTGGTCTAATGAGTCCTGAGTAAAGGAGGATGATAATTTCCCTTTATCTACTGTCTGTGCTTCTGTTGATACAGCCCAGGATACTGTTAGCCTTCCTTGCTGCCAGAGCATACCACTGGCTCATATTCAACTTGCTGCCTACCAATACCCAGAGTTCTTTTTCCACAGAGCTGCTCCCCAGCCAGTCGGTCCCCAGCCTGTAACACTGCAAGGGGTTCTTCCTTCCCAAGTGTTGGGCTTTTCATTTGTCCTTCATTTAATGAGATTCCTGTCAGACCATTCCTCCAGCCTGTCTAGGTCCATCTGAATGGTAGCCCTGTCTTCAGGCATAGCACTGTTCTCCTCCCAGCCCACCTCCAGTTTGGTGTCAAACTTTATGAGCAACCACTTCATTGCCTTTTTCAGGTCACTGATGACAGATCCCAGGGTAGACCCCTATGGTACTCCTGTTGTTACTGACCTTCAGGCCAGTAGTATATAGTATAGTATATTATAGTATATCAGCACTCAGTGACTGCTCTGGTCCTTGAATCATCTTCTGTCTCCTTAATCACCATAGATCACAAAGGAACATTGGTAGAAGAAAGCTTAGTTGGTAATAACAAGAGGTAATTGTTCAAGTAATTGGGGGCTCATCAGACAGCAGTGATCTGTGCTTCAGAAGACAAAACCTTTCCTCAGTAAGAGGGATTTGCAGTAAGACTATATAGCAGGGTGTACCTGTTACTACAGCATACCATGTGTTATTTATTATTCTAATTACAATTTCTGTGCATTTTTTTCCATCTTACAATGTCTCATCTCCTTGTAAAATATTAGAAAGATCCAAAAAGAGGTTTAAAAATAATTTAAAGAATGCAAATATAAAGATATAATTGAGGTAGAAAGAATGACTTAGATTGTACAATCTCTAAGCCTGTCTGATATAATGCTACTGCTGTGAATTTGCTCTAATATGTTTTTAAAACAGTTTGACTCATACTCCTTGTATGCCAGATGACTGTTGCTCAACAGAACAAAAACATGCTCTGCTAGCAGATACTGGAGTTTTGTGTCAACCCGCTGATGTTACTTGACAAGGTGTTGACCTGACTGGTAGTTAAACTCTACCCTGAATATTAAGACAGGCAAAGAGTTGAGCACACCTGACACAAACTCAGACAGTCGTAACTGAGCCTGAGGAAGAGAGGAGGTTGCTTATTATGTTGTTGATATTGCCAGTATGAAGCAACTTTTTTTATCTTGTGTGCTGTTTGGAATTCTTTGAAGTAGGGCAAGGAAGTCATCTGCTGACAGCGATATGTTATGTGATATAGTAGGACCCAGAAGCAAAGTGGTCTAGTGCTGTCAGAGTAAAATCTCTATGCTAGCTACTTGTGTTTCCAATGTGAAATAGAAATTAGTGTCTTGGACAATATCAGGAGCAGGGCTAGCCTTGGGCGCCAGATTAACAAAGTCTGATGAGCATCGACTTGGCAACAGAGAAGCTGGACTAATGTGCCTATTCCCAGCAGCAGGACCTGAGGAACAGGGAGCTTCTGGCATGGTCTCCAAACTGCCTTCAGTGAAACTCGGAACTGTACAAATCAAAGGGTAGGCATATCCTGAAGTGCTCATTTAATGAAAAATAAACGCTCTTTTCCTCCAGGACTTGCTCTCCATGGGTGCGTTTTATTGCTAGCAGTTACTAGCAGGAGCTGTAACATGTATCTGTTTATCCCATAATACTTGGAATAGACTGTGTTGGTCACAGAGTAATCTGAAAGATCAGAATATCCTATTTTCTATTAGATTACCACATCACTTTAAGTATGTTTCTTTCTCTGTATTTACCTGTGGACTGCAGAATTAAAGCATCACCTGACTATTTATGCGAGACTAAATTTTAAGAGTGTACATTTATTGAGCCTTTTTTGGTCCAGTTTCTCTGGCTGCTTAGTTGGATGTACTCAATATGAAATTTGTTAGCATGTTTAGAACTTTCCTTTGCATGGAGATTTACGCTGTGAGTTCATTTATTATGAACTATGATATGCTGTGAGATAAGTAACCCAAAATATGATATTACAGTCAACATCTATATGTGATTAACTGAAGGAATTATGAGGAGAGACCTCAGCTGTGCTTGGCAAGTTCAAAAAGTGCTTCCAATTTACCTAATGCCAAGTAATACATAATGAACAAAATCAAATTATAATGCTATGGTTCATTGAGCATGGTTGATTAAGATCATTGTTCATGCATCTAAGGCCTGTCATTTAATATTTACATTGTTAGAGAAATACATGCCTCGGAGCCTAGCAGTGCTTACCTTTTCAAAGAGGAGCTATTTATAGAACATCGTTCATCGTAAGTATCTTAGCGCAGGTAAACCTGGGCCTAGAACACATTGAAATGTGTTCTCTGCATAATAATTAGATCACGTAAGGATATACTTTTTCCTTTCTGAGCTAATTATACTAGTAGAAATGCTTCTGTTACAAAGATTTATGATCATTTAAACGGTCATTCCCCCTCCCTTATGGAAACGGGTTACAATAGTATAAACACTACGACTGTACCAGTATAGCCAAAGCAGAATGATTTTTATTCATGTCCTTGTGCCATGTGGCCATGTGCTTTGTCATAGGAGCAGTGTAAGGACCTGCTCTTGAGGGCTGGTTGGGCAATGTTTGAAATGGGCTGGCTCACCAGCTTCAGGAAGCGCCAGAAGATACCCTGCCACCAGATGGTGGGTGTGACAGCCTCTGCCCTATGGAAAGACAAGTGTCTGTGCTACTCTGCAATACAGAGACTGGGAATGAAAATCATAATCTCTCCCTTTTTCCTCCTTACTGTCTAAACAAAGTAATCCATGCAACTTTTTTTTTTCCAGTGAAAATTCTGCCCATACTTCACCCTGCACGTTTTTGGCTATACGGTAACAGCAGTCTAAAAATAGCTGACCTCCTTCTAGCTTTCTTGTCCCACTCACACTGTGTTTCATAGTATGGATTGTACTAACCTGGTATGATGTTTTTCTTATCCTTCTACACAGGCAAACAATTCTGCAGTCAAAAGAGCCTATTGTAGTCAATAATCCTTCTACCTGGTAATTCTTATGATTTTCCCTTGCAATTAATGTATAACCTGGCAACAAGTAGAAGTGAGTGCTGGTTGTGTTTCATTCATTTTCTAATTGAGAGGGAAAATAGAGAAACTGCTGCTACTGTTTTTATAGCAATTAATGGTAAATCTAGAGTAGCCAGACCTGAAATGTCATTCATCTCTCTGTGCTCTGTGTATTCTTGATTTGCTGCCCTACTTCTGTACATTACCTTTGCCCATTTTTGCATTTTTCTCAGTCATTTTGCAGGAATCCAGACTTGCATTAATGGGTTTAAGTGCTCTTTTAAAACTGTACGGAACTGCATTTCTTCTAAGTAGAGCTGACGATTAACATTTGCACTAGAAAAAAGTTTTAAACCTCTACAAACAGAACAGGGTATTGAATACCTAGAACACTGCGTCAATGTAATAAAGACACTTTTTTTATAGTGCAGGAAACAATTACTATATTGGAAGGCTATACGGTGCAATATAGAAACATACTAAAAAAGAATGTCATAATTGCAAGTAAGCATCTGTGTCAAAACCAGTTTAAAAACTCTGCAAATATATTGTTAAAAATCATCACTTATCTACATGAGAATAAAAATTGTTGCTTTCAGAAATAATATTTGATTGTTTTGGGTTCTAGCATCAGTTTTAACATTATTTTTGCTCTGGTTTGATAATGTTTGTTTTGAATTGTAGTTTCTCTGTTTCTCTGTTATAGTAATTCTGATGTTCACTGTGGTTTATGTGATTTTTTTTTTAATTTTTTTTCCTAGGGAATAAGATCTCTCTGCATGCTGATATCCCTAAATTTCAGGCTTAAATCTGTTAAAAGTAGCAGAAACTTAAGTCTGTCCAGGATACGCAGAAACACTAATTAGAAATTTTCTTACTTCTGTAGTAAAATAGGGCTTGATTTTGAAAGGTAGTCTAATTAGTTTTTGTACTTCTCATCTTGAGAGGTCAGCTTGAGCGACAGGAAGCTCATGGAATTTTGATGTTAGGCTGGATTAGCTCGAAGCTTGCTTTTTGGTGATGCAGTAACAAGACAAGAGCTTTTTCCCTGCATAAATAAATAAATAAATAAATTCCTGCATTGTCCTTTTGTTGGCTCCTCCTTGCCTTTGTGGTTTTTAAATGTTTTACTAGAACATATATTTTGAAATGTGCTTTCTGTTTGTACTGTGAAAAGGTGTCACTGATTATGAATGCAAACAGATTCACTAAATAAACTTATTGGAGATAAAATATTTTTATATTTTACTTACAAAACAGTATTTAAAATTGCTGTTCATATGAGGAGAAGATCTCTTAAAATTTCTTTTTAAATATTTAATTAAGAAGCATTTCATCTAATTATACAAAATTCCTTTATTTTTTCCCCGAGATGCGTGGGAAATTGAGAAAATGTTGCTCAACCTAGTTCTCAATAACCATTCTCTGTTAGTGTGTATTAAAGACTAGAATAATTATAAATAGCTAAGAAGACTAAACATATATGTTTATGTATGCATTGCCTACTGCCAAAAAGTGTGGTTTCCAGGAACTGGAAAGGAATCCTGCCTGTTCCTATTAACACCCCTGAAACAGCTGAGTTAAGCTAACTGCAGTGTCTTTTACAGGTTGCATGAATTATTTTCCTGACGTGGTTAAGGTTTCATTATTTGGAAGCTTCTTCAGCAAAGCTCCATTTTTATTAATGCTTAATCATTTCCTATTATATTGGAAGAATTCATAACCCAAAAAATTACAGTAATCCTGGATCCCTTTGAGGGATCCAGACCTAAAATTCCTTGTTATAGAGCACTTGAATGCTGCATAATGAACTCCATTGAACTTGCATGTAATGAGAAAAAACCCTTTGCCCTTGACAGCTGAATCATCTTAATGTGAGAGCTTAGAGTAGCCCATGTTTTTAGGGTAACAGAAAGTGGTAATCATCTTTCTTTGGAAAGAAAACACTTCTATTCAGGCAAATGCATAGTTTTTGCCTCAATCTCCTCAACATGGTATGCTTCACTTTTCCATTTTTGAGGGAAGGGGAATTAATGGACTTTCTGGAGTCAGTAAAAACTGGCTCTTAATTCTTCAGTGATATTCACATTAAGAATATCTAAGCTTATGTCTCTGATGTGTGTTCTTCAAAGTGCTTATGTTGATTTCTTGGATTTTTAGCACCTCTTAACAGAGTTTTGTAATTCTCTGGTAATTACTTTGAGAAACATCCAGGCAATCTTTCAAACTGAATTCCTCCAGTTCTGAATGAAAAATGTCTAAATCAAAGTTTTCCAGACTGTGCAACAATTCAAGAATACAGCTTGTTCATTAGGAAGAATCTCAAGCAGATGCTACTTATAACAATGGAGAGGAACATGTCTGACAACTGCAATTTACTTTTTACTTCAGATGCCACGTTTCTGTAATGGCTTTCTGTAAAAGCATTTGACTTCTAGAGCAAACTTCTTTGAAATGGAAGGTACAAAAACATGAAAAAACCCCAGCTGGATTTAATTCTGATTTCACTTGTGTTTGTCTTCATTAATAAATGCAATATGTTACAGCTCTGTCCATGCTGGCTAAAATTGCACTGCATTATATTTTTACCAGTGATGCTCATGGTTCAATCTGTGATCTTAGTAGGCTTGTGTCTGTTGCTGTATTAGAAAGCTCCTCCCAAATCCTTGTAGTCTATGTTTATGACTTGTCTAAATGGTAGTCATTGTCCCCACTGTATCACTTAAAATACAGTAGTTGTCTCTTTTAATTGGTTTTTATTTCAACATATTATTTTCATAGAAATTTTGTATCCTTTGTTGTCATTAATAAGCAGCTTGCTGTTGATTTACAGACCTGCATTTAGTAAGCAAATTTAACAGTTTGTTTGCAAAGGTGAGCTGGAATTGTGGGGCTGCAGAACATGACTGCATGGCTACCTGAAGGGCCATCCTTTCTTCCTCCCTGCCTCCCGTCCCAGGGAGGGAAAATTAAGAGTGCAAGCCAGTATTTTAGATCTTCTTGACAACAAAGAAACAATCCTCAAAGCATCCACATGGAGGTGATTTAAGTTCTGGGAGAAGAGCTTGGATTTTCACAGATAAATCTGTCATAACCTGATATTGACTGAGTGAAGTTCTCCAACGTTTAAAACAGAGTTCTGTGAATTTCCAGGTAGAAGAAGCTGTAGCGATGTGGTTTACATTGACTGCCCAGCCAGGGACGCTAGAAACATATAGTTGTTTGCGACTTCTGCTGCTGGTACAGACCTTACGATGGGAACTCCCCAGTAGGCGGCATTTCGATGCCATATATTTCTTGGCTGTTTCTGTTGTGGAGCAGAATGTCCTGGTGGATGTCCGTGATGCGGGTCTTACAAGAGCGTTCTGTGAATTTTCTGTTTCCCACTCCCCATGTCCATGTCACTAGGCTTGTTAGCCTGAAAGCTAAGATGAAGTTGTGGAGGCTAATTGACTTTCCAGCATGGTTTAACCTCTTAAAGTGATGTACCTTAATGTGAAAGGCAAGACTGTAGTTGCAGACAATAATGGACAAAATGGTGAATATATACTCATCATGGAGTGACTTTATGTCCAGCTAAGGTGTATAATACTGCCTTATTTTTCTATTATTCTTTTATTATTAGCAGTCTCAGTTTGGGTGGTCATTATGTATTTTCATAGAACATTTCTTTTTTTTTTAAACACTGATTCTGTTTGTGAAGTGATATAAAGGAATTGTAGTCCAATGTAACTGCTAGTTCCTTTATCAATCCTGTATTTAAGATCACTGTCTTTTCTAGTAATAGAGCAGTACCTCTTACTCCAAGAGTATGTTTATCTTTCTTTGGTATTATTAGTTCCAGGAACCATACACCGTTTGGATAATTTGCTGGTTTTCTGTTACACAGAATTTTGCCTTTCTCTACATTCCTTTTCTTTCTGTCCTCAGAGAGAAGGTACTTCACACAGAAAAGTGCAGAATTTTCTGGTTAAATGGGTTGCAAGGAGGAAATATATCTGTCTTATTTCCATTTTTATTGCACAGGGAATCTATTAATCTGTATTTTTATTGGTTTATAAAATACAGTGAAGTTCAACAGCAAAGGACTGCTTTTCCAATTGTCTCTCTTGTTTTAATCTAAAAGTTGTTTCTCTGCTCAAATTTTGTTTTCTATTGCAGGGAAAACCTTACCTTCTATTTAATTTGCCTTTTTTGTCTGCATTCAAAGGGAGAGAATTTAATAAATTTTTGAGTTAGATCCAAGTCACGCAAATGGAACTGAATAATTCTAAGAGAAGGCTTGCTAAGTTGATTGTATTAATATGACTATCACAAATTGCTATGCGTTTCCAGGCATTTAATTAGTACCTCTAGCAGCATACTCTTTTCAGCTCTAAGCATAGTATTCTGCTCTGCGAAGTGGCCGTAGCAGCTCCACTGCCGTGAGATGGAGCTCAGCTTCAGCTCCTGTCTTTCTCACCAGGGTTCTCCCCTACCAGATAATTTGGCTTCTCTTCAAAAGCACAACCATCTTGGGAGCAAGGCAACCAGCAGATGTATAAATCTATACATGTGTGGTGGTGCAGACCTCCAGGCCACCCTGAGATATCAGAGTAAGCCCTGTTGTGCTGTTATCTTGGTCACAAGTGCAATGACTTGGGCATCAGGCACCCCCTGGCCACACCTGGTGAATTGCATACCAGAAAGACTCAGCACGAATTGTGGCCAGAATGGGAAATACTGACCAAAGCCAATCTTCTTGAGATCTTACAAATAGCAATGTAAAAGTGACCTTTTGAGCTCTCTGGGACCGCAGCTGGCTGTGTGACCCAGTATCTCCCCCTGGGCTGGGATGCCTCTCAGGGTAGATTTTGTGAGGATTGAAGGATCGTCCATCGACAGTTTCATGAGGACTCAAAGGCCTGATTTTGCGAAGTTCACCAACTGTCTGTTGATGAATGCCAGCACACAAAAGTGAGTAATTCATGAAACTCACGAAAAGGGAAATTTTAGTCACAGGTGAACCTCTGCATGTGTGTGCATGCAACTTGATTTAAACTGTTTTGTCTGCCTGTCTGTGTTTGTGTGCAATTTGATTTAGAGCTGTTTGTCGGTCTGTGTGTGATTTGATCTAAACCCCTTCTGCGTGTACAACCCTGCTGTAAGTTTTGGGTGACCCTTGCCATTCTCGAATCTTTAAGTCACTGTTTTGATTGTAACAAATTCCACTGAATTGCTCTGTTAAATGGGTTGATGCTTAAGTGTTAAGAATTATATAACCTAATTTTGTGATCTCACTCTCAAAAATATTAATAAATCCTAAATTGCTGCTAGACCAAAACCATGTAAAATATCTTATTCCGCAACAATATTGCAATACTTGTTAGTCTGGGGAGAACACAGTATATAGAGTTCTTCAGTTCAAACAGAAAATCGAGACAGACAGATGCATTTTGATCACCTTGCTGCTTAATGTACCACAAACATACAGGATTTCGTTTCCTTTGCCCCAGGTATCACTATGCTTATCACAACTAATGCTTGCATTTGCTCTTTTGTGCTTTAGCCCCAGTTAGCAAGCAAGCCCCACACAGCTGCTCGCTCACCCCTACCCGGTGAGATGGGGGAGAGAATCAGAAGAGTAAGTGAGAAAACTCGTGGACTGAGATAAAGACAGTTTAATAGGTAAAGCAAAACAAGGAATTCATTCACTGCTTCCCATGGGCAGGCAGGTGTTCAGCCATCCCCAGGAAAGCAGGGCTCCATCATGCATAACAGTTACTTGGGAAGACAAACGCTGTCACTCCAAATGCCCCTCCCATTTCCTTCTTTCTTCCCCCAGCTTTATATACTGAGCATGACATCATATGGTATGGAATATCCTTTTGGTCAGTTTGGATCAGCTGCGCTCCCTCTCCTCCCGGCTTCTTGTGCACCTGGCAGAGCATGGGAAGCTTAAAAAGTCCTTGACTAGTGTAAGCACTACCTAGCAGCACTTAGCACCTACTTAAGAACAACTTAAACATCAGTGTGCCATCAACACTATTCTTGTACCAAATCCAAAACACACTGTACCAGCTACTGTGAAGAAAATTAACTCTATCCCTGCCAAAACCAGGATACAATCTTTGGTTCAAAATGTGAACGAGTTCATGGGAATAACTTCTGTGCTCTCTTTTCAAGAACAGGAAAGGACCTGCAGAAATGTGAGGTTTTTTATCTCAGGAGTATTGCTACACATTAATGGCTCAATTGCTGCTCTGTATCACATCTCCAAAGTAGCTCCTTGCACATATTGCCTCTTCATAATAGAGGCAACCACAGAAAGGACTAGGCCATACACCTTGCAGCAAAGCTGTTCACCCCTGCAACTGTGGTAGATAACAATGCAAAGTACAGCAGGGAAAATCAAATAATGTATACATTTAATGAACACACTACAGTATTTTTGCATTTTCTCCATGCAGCTATACTAGTCTGAAACTACACAGGTTTATACAGTGCTGGTGGCTTCATTAGTGTGTTGTTTTGTTACATGTAGGGCTTTTGAGTGTGACTAAGGGTCACATGTACACAGAGAGTGAAAAAAGAAAGTGACTGGGGAAATTAGTTCAAATAGTGCCTAGACATTTGGGATTTCTAAGGTTGAGGGTGGCAAGGATGCAGGCTACGATCCAAATTCCCAATGTGGCACACGCATAGATCACAGTAATCATAAATTTAGAGTCGAATTTGACAGAAAATATAATACAGGAACATGAATGTACAAAGAATTTCATCAGATAGGTGCCATATCCCCGGGAATTCCTGTGACCAAGGGGTCCCCCAAAACTGGGAGATGATGCAATTACAATTTAAAGAGACTTACAGCAGGGATGACTGACTAAAGGTAGAAGTTTCTGAGAACATTAGAAAAAAATAAATAGTGTGAAAGAGAGTGTGTGTGAGAGAGAGAGGGGTTCACTTTTCCGTATGAATAAAGTGAGGATTACACCTGTCCTTAAGTTCTGTAGTGAGTGGAGTCGAGGTTCCTGGCACTGGGCTTGGACCTGCTTGCTTTCCATCCTTTATTTGTTTCTTCTTGTCCTGGTTTTGGCAGGGATAGAGTTAATTTTCTTCACAGCAGCTGGTACAGTGTGTTTTGGATTTGGTATGAGAATAGAGTTGATGGCACACTGATGTTTTAGTTGTTCTTAAGTAACTGCTAAGTGTCCCTAAGTAATGCTTACACTAGTCAAGGACTTTTCCAGCTTCCCATGCCCTGCTAGGGGCACCGGAAGCCGGGAGGGGAGGGAGCACAGCCACGGCAGCTGATCCAAACTGACCAAACATACCATATGACGTCATGCTCAGTATATAAAGCTGGGGGAAGAAGGAAGAAAATGGGAGGGACATTTGGGGTGACAGTATTTGTCTTCCCAAGTAACCGTTACATGTGATGGAGCCCTGCTTTCCTGGGGATGGCTGAACACCTGCCTGCCCATGGGAAGCAGTGAATGAATTCCTGGTTTTGCTTTGCTTCCGCACACAGCTTTTGCTTTTCCTTTCCATTATATTATTATTATTATCATTATTATTATTATTATTACTATCACTGTTTTGCTTTACCTGTTAAACTGTCTTCATCTCAACCCA
>WEKW01027043.1:0-14903 GCA_013389905.1 Sula dactylatra | reverse complement strand
CGGAAACAGGGCTCTCACTGCTATGCCAAGTGATGAAAACAGTTTAAAAATCTGTGTCTAAGTTGTGGATCCTGAGCTTCCCCGTCTACTGGAGCTCAGTGCCTTTGTCAGCTGTATCACAATAAAAGGCTTTTGAGCAGGGTGAGCAGGTAACGGTATGTAGAAAAGAAACACAAGGAAGAAACATAATAGAGTATAGAGTTCTTCCTCTAGAAGAACAGAGGAATAGAAAGAAAAAAATGGTGGACAGACCTGAATAGGAGTGATATTTTAAAAAAAAGGATCACAATGAATTCTGGCAACATTTTATTTGTTCTTTTTTATCTCTGACTTTGGGAAAACAGTACAATCTTGCTTCTTGCTTCTCCTCTGTCTAAACAGCAGAACAAATTCCTGTAGTCTGACACTCTGTATGCCTTTAATGCAGAGCAGAATCACTCATATAATTCTTCTGTCAAAATTAAATGCAAAAAGAAAAAGCTATTAAAATTTCAGATGCATCTAAAAAACAAACAAACAGAAAAAAAAAACCAACCAAAAATGTACCAACTGCAAAATAAGCATGGGAAGTATGTTTAAAAGTATCAATGAAGAGCATTTACTGAGAAATTTTCCATATCATGACCTTCTCTTAGAAACTGCCAGTTTCCCAGGACCAGAACTTTTCACAGGAAAATTCTAACATTCATTAAACTTTCATTAAGTCTCTTGGTTCCAGTAAGGAATTTCTGCTTGACTTTCAGAAACAGAATAGGCCCCAGACCAGCTGATCTCTAAAGGAAATGTTACTTACCTCTCTGTAACAGCCTTGGTCTGGGTAGCTCACAGACACACTCCTTCCTAGTCTCACCTGATACAGAATCAAAAAGTTTCACTGCATGAAACAACTCATCCTCTAGTAGAAACAGATACAGTTGCATGCCTAGAGACTAAACACAGAAAACAGCTTGTCAGCAAGTAGATTCAACCCACATCTTAATCATTAATTACATATAAGTGTAGGTCTAGACTTAACAATTCACTTGAAACTAATCTGATGAGCTCCAAGCAAACCAATGTGTCTTCACAGAGCAAAGGCAAGATCCAAATTTGAGTGCAAAAGCCATATAGCCGAGTGACAGTATCCCACTTCCAGTTACAAAGCTGGCTCATAGAGCATCCTCCACCTACCCTGAGTGAGCATGCCCTGCATTTATTTTGCCATCAGACACCCAAATTCTTTAAAAGGTAATAACAAAAAAATTGACTACTTTTAAAAAAATCTAATTACCAGAGCATTCTGACATGCCAAAAAGGTAGTGAGTCTGGCCATGGGTAATGTTTCTGTTTCAGATTTGCCTGGGAAACATATAAGTAATTCTAGATAAATCATTTATTGATATCCTTGTCTCATGTTAAATGTAGTAAAAGAACTGGTAAGATCTCTACAGTAATTACTAATTCTACCAGAAAACACCAGACAATCTAAAGCCCAGCAAACTTTTACCCACTAGGGCTCTGTTTTTACATAAAATGCTTGCACAGTGTTAAAATTCAGACCCATTAAACCAGAGCATACATGCAAAGGCAAGAGAAGACTCTCCAGATTAAAATATAGTTTTTAAATGAAATTTCAAAGCTATTACAATATCTCTGAAGTATAAACTGTATGGTATTATTGTAGGCTATATTTCACTGTAGTTAGGAAAACTGAAATTAAAACCACTTAGCATAGTAAATAGTGAATGAGAGCAGTTAAATAAAGCCACTTCTCACTTCTATCTTGTAGTGAAGTGTGTTGTGATTTGATTGTACATAGTACAATATACCACACAGCTTCAGATACAGCAAAAGCCCCCCTTTTATAGGAGATGGGACACACGTACTTATTTGTACAGCTGTACCTCTGTTCTTCGAAGTCCTATAATTCTATGCATGAAGTAGGCATTTTTAAACCAAGTAGAGAAAAAGGCAGATAGATTTACACTGTAATCAGTGAAAAGAAAGATAAAGCTTTAGGAACATAACTGCTTATTCAGAGATTGCACTTCAAAAATATTTCCCTCCTTAAGTTGTGGTTGTTGATGTTGTTTTATTTTATTTTCAGCACAGCGTTCTGTCTCTGTTTCCATCTTTTGGTACTTGTATTAGCAGCTTATAGAAAAGAAACAATACTAGATGCACATGGAAAGACTAGTAGATACTGGCTTTCACCCTCGGGAATATTAAGCTATTCCATACAAGTTGTTCATCTCAGAATGTCACACAAAAAAAAAAAAAAAAAATCAGAAACTTGAATGAACTGATATGTGCAATTGCAGAAAAGCTGGGCTACTTAGCTCAGGTGTGATATCATGCTAAGCCATTAATTCTAGAAAACAGTATTGGAAAAGAGCTCCAAACTGAGCCTACCTCCTTCCAAGGCTGAAATATAATGGTGATAAACCCAGAAAATCAGATGGACATTTGGTCACTTATTACAGTTCCTTGGCACAATTCACACTGCAACATCTTTAATAGATGTGTAAGAAGTCCAGTGCATTAAAAAAAAAAAAACTTTCCATTATCAACACCATTTTTAAAGTGATGCTCTAGAGCATCTTAAAAATACCTTGAAACAACATTTTTCAAAAAAGAGATAACCTCTAAATTTTATTAGAAACAGGATTTGCCTGAATTTTCTTTTAATTTGATGGACAAGTCTGTCAGGAGAAGTCTGGAGGAGGCTAGTAAAGAACGTGAACCCACTACTCTTATAATTCAGAATTTTTGTACTTAAATGCTATACCTAAATACCTTCTATATACACCTATTTGTTTCAGTTGCTTGTGGAAAAGAGGTGAGAAGGCAAGAACAATACTTCCTAAAACATCAAATATAGGGGGAGGAGGGGGCGAGAAAGGCTGTCCTAAAGATGCAGCACAAATTACTCACAGCCATGCAGTAAGTGGGTTATTGAGCAACACTCCTGGTACTTGTTCATAGACTGGGAGAATTGGCAGGGCCCTGACCGCTCCTCATCGTGGAGTTGAGTCACCACCTTCTGGGACTGTGGAGTTGATTGTCTTACCACTTTACCCCTAAAACCTCTTCTACTGGCTATTCCTCCATGGATGCGCTGATAAGAGCAGTGATACCTTCCTATGCACATTTTTAAACAACAGGTAGTAAATATAAGGGAGCCTAGAAAGAGTTGATCAGAGCACTTCCAAATTTGTCACAAAAAAATCTGTCTCCTGAGGCAGTTAGTCAATATATAGCAACATGGCTTGAATCCAGATCCCCCACTGTAGATCAGAACTTTGCCTTTAAATGAAATTGCAGTAGTCTCCTATTTAACAATTTGCAATTAAAAGGCATTTTGGTGTAAAAATCTACTTTTTTAAATCTTTTTACAGAGATCCCCAAATGGAATGGTGAACACTGTTAATTACAGTTTGGACAACAAGTAATATGGCCTATTTATCAAATTAATTATTTTTCAGAAGTGGAACTTTAACACTGTTTTAAGCTAAAGGTTGTAAGGCATTAGGAAGATTGCACCTAAGGCTGTCAACCAAGTTAACCTCAGTGATTTCACCTCCATGACACAGTCAAGAGCATCTGAGTCAAGAGAAGTCCAGCCTTGGTCAAATCAGACTCCCCTTCCTGTTTTCCAGCCCTTCAAACTCCATTCCTCAGGCACTCTTTCGTCATCGAAGGGAGCAGAGTAGAGGGGAGGCAAGGAACAGCATTACCAAGTTTTCCCTTTACATTTTCACAGAAAATCACCACTGTTTAGGTCAAAAGAGACTTGGATCCCTGCAGAATGGTGAATAACGTGTGGGAGAAGGGATGTCATATGCAAGTTCTTCAAACATACACCAGTGCAATCCCACTGACTTCAGCCAAGGTGCTGCATTTGAAGCAAAAGGATTTTTCAAGTCATTCAATAGTCACACAGCATGTGTTGGTATTTATGCTCATCTCCAGGAGGATTATTTTCCCTTGTTAGTGTAGCTGCACAGCATGAAATAAGCCTTCCTTGCACTTCTCTGCAGAGGTGCACCATTCTCAGCTTACATAAACCAGGACTTCTTGTGCTCTTGACTGTGTGTGCCCTAACAGCCTTTCATGTGTAAGGTGTAAGTACTGCAAGAGCAAGGCAGGTATTGTTGATTGAAAATGAAGGGATGCTCGGTTATTTAAAACTTAAAGTCTTTGTAATTCTGTTTAAAAAACAAGTTTTTAAGGTACTTCTGCTTGTAGTAATGCTAAAAAACTAAAAATTTTTTCTGAAAACACCTGCTCTTTCCCCTCATTCTTATACACTCAGATGCACACGCAAGCACCGTTTCTCTTTTTCTCCTCCCATTGAAAAATAAAAAACATGGGAGAGGGTGAAAGACAAAGAACACTGAACCAACTATTTTGTTTCCATGTTCATAAAATTGATCTTTTTTTTAAGAAATTCTACTTTCAAGTTTTCACCCTAAGAATTGCTACCAGTTCTAGTTGCTACCCAGAATTTACAATATGTCACACATTTTTTAAAGTGACATTTGGGTGCCCTCTCAGGTGAAATCTTCATCTTGCCATTCCTCTTTTTAGGAAAGATCAAAGTCCAGCATATTGTAAAATTATTCTACAAGATTTTAGACAAATAACCACATTGTCTGGACATTTTTGGACACTTGAAGATAAAGTGGTTTTATCCACATTCAATTTATGATCTTTGTGGCAGCAACCACCTTTTGACAGGGTTCGTTAAGATATATACATACACTTCCAGACCACCTAATTCACTACAGAAAATCAGGTAGGCAAAATAAATTATTTCTTCCTATTCTTTCCAGTCTTCTTTCAGGTACTATATTTTATAAAATGTTAAAAACTTTAAATAACCCAAAATCTTAGCTTTAGGACTTAAACTAGGCAATAATCTGACAACCTGTGGTGATTATGGCAATGGCATTATGATACCAGATAAAGCATAACTATTAATTAAATTCCTATTTTCATCTCACAATCAAGATATTACACAGTCCCCAACATGAAAGATTTATAAAGCTGTATCCAGCTATGTATAAGTATAAATCTATCCACATTCATAAACACCTACACTATTCTATAGAGTATTGGTCCATATTCTCAGTTTATTTGAAGTCCATCAGAGGGTACAGATATGGCTTCTTTGTATCTTTTTTACTGTCTTATTCTATCATTAATTAAATAGAAAATAACCAAAGTTTGTAACATTCAAGGAATAAGCAAAACCATCAGATAACATTATCTTTTATACAACAGGATTCCTTGAGGGTTTTCAACATTAAAAAAAGAAAAAAATCACTACTATTCCAGAAAAATGATGGAATATTCACCCTGATAACAACTGTGTTCTATTACATAAAGAGCAGCATATGGTAAGTATTTATACAAGATATTCAGCCAGATGCACACCAACTTTCATTAATAAAACCTAAATTAACCCAGCATCTGATGAGAGCTTTGCCCAGCATGCCAGGCTTATGCCAGGCAGAATCTGAGATAGTACTGCAGCATCCAAGCTAATCTACCCTTTACCCAGCCACCTATTTGTTCCAGCTTTTAAAGGAGCAATAAGATGAAACTGCACATACCACCAAGGATCAGGGAGCCACTTAAAAGCTGCTGTGGTCTGATATCACAGGCAAGAAACAGGCTAGACCCACAGGCTAGACCCACATCTGCACTAGCATAGCAGCTGAAAACAGGGTATGGTATAGCTCATTATTGTTCAAAACTTATTTTCCCTATTACAAATGGAGAGGATGTTGATAATTAGGCCTTGACTAGGTATTTCAAAATTTCTACCACAAAAACATCAGCAAAAAATGTAAAAATGTTAGAAAAAGTGTGATGAGAATTTTTCTTTTATATGAAAAACAGGAAGAATGAGCTTTTGATACTGACAGCCTCAAAAAAAATCACTAAATTCAAGGGAATAGACATAGTGCTTTGGCTTATAAAGATTTTTACCATTTTTTTTTTTAAATCTTAAACGATTTTTTAGTTCATAAAGATGTCCTATGACATCATCTCTATCTTCCTGTTTTAAAATTCAGGACTTGTGTGAGATTTTATATGATAATGAAAATGTCATTAACACATTTCTTGTCCTTCATTATTGCTCTGTTCTTCATTTATCCTGACCTGATTTAAAGGAAAATCATATGATGATAGGATATTACAAGTTGGAAGGGACCCTAGGAGGTGTGTAGTTCAACAACTTGCTCAAGGCAGGGCCAGCTATGGGATCAAGTTAGGATGCTCAGGGCCTTATCCAATCTGATCCTGAAAAACTCCAAGAATGGGGACAGCACAAATCCTCTGCGCACCCTGCTCCACTGCCTGACTATCCTCATGGTGAAAAAGTTTCTCCTGTCTTGCTGTACTTTATTTCTATTGCCTCTCACCCTCCCACAGAGGAGATCCTAACTCCATCTTCTTGATAGCCTCTCCATGGGTACTAGGGGGCTGCTGTTAGGTACCCCCAAAACCATCTCTTTTCTGAGCTGAGCAAGTCCCCATCCCTCAGCCTGTCTTCACAGGGCAAACACTCCAATTCCCAACCATCTGGTGGCCTCCTGCTGAACTCACTCCCATTTTACAAATCTCTTTTTTACTGGAGGGCCCAAACCTGGATGCAGAATGCTAGATGTGTGCTTTTATTGAGCACCATGTAAAAGGGGATAATCCCTTCCCTCCAGTTCCTGGCCATGCTCCTGCATACAGGCCAGGACATTGTTGGCCTTCTCTGCAGCCAGTGCACACTGCAGGCTCACATGCAGCTCACTGCTCACAAGAACCCCAATGCCTCTTGCGTACAACAGCTTTCCAGCATGGCAGTCCTTAAGCTGTACCACTGCAAGGGGCTCTTCCTTCCCAGACACCAGACTTTTGCATCTGTCCTTGTTGAATTTCATGAGATTACTGTAAGCCTATTCTTCTAGCTTGTCTAGGTCCTTCTCGATGATAGCCCTGCCCATGACCATATCAATTACTGGCCCCAGTTCAGTCCTATCTGCAGTCTTCATGAGTGTGTCCTCTGCCACCTCCTCCATTCATTGATAGAGATGTTAAACAAACAGATAATACTATAGACACATTCAGTACTCCACCTCCAGGTAGAGTGCAACCCATTAACCACCACATTCTGAGTCAAATCATCCAGGTTTTTTATCCATCTGATTTTCCACCCATCCTTACCATAATACCCTAATATACCTACAAGAATATTGCAGAAGACGGTATCAAAAGCCTTGGTGAAGTCAAGATAAATGACATTCACTGCTTTCCCCTCATTTATGAAGCCAGTCATTTCAACCTAGAAGGCAACCAGGCTGATCAGCAATTATTTGCCCTTGGCTTTCCTAGCATCAACCCTTACATTGCTATATAGGCAATGTTTGTAAATTCCTCCTCTGTAGCATCTCCCCACCTCCTTTGTATTGCTGTTTAGTTACACAGGTCTCCTGATAAATCTAACTTGATTGCTTGAGTATCAGGATGGAATCGTTCTTGAGCTTGAAGGAAGCTGCCCTTAGACATCTGCCGCCTTTCCCTTTCCCTAGCTCCCTTGCCCTTCAGAGGTGCTTCCCATAGGATCCCACACATCACACACCATGTCCCTCAATAAGCTAAGGTCTGTTCTCCTGAAATCCAGGGTCTGTACGCTGTCACGCTCCTTCCTCATTCCCCTCAGGATCTTGGACCCCACTATTTCCTGGTCAATACAGCCAAGGCTACCATTGATTAACATATCCCCAACAGGTTCTTCCTTGTTAGTGAATACAACATCAAGACATGCATCAACCCTGGTGGGTGCAGGTGCCAAAAGCAAATAGATGCCTTAGCAGCATCCTCAGTCCCCTGCATGTTCCCTACCCCTTGAACCACCCTGTGACCTGCTGAGTACCTGATTGCAGGACATGCTCGTGCAGCTTCAGCTCATGGCAATGATCAGGCCCCAAGCAAAGAGCAAACAGGGGCCACACATAGGATGGGTCCCTTCTCACAAGCCTACGAGCCTGCCTGAATGCCTCCCAAGCATGAGTAACTTAGCTCATGAGCACCGTCCACTTCACCCTCTCAGCAAAACCACTTCACTGAAATTCAGAAGCAGGCTGCACCACAGTGAGAAGGGCTGAAGTTTGCAAGAGCATTCCTAGTAGATGTCACAGCTGGCATCCCAGAGTCACTGGTTTAACTGCTCTACACATAGATTAGCTTGACACTATAAAACTATATCCTTATAAAATGAAATGTAAAGGAACAGAAGGGTATGAACCTTTCTGTTTCTTGTGTTTGAACACTGCAGATTACTTTCTGGGAGAGGGTGAAGAGATACCCAGTGAATGGTAAGTACCTATCTAATTATCTCTCCAAGTTTATAATAACAGCTACCACTTTCAGCTCTTTGCCTTTGCCAAATTCAGTTAAGTAATAAAAATAATTCAAGACTGCTACCACGATCTTGAGTATCTTGTAGTCTGGGCTTCCCCTACTGCCCCACTCTTTTGTTTCATGTTGACTCTTGAAAACTAGGGAGGCACCTTCATGGGCTGTGCTTTTGAGGAGATAGCCAAGTTTTGTTACCATTAATTAGCTACCTACATTTCCCAAAACATGCATATTCCTCTTCCAAACACTTCTCTGCTATTCTGAATGCTAATCCTCTATGCCTTCTCTCAAAGAAAGTAATTACAAACCCACCACTAAAGTCCCACTTTGCATATTGATTTTGCAGATAGGCACCATGGAGCTGCATTCAGCACAGATTTTTCTGTAGTTCCCAGCTACCTCCATTCCTGTCCACAAAATAAAGAAACAACAGATATATGGTGCTCAGAGCCTTCAAGGGTCACAAAGAAGGATGGGATCTTTCCTCAGGGAAGGAAAGAATACTCAGTGCTAAAAGGGGACTAATGAGAAAATATATTAAAAGTTTTGTGCTAGGAAATGATGTAAGGGTAAGGGAAAATGCTTGAAGAAGGAGAGATTTGCAACTTGAATTTCAATTACTAACTTCTACTGTGTGCATTATAATTTTAGTTAACCAAAGGGATGAGAAGACGTGAAGCCATGGGAATACATGGAAACAGTCTGAGCAGAAGTGCCACTTTAGGTATTGAAGCCTAATTTCATACCATAGAAGTTAAACTTTGCACAGCAACTTCTCTGAAATTCAGCTGTTTTACAACACTGGTAAACAGTAGATCAAACTTACACCGATAAATTCAATGCTTTGTTGTATTTTAAATAATAGGTATATCATAGAATCATAGAATGTCCTGAGTTGGAAGGGACCCGCAAGGAGCATCGAGTCCAACTCCTGTCCCTGCACAGGACAACCCCAAATTCACACCATATATGTGAGAGCGTTGTCCAAGTGCTTCTTGAATATCGCCAGGCTTGGTGCCCTGACTGCCTCCCCGGGGAGCCTGTTCCAGTGCTCCACCACCCTCTGGGTGAAGAACCTTCTCCTAATATCCAACCTAAACCTCCCCTGGCACATCTTCCTGCCATTCCCTCGGGTCCTGTCACTGGTCACCAGAGAGGAGAGATCAGCGCCTGCCCCTCCTCCTCCCCTTGTGAGGAAGCTGCAGACCCTGATGAGATCTGCCCTCAGCCTCCTCTTCTCCAGGCTGAACAAACCAAGTGACTTTAGCTGCTCCTCATATGGCTTCCCCTCCAAACCCTTCACCAACTTCATGGCCCTCCTCTGGACACTCTCCAGTAGCTTTTTACCCTTAATGTCCTGCGGCACTCAAAACTGCACACAGTACTCGAGGTGAGGCTGCACCAGCGCAGAGTAGAGAGGGACAATCACCTCCCTCGACCGGCTGGCAATGCAGTGTTTGATGCACCCCAGTAAGCTGTTGGCTCATGCTCAACTCGCCATTGACCAGCACCCCCAGGTCCCTCTCTGCAGAGCTGGTCTCCAGCCCCTCATTCCCCAATCTCTATGTGCATCTAGGGTTGCCATGCCCCAGGTGCAAAATCTGGCACTTGCCCTTGTTAAACTTTGGATGGTTGGTGATTGCCCAGCTCTCTAATTGGTCTAGATCTCTCTGCAGGGCCTCTCTTTCCCAAGAGTGTCAACAGCTCCTCCCAATTTTGTGTCATCAGCAAAGTTGATTAGTATTCCTTCCAGTCCGGCATCCAAGTCATTTATGAAGACATTAAAGAGTACTGCCCTCAGATGGATTCCTGTGGAACCCCACTAGTGACTGGCTGCCAGCCTGATGTAACCCCATTTACTATAACCCTTTGAGTCTGACCCGTCAGCCAATTGCCCACCCATCGAATTATGTGTTTATCCAGCTGAATGCTGGACATTTTGTCCAGGAGGATACTGTGAGAGACAGTATCGAAAGCTTTACTGAAATCCAAAAAGATTACATCAACTGGCTTCCCTTGGTCAACTAGGTGGGTAACCTTGTCACAGAAAGAAATTAAGTTTGTTAAGCACACTTTCCCCTCGTGAACCTGTGCTGGCTGGGACCAATGACTGCATTGTCTTTCAGGTGTTTTTCAGTAACTCCCAGAATAGTCTTCTCCATAATTTTGCCAGGCACAGAAGTGAGACTGACAGGCCTGTAGTTACCGGGGTCACCTCTGTTGCCTTTCTTGAAGACTGGGACAATATTTGCCAGCTTCCAGTCAACTGGGACCTCTCCAGATTCCCAAGGGCATTGAAAAATCATTGAGAGAGGTCTTCCTGTGATATCAGCCAGCTCTTTAAGTACCCTCGGATGAATCTTATCAGGCCCCATCAACTTATAGGGATCCAGCTGGAGCAGCAAGTCCTGCACAAGTTTGGGGTTGACTGGGAGTTTATCATTCCCACAGTCAAGGTTCTCTAGCTCAGGGCTCTGGGGGTCCCAGAGCCCTTCATCAGTGTCGAAGACCAAGGCGAAGAAAGCATTAAATGTCTCTGCTTTGTCTATGTCCCTGTTTGTGAGGTGACCAAGCTCATCAAGTAATGAACCAATGTCATTCCTGGCCTCCCTTTTGCCATTAACATATTTTTAAAAGCCCCTTTTATTGTCCCTCACAGTAACAGCCAGCTTCAGCTATAATTGAGCTTTGGCTGCATGTATTTCCTCCCTACAGTGGCGAACAGCATCTCTGTAGTCCTCCCACGTTGCCTGACCTTGCTTCCACTGGCCATATACTTTCTTTTTTCTCCTTATTTCTAGAAGATCCCTGCTCAGCCAAGCCAGCCTTCTGCCCCTCCTGCTTGACTTCTTACATTTTGGAATTGCCTGCTCCTGTGCTTTTAGGAGGGGGTACTTCAAAAGCTTTTTCCCAGGGGACCTTACTAAGTAGTTCCCTGAGCAACCTGAAGTCTGCTCTCCTCATATCCAGAGCTGAGGTCTCACTGGCAGTTTTCCTCCTGTCACCACAGATTTTAAACTTGACTGCTTCGTGGTCGCTGTGGCCAAGGCAGCCACCAATTGCCACTTCATCCGCAAGACCCTCTCTGTAAATAAGCAACAAATCTAGGAAGGCACCTTTCCTGGATGGTTCCCTTAGTACCTGCACCAAGAAATTACTGTCCAGATGGTTTAGGAACCTTCTGGTCCTGTTTGTCCCAGCTGTGCGGCATTCCCAGTTGACATCTGGCAAGTTGAAGTCCCCCATAAGGACAAGGGCAGATGACTTAGAGGCATCCCTTTGTTCCTTAAAGAATAACTCATCCGTGTCATCATCCTGGCTGGGTGGCCTATAGTAGACTCCCACAACAACATCCACTTTATTTGCCTGTCCCTTGATCCTTACCCAGAGGCTCTCAACTGTGCTGTTTCCAGCTGCAAGCTCCATACATTCCAGCTCCTCCACTACATACAATGCCACTCCCCGCCTCGCCTGCCCTGCCTATCCCTCCTGAAGAGCCTGTAATATGATCTAGTTTACAATAAATTGGTTAATTCAACAAATATTGCAATATCTAGTCAGCTAAAATACAATAACTATGAAGAATTACAGCAATCTCTTTGTCTTATAAAGTTTGGTTTCTGCTGCATATAAAAATACACAAAACTCTCCTTTGAGCAGGAACTGAAATGCAGAATAGTCTGGTTTGAATCAACAAAAGAAATAGTAAATTGAGAAATATCTCACAAATCTGAAAGGAACTATCTATTGAGTGATCCCCAAAGGAGCAAAAAATCCATTGATGACAGTGTCTGCTGGGAAGAAAGTTCTCTGTCTCTACAAAATGCCTGAGGACAATTTCGCCAGCAAGCACATGGGCTTCCATAATCTCTCTGTGGTTCTGGTGCTGGAGGGCGCACACTGGGGAGAGAGGACTTTAAACAGCAGGACAGTACAGAGGCAGAAGAGTGAAAAGACATGGAGACAATGAGCTTCTGTTTGGCCATTAATGGGTACAAAACCCTCAGAGAGGTAAATCCCTAGGATTTGTTCAGAAGAGTTCTGCAGCCCCCAGGGACCTTTCTGTCTGAAAAAGAAGAACACTTTTTATTACATTCTGAAGCAAAATATTTGGGTCATTCCTGAGAGACTCCTTTGTTTTGGGGAAGCAAGTGAACTATTTATGGCTTCTCTGGTAAGAAAAGGAAAAACTTATTTCCTGAAGACTATCTTTCTAGACCTAAATACTTCAAACTACTTTGCCTTAATGTAGTCTTTTGGGCAACTCAGAAATGAAAGATGATTGTAGTCTGAACAACATAAGTTGATTTTTTTATATATTAACCTTTTGGTTATTTTAATCTCAGGAACAACAGCTTTTAGATAGAAGGTTTCTGGTTAGCAGTACCTTTACTCTATGCTCCAGTGTCAGTGCAAACTACTTATGTAAGTGACCTTCAATGCAGTACTTGCTTACATTGTACCTTGCTGGTGAATAATAATAATTCAAGAAAACCTTTGAATGTTTTAAAAGCAATTACTGAAATGTTTACTTTGCATTACGATCACCAAATGAATCAATCTGATTGCATTCTTACAGTATCTACAGATGTATATCGATTATATAATTTCATCAAATCTGCACTTCATGAACTCCCATCCAGATTATTATAGAAACACTATGGTTATCGACAGAAGAACCAAACACTTTACAGAAATGTATATGGAATATTATTGGGTGTAGAAAAATAAACAACTTCTGACCATAATATCCTTGTTAATTATTTCTGTGTATTTAGGGTTTCTTTTCCAAGTCACCATGTACCAACTTGAAAGAACTTATTTTCCAATCAGCTTTAATGTATAGCATTTCCTGGGCTCATGTCCGTTTCTGGAACAGTGAAACCAGAAGGACCATGTTTTTGCCATGTATTGTCTAACATATCTGAAATTCAGTCTCTACTCTTTCCTGAGAATGCACCATTCTGTTTGACAATATATTTGCACTTTAATTTCTATTTTGCATTAACCAGGTGTAAAGCTGGTATGCACAACAATATTTTCAGATGATGATCACAGAAATAGCTGAGATGGTTTAGGGCCTCCAGCCTTTTGTTCATAACAATCTTCTAATTGGAAGTTTCTGATCTGACAAGGGAGACAGTGGAACAAACATGACACATGCTCTTGATTCTCCTTAGGGTGAGGTTAGACAGCCTATGGAAAGTTATTCAAGCTAGCTGTTTGACACTGCATGGACACAGGTGAGAACTTGCACATACGTCCTGCAGCTTAGTCATGCAGGACTTTTCTCCCAGCATTTTCAGCCCTTTCTCTAATAATAATTTGCCCAAAGTTCCACTTATTTTCAAGCACAGAATTGAGAACTGAAGTTCAATATCCTACTTTCACATATAAAGAAGTAATTTAATTTCTTGTGACCATTCATATGAGACTGACAAAAAGCAAGGAACAAACACAACCTGAATGTTGAAGCTCAGTTCCCAAAACCATGGCTTCTTACTTTGAGAAGCTTTTTTCTTTCATATTGTTAAAGATCAAAAGTAAACTGAGGTTCTCACCTCACAATAATATNTGTGTGGTGCTGTGTTTTGGATTTGTGACTAAAACAGTGTTGATAACACACCAGCACTTTGGCTGTTGTGGAACAGTGCTTGTACCTATTACACATACGCAAAATCCTTTAGTCTCTGAAAGGAGCCTTTAGGCTCATTGCCCAAAAGTTCTTGGAATCTGCCAAGACAACGAGCATACTTTTATAAAAAACAATGCTATCTGTAACAATCATCCTCTTTCAGACACATCCTGAAATCATTCAGATAGAATGCTGGTTACATTGCTGGTTCATTCCTCAGATGGCAAAATGATATTGACCTTCTTTTCATTAGAGCACAAGCAAGGAAAAAGAAAACCTAAACAGATTACATATTAATTTTAGATGTCTTTTTCTCCAAAGTAGCAAAGATTAATCAACTTATTCTTTCTGCATTTCTATTCTCATGAATAAATATTAAATCTTTCAAATTGTGATTCACCCATAACAACAAGAGGATGTATTAATTGCTCAAGTAGTTTTAAACTTTGAAAGTTTAGCAAGTGATTGTGTGCATTTCCCAAATTTATGCTATGTCAAAAGTCTCTTTTCAAGTTGTTTGAAACATCATAGCATTACAGAAACAAGAGTTTTACTTCTCTCCTTTAAGATAACTTAATTAAGAAAATGATTTGTGAGCAGGTCAGTATTATCTGACCTGATGAATTCACAAATTTGACTAACAGGATAAATTACATAAAAAGAAGGACTTCAGAAGTTTATAAATAAAATTTCAATTCCCACAAGAAAATGTTTCTTTTGAATTTAGATAAGAACTGTTACCCTTATTCCTCCCACCCAATTCAATTAATTCTGTACTTTGCAGTACATCATCATTTCCTTTCTTTTACTGAAGTTTTCAGAAACTTTGCTGCTTCTGCTGTCTAGCCCATGCAGTTTATCATACTGT
>WEKW01027041.1:271408-289415 GCA_013389905.1 Sula dactylatra | reverse complement strand
GGCCCCGCCCATCTCCCCGCTCGGCTCCGCCCACCTCCCGGCGGGCTGCGCGGCGGGAAGATGGCGGCCGCCATGAAGGCGGGCCTGGGCAGGCTGGGCCTAAGCAGGCTGGGCCTAAGGGTGTGCTGGCAGGTGGGGCCCGGGAGCGGGGCTGGGCGGCCGGCAGGAGGGACAGAGGAAGACGGGTTGTGGGGGGGGGGCTGAGGATCCACGGGATAAGGGGAGTCAGGGGATACGGGCAGGGCCATGGGACAAGGAGGGCTACACATAGTGGCGTTAGGTGTATTTACAGCTGCTCTATGTTTGGGATGTGCGAAGGGAGATAAATCTGTTGTTTCTTGGCCGTCGGGCTAACTCCATGGCTTTGTTATTTCTCTTCTTTAGGCTGTGGAGTCCGTGCTCCGTCCTGCTGCAGCGGCTCCAGCCTGTCTTGTTGTCCCAGTGAGAACGAAGAAGAGGTATTTTGTCCCTGAATGGGCCAGAGAACTGTCTCCTGAAGAGAAGGAGAAGAGACTCAGGTCTTCGGGGACAGTATTTCCTGAGGAACATATAGAACGGACATTCTACTTGGCCTGCACAGGTGGTAGAAAGCCTGCTTTGGCCTCTTCTCAAGGGCAAAACTAATGCAAAGTAGCAGCATGGAGCAGTTAGCCTAAGTGGTGTGACCATGTTGACAGAGAGTGTCTGTCTGCGATAGACTGAATTACGCATTCTGCCTCCTGGTGAGGGATAGCAGCTGTCCTGCTTCACCTCAAAAGCGTGTCAAACTGTTCACCCCTTCATACTTAGGGGCGAGGAATAGCATGGGAGGTCACATTCCCCGCTGCTCAGTGTGTCTTCTCCTATCCTGGGCTGTGTGGAAAAGGAGAGCAGAGAGCAGGCACCTGTCACTGCTGATAAGCTGTGTTAGACTAGCAATTCTTTGCCTGCTCATATTTCATTTTACAGACATTTTCAGGGAGGAATCCTGCTACTCTAGCCCCCGGCAGCCAGGGTGTTGCCTCCTTGTTTCTTTAATTTTGCTGTTTTTGAGCTTCCTCTGACCTTTATTCTCTCTCCTGCAGCTGATATTATAGACCCTTATGTCCCTCCTGAGGGTGATGCCCGCTTGACTTCCCTATCCAAAGATGGGCTGAAGCAAAAGATGGAGAAGCTGAAGCAGACTGCCGCCTCCCAGCTAGCGTACGTACCTCCTTTTTAATCAGCCTGTGGTGCAGAAGTTTTGCTCGGTTCTGTCTGGCAGTGGGGAGATAGCATGTTTTGTTTTCTATCCGCTTCTTCCGTTGTTTTGTACCACTTAACCAGGAGTTCCTGGTGTGAAAATGAATGCAAGGCATCTGTCCTGGTGTGAACAGATACAATGTGCACTCATTTTCTTGAGGATTCTTTGGGTTTGCAGCACTATGTCTGTTTTACGAGCACCTAGAGGTTACGTCTTAGTGGGGAGTCTCCACTTTTCAGCTGCTCCCTGGTAAAAGCTGGGCTTGAACCAGATAAGATCACTGTCATCTGAAATGTGCAAGCTGTTCTTTGCTCACTGTAGAGCTTTTTTTGTCTTTTCAGTCTGCGGAAGATAAAAGATCACGATCTGGATTTCAGCACTAAAACCTTCCCACAGAAGGCGCAGGAGATATTTATTGAAGCTCACAATTCCCTGGCCAAGTAAGACCCCTTCTCTGACTGATGCCGTTATGTAGGACCTGTTTCTCTTTGCTTATATGCTCTGTTTTTCTTCCTTGTCTTTCTAATCCTTGTACCTCCTCTGCAACAAGTACTTTATCTTGTTCTGCCCCCATCTCTGTGAAGAGTAGTGTGTTGGAGATTTGGTCAGCACCCTCTTGCTTTTGATACCGAAAAGCAGATTCCAGAAAATCCATCTTGACCTGACCTGCAAAGGAGATGAGCTGTTGCAGCACTAGTGTTAACACGAGATGAGTGGGTGGTTGGTGCTGTTCAGAATCATGCTGCAGGGAATTGTTTGGGTATAAAATGATACTCTACTGGCTTGCTCCACTTTCCAGTAATAGAACAGATTTCAAAACTGCATCATTCTTGGTTACAATTCCAAACATCAATAAAACATGTAGGTCGTAACTGGCTTCCAAAGGATGTTATGTCTTTCCCTGAAGTCTTGTCAGCCAGCTTGCGTTCATGTTCTGGTTTTGTGCTGAGATCACAGCTGAGAATTTCTCTTTTTCTCTTTTGCCAGTAGACTGTGTCTCTTCTGGGGAAGCAGGAATTTGTGAGTAAGCCTCTGTACAATACGAGTATTCAAGTAACTGGATGTGTTTCACTTGCAGTTTTAACAAACAGAAGCTTCACTCCCTGGTGACAGAGCGCTGCTACCCGGTAAGTGTTTATCTGGATGTAGCATGTCCAGGATGTCTTCCATGGACTCTAAGGCTCTCTAAACCTGATCATCTGTCTCATTTTTTCTGGATACAGTAAAGACAGAGCTGGGAGGGAAAGCACAAGGCTAAGTAATAGCTAATGAATAAATTATATATAGTAGTTTGCTTGTCATTCAATTCACATCCTAATTAAGTTAGTGCTTGTTTTTCTTTATAGGAAATGGTTCGTGGGAACAGGTACAAGACCATCCGGTGGAGTTTTGTGGAGTCGCTGGAGCCTCCAAGAGTGGTTCACATTCGATGCGACAGCTTTGTGAATCGAGGCAACCTTTACGGCCAGGTGACAGTGCGGATGCACACGCGGCAGGTCCGTCCCCTCGTGCCCCTTTCCTTTCCCAACTGACTCCAACCTGCTGCCAGCCCGACGTAGGTTTCTTGGCTCTGTTTACAGATCCTCGCAATCTATGACCGCTTTGGGCGGCTGATGTATGGTGGGGAGCAGGCGCCCAAGGATGTTTTGGAGTATGTCGTGTTTGAGAGGTACTTGGTCAACCCATATGGCACATGGAGGATGCATGGCAAGATTGTTCCAGAGTGGGCTCCACCGAAGGAGCCCATCATTAAGGTAATGCCACAAAGAGAAGGCACCAGCGGGGCCTGTGTCTGTGAAACATAGCTCCCTAGTTAGTTCTGGACAAAACCAAAGCTGAGCTTGCTGTAATGGGAAGGTGGTGCATTAATCTGCAGGCAGACTTACTTAGCAATGGATAATTATCGGCCTCTAGCACCTGGATGGTGTAATAGGAGGCTGATGGCATTTGACACGTATGTGATAATTTAGGGGGTTACTGCTCCCTGTACATAGCCTGGCGAAGTGATGCAGGTGCTCTCTCTTCCTCTGTTACTAAAAACAGGTCCTAGAGAGGAAGGAGGTGAGTGTAGTACAAGGCATGTCATCCCATTCCTGCTCTGTGTCCTCCCCCATGCTGCTGCCATCTGGTCATCTTCCTGTGCAGGGCCTTTGCATTGCCAGAACCCCCTGCTCACTCTCTCATGTAATGTGAAGAATTCCTGTTAGAGCAGTTCAGAGCTGCTCTGTGTCATGCTGATTTTATTCCTTGCGTTTTCAGACTGTGATGATTCCTGGCCCAACCTTGGATCCCTCACAAGAGTATGAAGAAATGAAGTAGGAAGTTCCAGAGCCTGCACAGAGGCAAGCAACCCTGGAGGGAAGAAGTGGAGAATGTCTGTGGGGGTAGTGGGTTGGATATGGCTGTGCCTTTCCAGTGAGCAGTCAACAAACAAAGCGGCTTCAGAAATGGACTCCAGTCACTAAGAAGTTGTTTTTAAAGGAGCAAGAGGGGCCTGGGAGGGAGATTCCGATGAGCTCTGAGAAGAGCTTTGCTCTGTCCAAGTAGACTTAGTGTGCTGCAGCTTAACCCTCTCTGTGTTTCTGCGAAGATGAGAAGTGTGTTCTCTTCAGGACTGCTCTCTAGGCTAACCTCTGTCCTGAATTTGCATCGTGAGAGCCCTTGGCAGCCAAACTCTGTCCAGTCATGGGATACTTGGCACTTCGAGGGGAAGCCAGAGACCTGGTGGGCTTTCATTAAAACTTGCAGCAGTAGGTGCTGGCACTTTTTTTTCCCATCCTCTTTCCCTCTCCGTACTGATTCCCAGGCTTCTTTTTTTTTTTTTTTTAACAGAAAACAGGGAAGAGCAGCAAGCACCCTTTAAATCCAATTCTTTCGAGTGGGTATTGCAATTGGACTCCTGCTGAGTGGGTGCTTGTTAATGGCCAAGCTTCCCAAAGGGGCTGCAGCACAGCACTGATAACTTAATAAAAGTTTTTGACTCTAAGGTCAGTGTTGGTGTCAACCAAGGCCTCCTTGAAAGGCAGCATTTCTCAGAGCTGTTGGGTTTTGGTGCATTTGTTACAGATGCTCGTGAATTCAGCAATGGGATGCTTTAGTGAGTGGCTGGCACCATCCTGTGGACATGATGACATTCACATCAGGTCCCCTGGTTTTGCAGGCTCTGTGGGTCGGGAAAACACGTACCCAGAGGTTATCTTTTCCTGTGGCTGGGAGTAAGCCAGCACTCTGCTGGCTTAGCACTCTGCTAATCTGTTCTTGCTCTGTTTTACTCAGATAACTTCCATTTACTCCTAGTCACAGAGCAAAATGTTCACTAGTCATCAAACAACAAAGCTTCTCTTTCAACCTTGTCTTGCTTTTTAAATCAGCCATTTTCCAGAGCTTGTGGAAGTTGTGTGGTTTTTTCTTCTTCCTTGAAAGAGATTTTACAAAGTATGCAGTGAGAGAGTTATAGCTCTTTCTGTTTGCAGAGTTGTTCAGTGTTTCTTGTGAATGATGTTCTTTTGAAAGGGCAGAATATCATCTTTATGCTCTGTAAGGAGAGCAGCCAGTGATGGAATCCCTTTCATCTTTTTGGAAATCAGAGGGGTGTCACAATCTGTCTGCTTTTCCTGAAAGAACCTACTATATCGAGCCTTCTGCCTACGCTTCATTCATGAGCTTAAGTGCTCCAGCATATGTGAGCTGGGCTAGGAGCTAAAATAAATTAGTGTGAGCTGCCTGGTTAGTGTCTGGTGTGAGTCAGGCAGCTTACAAACAGGTATGGACGTGACCCCTCAACCAAGACCAACAGGCAAGGTTCTGGCTCTGAATGAAAAGACCATGTTTTCTGCTGGAGTGGCTGGTTTTTCTGGGAGAATGGCCTTTCCTTCCAGTCTAGCAGTGCGTGGCTCCTTTGCCAATATTCAGATCTCTGCAACTAAACCACTTATGTTCCTGGCTTTCCTTCACAGCCTTGCTGGTTTCTGTTGTATCTCTTCGTTGAGCATATTTAGTATCTTACCCACACCCCATAAATCAGCCACTAAGCGTGCACTCTGTAGATAACACTTTTTATTTTCTGTATGTACACTTACTTACACAATTGGATGATGGTTTGACATTCAGCGCTGAAGACCACAGACAGCACACTACAGCAACGCCACTTTCTAAGGAGAGTGGAAGTAAACAACAAAGGAATGGCAGGATGAGCCACGAGCCCCTGCCTTACGTGGAGATCAGAGGGAGACTGAAACCTTCACTTCTGCTGTCTCTGTTTTTATTTGCTTCCATCTAAGTGGAGCAGAGGGACAAATCTGGGGATACCGGAGGCTTTGTTGTTTCCCAGCTTCCTGACCCTGAGGCTTCTCCCCATGTGTATGGCTGCGTCCCTTCCCTTGTGCATTTGTGAGCAGGTGGGCTGGAGTAATGGCAAATCTGGGAGCTCTGTCTGATGCTCTGGAGATCGTGGTGCATGGTCTCAGCATCTTCTCTGTCATACAGGAGTCTATTTGCATCTCTGCCCCAAAGGAATGGGTCTTGCGAATACAGGGAGAAGTTGAAATGTGGGATGACAAAAGGCATTCAGCGCTTCTACAGATGGGCTGTAAAAGTGAAGGCTTGCTAGTGCCAGTGGAAACGTTGATTGGAAAAAAACTCTCCAGTGATGGGAAGGTGAGCCCTGGGCATGTTTGCACACATGGTGTATGTACACATGCGCACACACGGTACGAGTGAAGAAGAAACCAGTAACGACAAAGTGCTTTGAAAAGTTACTGGCATCGTTAAGACAAACACCTTTACAGCTGAGTTGCTGCAAGAATTAGAAGCATAGCAGTGCCGTCAAGTTAGTCAGAGAGGAGGAGGTTAGTAGCGGGAATACCCATCTCAGCCTTCATGGACGCAGAGGTTTCTAAAAGCAGAGCCGTGGGGTGGCCTGAAGGTTGGTTTTATCCCATCCAGGTTGGGCAATAGGCAAAGGCATCTGGGAACAGAGATGGTGGTGGGCATCGCCACAGTGCAGTGTTCAAGCACTGGCCTGGTGTCGCTGAACCAAAACAGAGCAGAAAGGTTTGCTTGGTGTGCATGGACGTCCTGTGGCTGGCTCAGTGACTTCAGAGGACGTTTAAAAATAAATGACTTTGTGTCAAGGAAGCAAAATATGTTGTGGGGCTGGTTGGGAGCAACGGCTCTTTATCCCAGGCTTCAGAACCTGCCGGGTCCTAGTGCTTACAGAAACCACCCTGGCTTAAAATGGAGGTGACAGCAGCGCTGGGGGACATCAGCTAGGCTACAGAAACCCTGGAAAGCTCTTTTCCTCTCCAGTTGCATCGTTTTGCTGCCCCTGGTTTGACTCTCCCGTTTTACTTGGCTTAGGATGGAGAGCTTGCTGCCTGGTCCTCCAAGTGTCCAGCTTGCTGAGGCTGCAGGACTGTGTATTTCAGGGTGCCAGGCAAGCCATTCCTCGCTATGCCAGAGCCACAAGCCTCCTCATGCAGTAAGAGGACATTCAGCTGCTGGAGAGCTTGATGATGAGTGTCTCTAGCTAGCAAGCTGCAGCTTCGTGTCTGCTGTGTTGGTGGAAGTGAGCGGGCTGGCACCATGGGTATTTTAATGTATTCAGGTGCCCCGCTTGGACCAAGGGGGTCTTGTGCTGGACCAGGTACCTGTAGGTAAATGATGGGAGGCGTTTGCAGGCTACTACCTGGCTTGAGTGCTTTGATGAAGGCAGAGATGTTAACTGTCCCCTCACTGCGTTAGTCCCCAAGCCTGGCTTGGGAGCCCGTTGGGAGTGTGGCCGTGCCGTTGGCTTTGGTGGACACTTCTGTCTGCATCCAGGCTGTGCAGGTAGGCAGCAGCCTTCAGCTCGAGACTTTCTGTTCATGAAAGCTGTGTCTGCACCCAGCTGGTGGCCAGAGGGAGCTACTCGTGGTCCCACGGGCAGATGTTGGGTTTGGGTTCACTTGTAGCCCTGCCTCTGTCCTGGGGGCTCGCCCCAGCTTTGCCCTGCCTGCGGAGGGCTGGGGTGGGATCCACACTCTCCACCTCCCACGGACACACTTCAGAGGTTTTCCTTGTGTCTGCGCTGGTCTTGTCAGATGCTGGTGGAGCCTCTTCGGCTTCCCAGGGACAAACCTCGGCTATGCTTGTGCCTGGAGTGGGGCTGCTGCCTGCCTCAGAAGCCGTGCTCGCTCCCTGAGGCAGCAGCTCTGCCCTGGGGCCCCATGGGGGCTGGATGCCTGGTAGGATGCGGCACAGGGGCTTGTGCTCAGCCTCACCATCAGATCTGCCTTTGGATTCCTTCAGCAGGGCTGTTGGAGACACGGCACTGGCTCCTGCCACCAGCTTTGACTTTCCTGTCCCCATGGGCGATGCTCTGTCGGCTCCCTGTGGGTGTGCATCTGGTTTGAAGCTTTCCTTCTCCAAGCTGGTGGGCTCTGCTGCTTCCCAGGGGCAAATATCAGATCTCCTGCTGTCTGTGCTGTCGGGCTTCTTGGATGGCTCTTTCCCCATTGCCATTTTCAGGGAGGGCTCCTCCGTGCCCAGGCTCTCCCAGGGGCAGGTGGCCTCGTGCTCACTACTCCTCTTCTCTACTGCTTTGGAGGCACCCACTTTTTTCAGTGGGGGGCTCCCCTTACCTGGGGCTGCTCCTTTCTCCAGCAGAGTTGCAGCCACCTCCCAGGGGCAGATTTCTGCTCTACCACCAGGTTCAACCTCCGGAGCCTCCCAAGGACAGACCTCCGCCTTTAGGCTCTCCACGCTTTGGGATTTTCTCAAAGGTGATTTGGGCAGTGCTGAGCTCCCAGTGTGGGGTTTTGCTGGTGGCTGCTCTGTGCCCAGGCTCCCCCTGGGACAGATGGACTCATGGTCTCTCCTTGCTTTATCCTTCTTTGTAGATGCGCTATCTCCAATCTCTTTGTGGAGACCTTGACTAGTTGGAGGGCTTCTGCTCACTATGGACAGAGAATCTTTGTCCTTTCTTGATTTCTCTTTACTTGAAGGTGCAGTAGCTGCCTCCCAGGGGCAGATTTCTGCTTTATCAGTGGGTTCGAGCACCTGAGCCTCCCAAGGACAGACCTCTGCCTTCAGGCTCTCCACGCTCTGGGATTTCTTTGAAGGCAGTTTGGGCAGCACTGGGCTCCTGGTGCAGGGTTTTCCTGGGGACTGCTTTGTGTCCAGGGTCTCCCAGGGACAGACGGCCTCTCGCTCGCTGCTGCCCTTCTCCAGGGATCTCACCGGGCTGGCTAACGCTGCCTGGTGTGTGATGCGCTTGTCCCCCATTGAACCCCTGCCAGGACCCTGCTTTGCCTTTGGTTGATCAGAGGGAGGTGCAGCTGCCTCCCAGGGGCAGATTTCTGCTTTATCAGTGGGTTCAAGCTCCCAAGGACAGACCTCTGCCTTCAGGCTCTCCGTGCTTTGGGATTTCTTTGAAGGTGATTTGGGCAGCGTGAGGCTCCCAGCACAGGGTTTTGCTGGTGGCTGCTCTGTGCCCAGGCTCTCCCAGGGACAGACCTCAACCTTTGTGCTCCCCATGGTCACCACTTCCTTGGCAGTGGCTTTCAGCAGCTCTGCACTCCTCGTGCCATACCCCACGGAGGTTTCCTCTGTCCCTGTGCTCTCCCAGGGGCAGATGGACTCACCGTCTCTGCTTGCTTTCTCCTTCTTTGCAGATGTGCTATTTCCAGTCTCTTTGTGGAGACCTTGACTTGTAGAAAGGCTTCTGCTCACTATGGACAGAGAATCTTTGTCCTTTCTTGATTTCTGTTTACTTGAAGGTGCAGTAGCTGCCTCCCAGGGGCAGATTTCTGCTTTATCAGTGGGTTCGAGCTCCTGAGCCTCCCAAGGACAGACCTCTGCCTTCGGGCTCTCCACGGTCTGGGATTTATTTGAAGGTGATTTGGGCAGTGCTGGGCTCCTGGCATGAGGTTGTTCTGGGGGCTGCTCCATGGCCAGGCTCTCCCAGGGACAGACCTCCTCCTTTATGCTATCCACGCTCTGGGATCTCTTGGACTCTGCTTTTGAGCACTCCAGGCTTTTCTTAATGAGCTTTGCAAAGATCCCAGTGTCCCTGGGCCCTGGCTGACAGCTGCCCACCTCTGCCAGTTTTGCTTTGATGTCTTCAAGTCCTCCTAATTTGTTTTCCCCTTTGGAAGTCCCACGTGTGTCCTGACCTGGTCTCTCCTTCCCCAGTGGGGCTGCAGGCTCTTCCCAAGGGCAGATTTCTGTTTTCGGAAGCGGCTCATCCTCCACTTCCCATGGACAAATGTCAGCCTTTTTGCTATCGATGGTTCCTGCTTGCTTAGATGATGTTTTGGGCAGAGCTGGGTGTTCTGCTGTGAACTCTGTGCTGGGCTGTTCCACGCCTTCTCTGGGGCTGGGGGATCCTCGCTGGCTGCTTCCCTTGTCTGCAGCCGGAGCCATCTCTCCCTTGCCCCTCAGGGCCGCTCTCTGCAGCGAAATCCCATTTTTCACTTGGGAAATTTCACCATCATCTAATTTTCTTGCATCGGATAAGGCTGTTCCCCTTTCCCAAGGGCAAACTTCTGCATCACTGTCAGCTCCAGCCGCTTCCCAAGGACAAACCGAAGCCCGTGTGCTTGCTGGGCTCCTCGAGGTCACTTCTGGCAGCTCAGAGCTTCTGGGAGCAGGTTTTGGTGGGGGTCCCTTGCTGCTGGTGCTGCCCCAGGGCCGGCCGGGCACTTGCAGGCTGCTCCCGCTCTCTTGCGCTCTCAGCAAACCCAGTGATTGTGGTCTGATGCTCTTGGCCAGCTGCCTCCTCTCTCCTTCTTTCCTTTCTTGCTCCGGCTGAGCCCCCTCCACATCCCAGGGGCAGATTTCTGCTCTGACGGTCCTTCCCCCTTCCCCAGTCTCCCATGGACAAACCTCAGCCATCCTGCCCTCTGTGCTGCCCACTGCCTCTGAAGCTGCTTTGGGCAGCTCTGGGGTTTTTGGTGGTGGTTTCTCCATGCCTGGCTCTTCCTTGGGGTGGCTGGGATCCCCCTCGCTGCTGCCCTTCTCCAGGGCTCTGCCTGGCCCCCAGTGCTCACCCCTGCTTTCCTCCCAGGGGCAAATTTCTATTTTAAGGCTGGAATCTGCCTGGCTTTCCCCAGGACAAACCTCTGCCTGCCTACCTGCTGTGCTGCTGGCTTTCCCTGCTGCAGCTGGGGCCACCTCCACGCTCTGGCTCTTTGCAGGGACCCTCTCAGTGCCCCGGCTCTCCCCAGGACCAAGGGGCTCGGGCTGGCTGCCCCCCTTCTCCAGCACCTTGGCCGGGCTCTCCCCACCCAGTGGGACCTCGCTGTCCTCCCGGGAAGCAATCGCCTCCTGGCGCAGCAAGGCTCCTTTTCCTCCTGGGGCACTCGGGGCTCCCTGAGGACAAACCTCAGCGCCTGGCTTCTCAGCCACTGCTTTCCACATGCTGGTGGTGGACACGTGGGGGCTGCCTGCGATGGGTTTTGCACATGGCTGCTCCACCTCCCCGCGGTCCTGCGGTCGGATGGACCTGCTGCTCCCCTCCAGCCCTTTGGCTGGCCCAGCCACCCCTTCCTTCACTGTGACCAGACTCACAGCGGCTGCAGGAGCATCCTTGCCCGGCTCTGTCACAGGAGCCTCAGCCCCTCGCTGGGAACATATCTCTGCTTTCCCACTGCTGGCCACTGCTGGGGTGTCACAGGGATGTTTGGCTCCTTCTTGGCAGCTAACACTGGGTAGGATCTCATGCACCCCTGAGGGTGGCCCTGGGCCCCCGCCAGCATCCGCGTCCCCCTGGGGAGCACTGGGCTCGTCTGCCAGTCTCTCACTGTTGCCTGTCCCCCAGGCTGGGCTGTCCTGTTGTCCTGCTTCCCAGCCTGCAGCTTCCCGGGCAGTGCCGGCATTGTTGTTGTGCTGGCAGGGGACTGTCTCCCCCTGCCCCAGGTGGGTGGTGGGCTCACTGCTGGGCCTCTGCCTGCTCCACTCGGGGCTTTTGGCAGTGGGATGTTGGCTGATCCCACCGAGGGATACGGCCGACATCTCCGCCAGGCTGGGCCTCTCCCTCCTGCTGCCCCCCTCCTGCCCCCTCTTCCTGAGGCTCCCCTCGCCCTCTCTCTTCCCCTTTAGGATGCTTTTCCCCCTGGAGCGGTTGAAGGCTTTGAGGGCAAGTCCCAGGCCCCGCAGGGAGGTCTTCTGGGAGGGCGGCTTGAGGCTGGGGGGGATGGCTGCTGTGTCATCAGGGGTCCCCAAGTCTGCTGCTTCTGCAGCTTTTTGCTTCCAGCTCAGGACCTCCTCCTGGACCAGCTCCCAGGGGCAGACGTGTGCTGGGATGGAGGCTGCGGTCAGCAGCCTGCCCTTCCCTGACCAGGGGGGCGTGTGCCGCGGCTTTTCCTCTGCAGGCCCCTCCAGTGTCCTCTCTAGCTCTTCTGCCCGTGCCGAGGGGTCTGCAGGCGGCTCCGCTGGCTCCGGGCTGTCTCCGGTGGGTACGGCACGCTGTGCCAGGCTCTGGTAGCGGACAGGGGGCGGTGGCGGGGTCCTCCTCACTGCCACCCGCACCCGCCCTGGGAGGTGGGAGCTGTCGATGCTGATACTCTTGATGGGTGCGTGGGTGATGTGTTTCTGCACCTTGCTATCACCCGGGGAGGACATGTACTCCTGGGAGCACCCCTTGGCAGGGCTGGAGCCAGCTGGTGGGAAGGCACCAGCTGCACTGGGGCTTTGGGGTTTCCCAGCTTCTTTGGGGGGTCCCTGCCCCATGGGGTGCTCTGAGGACAGGGCAGACAGGCGCCAGTTGGCATGCCACTCCTCCCGTGCAGCTCGGCTGGCGGCGAGCAGGGCCTCTTCCCATGCACCAGCGACGACGCTGAGCGACTTCTGCAAGGGGGTTGTGCGGGGTGGGGGTGGCTGCCCGAGCCCCACCAGGTTGTGGGCGCTGGCCGACTTGCACACGAGTGGGGTGGCGTCGAGGGACTCGCTGTCGGATTGCTCCGAGACCGTTGCTGCTGTTGTCTTCCTTCCCGGCACAAGCTCGCTGGGGGAGCCAGGGGTGGGCGAGCTTCCCTGGGGCTCCCGTGCGGACCCCTCGGTGCTGTGGGACTTGCGGAGGGCTGCGGTGCGGCGCCGGGAGCTGTCATCCCGCATCCGCAGGCTGGCACTGCCGGTGTCAGGGTGACGCTTGGCCGAGGAGCCGCGGTGTGCCAGGGTGCCCACCCACTGCCCCCCGCTGCTCCGGCGTGCCACGGCCTCCGGCAGCTCCGCGACACGGCGCACGATGGAGCGGCCCAGGCTGCGGCAGGAGCTGCGCTTCTTGGGGAGGTGGGGGTTGTTGGCTGCCATCCTCCATGTCTTGTGCACCTCCAGCTCCGTGTAAAGCTTCTTCAGCTCCTCCTGTGCAGCGGGGGGACGTGGCAGAGAGAGGGGAGAGAGGAGAGCACGTACAATGGGACCGCACGGGGGCTGCGGCTGGGACGACCCTGCAAAGCCCCAGCTTGACCCCTAGGGCCAGGCTGTCTCTGTGTCCCCCAAGCCCCCGTGCTGCTCGTCCCTCCGACTCAGGGGGGACAGCAGGTTCCCCCTGCCCTGTGGCCAGTGGCGGTTCACCCTGCACACCCTTCTCCCCCCGCCCTCTGCTTTGCATCAGAAGAAAGATTGCAAAAGGCACCTCTTACTCTGCGCGGGGCTGCATAGCTAGCGTCAAAAGAAGGTCCTGAGTGTGCCACCCACCCGAATGTCATCGGGGTCGAGACTGTGGTCGCTCCAGGCAGATGCGATGCTGCTGTTCAGGCAGGAACCTGAGCGCCGCATGTCTAGCTCATCCTCGTAGACCTCAGCCGCGATCTCCTCCCGCAGTGGCGAGCCGGCGTGCAGGAACTGGGGGTGGTGAGGGGTGAGCTCGCCGAGGGGTACCCGGAACTCTGGGGAACCCCAGCCCCGTCTCCCCGAGTCCCTGGGCTGAACGTTACCTTCGGGATGAAGAGCAGCGCCAGGGTCATGGTGATGGTGCCGTGGGTGTGAGCGAAGAAGAGCAGCAGGGTCCAGTCGGGGTGCAGCGAGGGGACCATGATGAACCTGGAAGGGGTGAGGAGGGCAGCGCCGGGTCCCACCGAGGCACCCGCAGCCTCCACCCTGCCCGGGGACCCAGGCAGTGAACCCGCTGGCTTCAGGGATTTGCTGCTGGTTTTCCGCATCACCGAGGATGGGAATGTCGGCTCCCAGCCGCTTGTGGTCCCATGCCCTACCTGACCACGTGGAAGGCGGCCGAGATCATGAGCTCGTTGTGGAGCGCAATGCCCATGTAGCGGGGCTCGTGGAAGGCAGAGGGCACGGCACGTGTGGCGTAGCACAGGAAGCTTCCCCACAGCAGGAACAGCATTTCAGCTGTGGGAGAGAGCAGGGGAGCGATGCTGAACATCCAGCCCCATCACCCTGCTGCCATCGCCTTGTTTTCCTTGGTGGTACTGATGGGTCCTAAGGTGCGGGGTGGGTGCTGCTGCCTGCCAGGACCTCCCTGCCTCGAGACGCATCCAGCCCAGCACATTCACCCCAGCTGCTGTCAGCACATGCCGTGGTTGGAGCCGGGTCCGGTGCAGCCTGTCCGAAGGCCACCAGGACTCCCCGCCTGTGCTGGGTGATTTACCCTGTGCCAGGGCGAGTCCTGGGGATGCTCAGAGGAGAGGGCGGGAGGCAGTTCAGGCGCCCCATCCCTGCTTGCAGGCTCCAGGCAGATTAAATGGACAAGGAATTTAAATCCCCACATGCCATGCTTACAGGATGGGATCCTGGGGCTGTGGGGACCCCCCCGGGACACCACAGGGGCTGGTCTCACCGATGACCATCATGTAATCCCAGCAGTCGTGGCCGCAGATGTAGAAGTGGAGCCCGTGGGCGGTCTGGGTGCGGATCACCAAGGGGATGTTCTTGTCGATGTTCTCCAGCATCCCGATGGTCCAGGCCGCCAGGAACCACAGCACCAGGAGCAGGATCAGCCCCAGCATCTTCAGCACCCGCCCGCTCGACATGTAGGGCACCCGCTGGGCCGTGCGGGACAGGAACACCTTCAGCACCCTGCAAGGTGCGGAGGGGTGAGCCCCCAGCTCGTCCCCACTGCGGGGGTCCCAAGCGTCCGGCCCGCCCATCCCGGCTACCTGTACAGCTTGAGGGTGATGGTGCCGTAGACGATGGTGAAGCCGAGCATGCGCACCCAGCGCAGGACGATGCAGCGGAAGATGCTCGGCTTGAAGTATAGGATGAACACCTGGGGCGGTGGGAGAGAGGGGTTGACGGGCAGCATGGGGCCGGATCCTGCCTGCCCAGGGGGCAGGAAATGCCGGAGACTCGGAAACCACCCGCTTTTGGGCCAGCCCTGCCACCTCCCTTCCCCCTTGGCTCTACAGCATCTGCCGCAGCTCTTGCAGGAGCGAGAGGGGATTTGAGCAGGGATTAATTCCCACGGCCAAGAGGACAAAAGGGATTTGGTTTCCCAAGAAGGTTTATACCGCTGGGGGCCGTGCCAGCAAAATTAACAATTAGGTGGAGTTGTGCCCATGCCCTGCTTGGGGCCAGCTTGACGGCCTCTCCCTGGGGGCAGCCAGCCAGGCTGCATCGCTTTTAAACCTGAGCCCAGAGGTTTTGAGCCTCAGGGCCGGCTCCATACTCACGGGAAAGTAGAGGAGGAGGGACCCGAAGAGGATGGTCTCCAGGAGGATGACTCCCGATGCCCGGATCCTCTGCAGGGACAGAGTCATGAGGCTGCAGCCTGGAGCCCAGAGGGGATGGAGCCAGGGCAGGGAGTTCCCCCCTGAGCATGTCAGGGTGTTTTGGGGCTGTGACATCCTNCGGGGGGTGGGAGGGGGAGGACCTGGGGATGCCTTGCCTTGCTCCATCGGAAGTGGTAGGAGATGAGCATGCTGAGGAAGACGGCCAGCATGCAGCAGGCCTGGCAGGAGAGGACGGCCGCCCGCAGCGCCCGGTCCTCCTGGATCAGGCAGGGCGCGTCGTCCTTGCAGGTGGTGCATCCCTGGCGGCAGGGCCGACACGCCAGTCGGGACCCCCTGTCTGCCCCCACCATGCTCCCTGCGGCGCCTGCGGATGGAGAGACGGCCAGGTGAGGCTACTGCATCGGGGATGCAGCACTTTTCTTGCCAGGGCATATGCTCAGGCTTCCCAAAGTCCCCCCTAGCCCTGGACCCCACTGCTGTAGCCACGTGCCACAGGGTGAAATGGGGACCCCAGGGCCAGGCATGGCACCCACCTGCCTGGGCACCACTGGCTGCTCCACCGTCCCCGTAAAAGCCCGGCTTGCATCGGCACAGGTACCTCCCAAGGACAAAGCCGTGGCTCTCCTGGGGAACACACTGAAGGAGACGGGCTGAGATGCATGGAAGGGCGAGGGCTCATCCTGCACCCCATATGCTCCCCCTGGCCCTGCATCCCCCCCTGCACCAGTGGCTCCAGCAGCCCCCAGCTCGCAGGTACCCGACCCCACGCCATCCTCCCCCATGCCCAGGAGGAATCAGTGGTTAAACATTTAAGAACTAAAAGCCAAAGCTTGGCCCCAAAATCCCTCCCTAAAACCTAAATGGACACCTAATGCAGCAGAGTGCACTAATCCTGCCTGGCCGTGACGGCAGCAGCAGGCAGGGCACTGCTGCCCTAATCCCCCCTGGCTTCTGCGGGGCGACGCGGCCAGATCCTGCTCCAAATGGGCTGGGCTGGCAGTTTTTCTGGGTATTGTTGTTTTCTGGAGAGAGCCCGTCCCTCTGGAGGGCATCACCCACGGGGCGCTGGCGAGAAGGAGAAGCTGGTGACGCCTTTCCCACTTGGGAACAGCTCTTTGCCTTCAGGCTGGGACCCTGATCTACACCGAGCCAGGGGGCTGCGGGGTTTGGCCCGGCTGGGGATGCTGCCGGTTATGCCGAGCCCTGAAACACGCTCAGGCATCACCGTCTTGCCCGGGTGGGCACCACCAGAGGGGATGGAGGGCTGCTGGTTGGGGAGCTTCACCCACCGGCTGCCAGCCCCCGGAGCCCAGCCATCCCTGCGGTGCCCGCGCAGGAAGCAGCCAGGTCACACGCTGTCGCTGGCAGCGGAGAAGGAAGATTTGCACAATAAACCCCTCGGCTGCGGTGCCGAGAGCAGATGAATGGAGCAGATGGATCGGCAGGGAGAGGATAAAGCTCAGCCCGGCCGGAGGGACACGCAGCAGGGACAGCCCGGCTGGGGGGACAGGGACGGTTTGGTGCGGGGGAGCCCCAGCCCTGCTGGACGAGGGGATGGGGTGCAGGGTGCAGGGTGCCGGTGGCCGGTACCTGGGTGCTGTTGAGGTCGCAGCGGTGCGTATCCGCGAACCAGCCCGGCCCGCTGGCGCACTGGTCGATGGCCACGTCCCGCAGCTCGATGTCCACCCGTACGACACCCCTGTGCAGAGGGACAGGGTCAGCCCCGGGGGCCGCACAGGGTGTCCCCGTGCCCACCTCGTGCCCCCCACCCAGCGTGGCCGTGCCCCACCGCTGCCTGGTGGGGCACTGGCTGGTGCCAGTGCGTGGACTGGTGGGACAACATGAGGTGTCAGCAATGTCCCCAGACCCGCAACCAGGGATGTCCCCCCTCAGAGCCATGTCGGGGGGAGGTTGGAGCTGGGGCAGGGGAAGCAGCTCCTGGGTGTGAATTCTGCCCCTCAAGAGGGGCTTTAATGCAACCCATCGGGAAATAGGAGCTGCTGGGGTGGCCCCTGCATGCCATGCCTGCATGCCTTCTTCCCTGGCTGCTCCAAGGGGGGTTCCCCCTTGGAAATGGGGCCATGTCCCCTCTCTGAGGCTAAGCCCAGCTGCCCCCTTCCCTTCCCAGCGCCTCCCACCGTGGCTTCTTGTGCAGGGGGTGCTGGGGGTGCAGCATGGACTCACCGGCCCAGGGATGTCCCCCAGCATCCAGGAGGTGCCTCAGCCCCACTCATCCACCCCCAGTGTGGCCACGGCAGGGGGCTCTGAGGGTGGCAGCCCAAGGTGGGCAGCACAGGGATGACCGAGGGGGGGACAGGAGGCAGCTCCATGCCTGTGGACGTGCGAATACCCATGCACACGCACGTGCATTCACGCACATACACGCGCGTGGGAACACAGGCAGGGGACCGGCACGCTGCCAGGAGGGCTGGTCCACACCTTGCAACCCGCTGCCTGCACCCAGGGGTGATGCCTGCAGCTGCACACCCCAGCATGCACATGGGGCACCCCCAGCTCCCTTACACACACACCCCCATCCCCTCCAGGTACCACTTACTTGAACTCAGGGCTGAGGTCGGGCTTGAGCCCGTAGAAGGCTGAGGAGAGCGTGACTGCCCAGGTGGGCAGGAACCTGCCGTCCCGGCACTCGAGGAACGGTGGGGACCACCACACGTGGCCCGGCTCCCCCACATAGCTGTCGCCCCGCTGCCACTTGGGGGTCTCCATGCTGCGCAGGTCATTGCTGAGCACACGCTTGCGGAGGAGCGGGGTCCGCCGGGACTTGAGGGCGTTGAACCACTCGTTGTCCCAGCTGAGGTTGCTGAGGCTGGGGGCAGCGGCGGAGACATCCTGCAGCAGGATCTCGCCGTCCCCTTTGGTGGCCTGCAGCATCAGCCGGGGCTTGGCGGCCAGCGGGTGGGCGTCGAGGGCGAGCACCGCCCGGCGCACCCACGGGTGCCCCTCCACCAGGCTACGGACCAGCGCCTGGTACCACTCCACATCCTCTGCCACGCTGGCTTCACGGATGTCGTTGGTCTGGAAGATCATGTTGAGGAAGTTGGCGGCGTGGGCCAGCGCCTCAGGAGCGGCACGCAGCACCACGGGGGGGCCGGGG
>WEKW01027041.1:245364-268892 GCA_013389905.1 Sula dactylatra | reverse complement strand
AACGGGGGCTGCCGGGGGACGGCGGCCCCCCCCCGGGCTGGGGGTGTCCGGTGGGGGGGGGTTGGGCCCACAGGAGGGGTCTGCAGGGAGCAGCCGCCTGCCTTGTTGGCAGCCAGGAGACCGTGGGGTTGTCACCGGTGCGGGAGCGATGGCGCGGCCCCGTAGCACGGGCGGAGAAGGGGTGCCGGTGCCCTGACTCCTTGCTGGAGGCGGAGGGTGCCGGCACGGTACGGGTGCCCTCCCACAGATGGGCACTGTCGGCCGTCTGTCAGCTCTGAGCCGGACTCCTGAGCAGCTGCCGAGGCCTCGTCTTTCACATGGGGTCAGCGAGCACAGCTGGAGCCCGAGAGAGGCAAGCGGAGGAGGAACACGCTGCTCCAGGCCCTGCATCCGCAAAGGGGATGGCGGAAAAATGACCGGGAGCGGGACCGATGAGGTGGCGGGTGGCTCGGAGCAACCGCTGGAGCCCTGGGATGCTGCAAGCGCCGGCCGAGCGAGGAAGTGGTGTGCCCTGGGCGCGGGCCCCGGTGACCCTGCACCGAGACCCAGGGGCTGGCGTTTCCTCTCGTCCTCCAGCGTCTTGCAGAATGATTTCCTGAGGCTCACGAGCGTCGCGGTTGGGCTCCGGCCTCGGTGGTGGTGGGTGCTGCCGCGGGGGCTCTGCTCTCCCGGTGCTCCACGGATGTGGCCAGAGGTTGGCAGCCAGAGGTTGGCTGGATCGTGCGTTAGGTTGGAGGGACAAATCCTGGGACGTGTTGGCATGGGACCCTGCGCACCCTCCCTGTTCCTCAGCCCTGTTCCATCGGCTCTGGTGCTCCCTGGCTGCTCACCGTGTTGCAGCAGAAGACACAAGCTGCTTGATACCAGCTGGGGAGGGTAAAGGGCTGGTCTGTATCCACAGCCCAGGCTCCGGTTGGGGTGAGCCTCCTGTGCTGCAGAAACCACTTTCCATAGTGTTTCTAGCAGCAGAACTGAAATTTCTCATGGAGGAGGCAAGGAGAGCCTGCCCAAGGTCTGTGTGCTCAGCCCGGGAGCAGCAATAAATAATTGAATGGACTCCGAGTATTACAGCGCAGCCCTTTCCCCGCGGGGTTAATTAACCTGGTGTAGGGCTTTTGGGCTGTGTTGCCTCCTCAGTGCAGCTGAAGACCTGTTGATGGGTGAGCAGGAAACTTTCTCCAGGCTTGCTCTGAAGGTGCTGACCTTGGGTCAGGTGCGACCCGCAGCACTGGCTTGTGGTGACTGGGCACTTCAGCAGCCCAAAAGGCTGCCAGGCTGTAGCGGAGGCCAAAATTACCTCCCCTTTGAAGCAGAGGATGGCTCTGAGATGGGGCAGCCTCAGCTCCTGTGTCGGCTCCCAGCCCTGCCGCTGGTCAGGGTGTTTGGGTCCTCCCCAGAGCCCGTGTGCCCGTGAGGAGCCTTGCTTTTGCGTGTGGGGTGGTGAAGCAGTTTTATACAATGGCTTAATTCCCCACAAATGACTAAATGAGCCTCAAACGGTAGCGAGTTGCCTGTAATGACATAATGTTTGGCTAATGGGTTGTGGTTTATTCGGCCCTTGCACTTGACAAGAGCGAGGAGTCTCCAGGATGTCCCAGCGCTGGGATTAGGCGGTGGAGAGTTGGCCATCGTGTTTCAGCAGGTCAGGAGCAGAAAAGCACTGAATCGCTGCCCAGGTCTTCCCTCTGGTTGGGGAGTTTAATGGTCACTTCTCGTGCTCCGGCGTCACGCAACTTCACTGTGCTAATTAGGCGGTATTTTAGCAAAGGTTACTTCAAGGTGCCTGATGCAGCAACTCCTGTGGTTCAGGGACGACTTCGCTGCTTCCAGTTGCAGGAGTCCCTTCCTGCTGACGAGGGCTGGATTATTTGGACGATGCTTTTTGCTCCTGTGGAGCACGGCTCCTGTGCTGGTGGGATGCGGGGCGGGCGTGCTCGGTGCTAGCACCTCTCCTGCCGGGAGGCTGCGTGTCGATGGGGCGGTCCCTGCTGGCCCCGGAGGTCTGGCCCTGCTCTCGTCAGCGAGGATGAGTTGTTTGGGATGCTGGGATGCCCGTGCTCTCGTGAGCAGGTTAGACGCAGTTTAGCTAAGCTGGGGTTGCTGGGAAGTGAACGTTTGGCCTCAGCAGATGCTGCTTTTCTTTCCCTCTCCTTTCGCAGTTGCCCTGGTCCCTCAGTTCAGAGATAAGTAGAGCAGTAACTTGATTTTCTGCCATGGTCTTTGCTAGACTTAATGCCACGCTAGCGAGCACTGTCTGCTACTTTGCACCCGTCTTCGTTGGTTGACTGAGAAGGAAAAAACCAAAAACCTTTCCTTGGCTCTGCTAAGAGCTGGAGGTTGTTGCCTCCCGGTGTGTGACCCCCACTAATAGGGCATGGATCTGGTGCTCACCGTGAGTTGCTGCTCCAGCTGCTCGTGGCTGACGAGGTGGGCTCAGAGCAACTTCTGTGTTAATTCACGGCTCTGCTTGCTATCGAGCTCTTGTTTCCTGACGTGCAAGTCTCTCTGCAGGCTGGTGGCGAAAGGCGCTCCCTTGGCCTGCGGTGAGTGTTAGCAAGTCTGGCTCTTTTTTTAAACACCCGCAAGAAGCAGAATTCCTGGTAGTCGGAGTTGCTGCCCAAGCTTCCCATCGTGCTGCTGATCCTGCAGGCAGCGCGGTGCAGCTTTGCCTCCCGCCTGCGGCAGCAGTTAGGAAGGAAACCAGCCCCATTATCTAAAATCAATAGCTGGGCTCTGCTGAGCTGCAAGAGGCTAAGAAACTAAATGTGGAGATACCAATGTGCAGATATTTAAAGGTTGCATCAGTGAAACGGCCTTTTTTTTGGGAGCGATTTGTACTGCAGAGGTAATCGGAGGGAAAGGGGACGGAGTTAGGCACCGGTTCTGCAGATGGATGGGTGCAGGCACACCTGGGCTGCCGCCGCGTCCGCTCCAGGTCCGTTGCCAGGCTGGTACCCAGGTCTGTTAAGTTAGCTGTGTGGATGACCTCGGTTTTTTAACGTGTCTGTCCTATTATGTGCATGAAGTAGCACGTAGCCAGCCTGGGTAGCCGGGTAAGACTTGCCTTAGTCCTAACAGGACAGTGCGTTGGGGTCAGTGAAGGCAGCACGGCGCAGCGAAGGCAGTAGCCGCCGCTGTTGCAGAACTGGTGGGTAACTGACCCTAAAAATCCTTATTTGCTGGAGCTCGAGGGGTTTCCCAGTTTTGCGTGTGTCCGAATCCACGCAGGATCTGTCCGCAGCGTTTCTGAACGGTGACGTCCGCCTTTGGCTTGCTCCAGCTCTGCAGGGCTGTGCTGATCCGATGCAGCAGCGTTCAGGTACCGGTCACACGTAATTACTTCTCCGTGGGTTTCAGCGTTGTTTGGAGGTGGCTGTAGAACCTGAGGGCAGGCGGAGGAAGTATGGAAGTACGTTATTTTGGTGGGGACTGAATTGGGAAGTGGAGGATTCAGTCCATGTGAACCGTTTCTTGCTCTCACCCTGCTGCTGATGTGAGCTTGCTAGATATGAGAAATCTCAGAAATCGATGGCTGTGAAATGTAGCTGTTTTGGTAACAGCAAAATGCCAGCAATGCTCCTTTCCGTCTGCCTTAGTAGGTGGGAACAGAGCTGTTACTATATGATAAGGTTAGTTGATATTAGTCCAGAAATGGAATTTTGTGTGTGGGTGTGGCTCATAATTGGTGAATTGTTCTCCTTCGGGGACAAAATCCAACTCTCAAATAGGTGCGAGAGGCTTAAAATGAAAACACTTCCAAACGTTTTTAATGGGATTTTATATATCAGGACGGTGAGTGTTCTTAGTGTTTTTATTTGCAGACTTATAGTATTAAAGGTTTATTCACAGCTGTGTGACCCGGTGACGTGTCTGGACACAAACACGCGAAGCGTCTGGTCTGCCCTGGGAGAAGATGAGGGTGCACCCATCTGCTCTGCACTCCCAGGGCTCTTCAATATGAGAGCGGAGCTCGGGTTTCTTCTCTCTGTAGGGCGGCTTTGTTGCATCTGCTCGGTGCAATCCTTCCTGAAGGGTGGCAGTCCTTGCTCAGAGCTGGTTTTATCTGAAGCTTTGTCCAGGTTTTGCAGGAGGCTGCGAGCAGAGCTGGGTTCAGGGTCAACCGCTTGCTGGGAGGAGGTTGGAGAGTGAGGAAGACGTCCAAGAGGAAGAGTGTCAGCCCTGAAACAGCCTGCTTGCCGTGGGAGTGGGGTGTTCTTCTGGGTGGAGAGCAGAGCTGGTCTCTGAGCTCCTGTAAGTCCTGGTGATGCAGTCGCTTGCCACGGGACCAGTTTCTCTGGCCAGCACAGTGAAGCTGCTCGACGTAACCTTGTCCGACCCAGTACGGACCTGCAGACTGCTGTGGGCTGCCCAGTGCTGGGATGGGCCTTGCACGACGTACGGTGGATGCCGGAAAGGCCTTTGTCAAAGCTGCGGCACGCGAGAGCTGAGCTTCAGCTTTGTTCTCGTGCTCCCCTCTTAGGTGGGAGTGAGTTTCTGGCACCAAGGAAGCGTTTCTCTACTCACCTCGACTGTGGGTTCAAGTCCTGGGGGTGCCATACTCTGTGCCTCAGTTTACCAGCATTTTCTCTGCCTAGATCTGGATAAAGCCCTTTAGCATTGCAGTAGAGAAGGTGCTGGAAGGAGTGGTTTTGTGTGGGGAGAGCAGAGGGCTGGCTACAGCGTTGTTATAAAACTGCCGGTTTGGAAAGCAAGCTTTGTGGGAATTGCTGGTAATCCCGGGTCTTCATCAGAGGTGCGTTTTTAGCTGTTCCCATACATCTCGCAGGCTCCGGGTTTAGCTCGCCTACCCTTCACCTGCATTTTGAAACCCTTTGGGGAGACGGTGTCCTCCAAACGCAGCGCGAGGGCATTCGATGCGCTCGCTCTAGGCGCAACCCCTAATTGCGCAGGGACCCAACCTGTTTGTCGAAGGCATTTGGCAATGCCTGATCTAGAGAAATAGCATGACGTCTGTTGTGAAAGAGCTTCTTGGCTCCGGTTACCATCCTTGCTTGGGGTTTTTCTTTCCAAAGACTTTATTAATTACCTAGTTAGAGATTTGCTTCGTAGCAGGACAGACCTAGCTTTACTGGTTGACTGCCCTACTTAGGCCAAAGCACTGCTCTAGGAGTCGAATAAACACGCAGCGTTGAGCCGTCTCGAGCTTCTGTAAAGAACGGTGAAGGTTCTCCTTCGCCATCAATCGGTGTTTTCTTCTGGTGGGATGCACCGAATCTCCTCGTCTCTACTAACAATGTTTTTCTTATTTCCAATAGGAAACACAGACTGACAAGAACTCAAAGTGCCTTTTCCCCGGTTGTGTTCAGCCCCCTCTTCACAGGTAAGGATTTGAAAGGTTTACGGTGTGGCATTGCATTTTGCTATGAAGAGAGCAGTGTGTGCTTAAAACGATAGATGCTGAGTGTTGCCTCCACCTGCAAACTGGGATCTCGGTGAAGAGTTCCTCTGTCCTGCTTGGCCTCAAACCCTGAACAAGAGGAGCTGTAAAGAACGTGGCTGTTGCACGTCAGCGTTTTGCAATTCCTCCTGTTGAAACGCGAGTTTGAGTTGTGCTCTCGGAGGGGAAGGTCCTTCCTCCGCGCAGGGCTGTTTGCATCCAAGTCGTTTGGAGAATCCCCTATAGAGCAAGTGCAGTTCGGTGCTTCCCTCCCGTGATTTGCGAGGGGCTAAGACCAAGCCCCGCTTCCCACCTGGACCGCACACCAACGTCAGCAGCTCTGCTGCGTGACAGCTATGGGAATTGAAACCTCTTTTGTGGAGCACCACCTTCTTCTGCATGTTCCCCCCCTGCCACGTCCTGCTGGTTTCTGACCTTCCCTTTTCTGCTGGGGGGGGCAAGCTGGCCGGTTTATAAATGGTGCGAGGGGGAAGTCCTGCTCCACCGGTGGCTGGAAACTGTAGTACTGAAAAGCTCCTAGTCATGGTCATGTGCCTCTTGTGGTGGGCTAATAGTCAAAACAGTCCTAGCCACAGGGGCTGGGGCTTCCTTGGAAGAATCCTGTCTCAAGACTTGCGTGAGTAGGAGCGTAAGGTCACAAGTGAGTCTTTATCAGCTGCGTGGAGTTTTACGTGGCTTGTTATGAAGGTCAGATCCAAAATAAATTCATGTTGAGGGTCTTATTGCAGGACGAAGGAGTCAAAATATGTCTGTGTAGTAGGAAAAGCCGGTGTGTAGAGCTGAAAGCCTCTTCTGGCTGCTGGTGTGGGTGTTTGATAGCAGAGAGCGGCTGGAGAGCTCGGCGCACGAGCCGGCATGCGGTTTGTGTTCCTGAGCGGGGCGAAGCCCTCTTTGGACAGCAGTGGTGAAATCTTCCTGAGAACGGGTTTAAATTTCAGAAGTGACCTTCAAGGCAGAGCATTAATTTGACTTGCCTGAGACTAGTAACTAGAAGCTGCTGATCCGCTCCTGCGGTTTCTTGTAGCTCCTTCAGCTCCTGCAGAAGTGGAGTCACTTGGGGGTAATTCAGCTGTGGTGCTGCTTGTTCTCTTCTCCATTCCCACATCCCTGCAGCTGATGTCCTGATAGCGGAGCGGCGTGCCGAGGACGTGCTCCTTGTGTGATGCGACTGGCTTCCTCGAAGTGTCGTGTGCGTTTATTTAGCAAATCAAGGCTGGTGAAAACAAAAGCTGCTCCTGCTGCTTTGTCAGCTGTTGCTAGGGGAAGTTGTGAGTATAAAATGTGTAATTCTGTGGGCTGGTCACCGGGGTACGCGGATGCGTGTGCAGAGCTGCTTTTCTTCAAAGGAAACTAGGTTCCAGAACCTGGAGTTGGCAAGTTTTTCACTTTAAATTTGGGAAATAGGTTTGATTAATTGCTGGTTTATCCTATTAACTATTTTTAAAATTCCTTATGTCATGTTTTGCCAGTTGGTGGAATACTGGCATTGCCCTTGTAGGGGCTTTTCCTTTGCAGAAGACCGTTGAAGTGCCCCCAAAGTGAACGTCGAGATTTTAATTGCTCTGGTTTGTTGTTGACTTCTCCAGCTGAGGACTTGGTTTCTTTAACGGCTGCTGTATAGAGGATTTCCTGTGACTGGGACCACCAAACCGGGACAGAATTCAATTGCGTGGTTGTCTTGGTGATTTGCCTTCAGGTTAGTGCGTGGGGTGAGCGAAGGTCTTTGGGAAGGCTCTCCTCGCCTTTCCTGACCTCTCCTCGGGCACCTCTTGGAAGTGCTGGCTCCGTAAGGGCGCCGCAGCCTGCCATCGCAGCTCCTGCTGCGTTGGGAAGGATTTGAAAGCTGAGTTACTGCAACCCCTCTTAGTCTGGTCGTCTTCTGTTTTTGTTGGGACGAGGCAAATGCAGCCCAGCCTACGTGGCCACTTTATTTTCAGGGTGTGGAAATGACAGAGTGGCTGTGTGCATGCGTGTGCACCTCGGATAATAACCAACCCTAAATACTCCTCTTAACATGGCTTATTAACAGATCGGACTTTTAAAAGCAGGAGGAAGCTGAGTCACCGTTGTCCTGTGTAATGCATGGTAAATACATTGTCAGGTACTTACCAAGGGCCGAGTGATGCCGTGTACAGTATCTGGAGCAGAAGAGGAGTTCCCTGCCCACAGGAATTGAAATCTAAGGCGGCCAGATTTCGTCGTCCTTGAGACCATGGTTGAGGTGTTTGGGATGATTTGGTTTCAGTGTTGGTGGTTCATCAGAGCCTGGTTAGACTGAAATAGTGCGGGTTTTTTCTTTTGGAAAAAATGCCTTGGCTGTGGTAGCACCACTTAGGGTCTCTCTTTGGGATTTAGGTGTTTTCCTTCTGATTGTGTCCAATACTGAGGCTGATGCTTTGACGGCTTCATTTCTCTCCCATGATTTTAGACTGATTTTAAGCTTTTCTGGTTTTAAGGTGGACATCTTAGTTTGTGTCATTATTTTCTCCAAGCAGTATCCTGAATCCAGAGTCTTTAGGCTTCAGTGAATTCCAGCTATTTAATATAAAAGCCTCTCCAGCTCCCTTATATTAATTTTAAGAGCTGGTACCCTCATGGCCTTGAGGGCACGAGGTATTTCTGTTCATCTAAGGCATTGGTAAGCAAACTCAGACTGGCATTAGCAGGAGCATTATCTGAGACCTGTGAAACCATTTCCCAAGACTATATAAAGTGCCAGTGCTGCGTACCGTTGATGAACTCTGCTCGATACGTGAGCTCGGTGCTGAAAAGGTCTCGCAGTGCCTTCCTCATCATGTCCTCCTGGTGCTGGGCTCGGATGGGGCTCAGGCACGCGTACCGGTATCCGTCACTCCCTTCTGCCTGACCTTCGGGCTGCGGTAGCAGAGCTGATCGATGTCTCAAAAGCAGTGCAGCAGGGAATCTTGATTTGAAAACAGCTAATGAGATCGTCCTCCAAATCCTGCAGAGGTTACTGCCCCTTCCCCTCTCCCCCTGCCTCCCCGCGCTCGGCCTCTGCATGCCCTGGAGAAGGTGCAATACTAACAGTCTTGCTCCACCAACCTTCAGGTGAAACAGTGTCACTAGTGGACGTGGACATCTCTCAGCGAGGACTGACCTCCCCTCACCCTCCGACTCCACCACCTCCACCGCGAAGAAGCCTCAGCCTACTAGGTACCGTCCCGGAGAGCATCCTGTGCCGTGCGTCCCTACGGGAGTCTAGGAACTGTCCGTCTGCCCTTGCGGGGACGGAGGAGGAACATCCCGAGGGTCCCCAGCAGCGGGCTCACTGCCCGCTCGTCTGACCCCACAGCACGCCTGCTCCCCCTTCCCCAGCAGAGGATTTCTTGCCGTTCATTGAAACCTTCCGCGTTTGTCTTCGATCAGCCGGGAGGGGAGGGCGGTGGTGGAGCAGTGCGAGGTGGGACGTAATGTGCTGGTTTCATAGAGTTTCTGCTGCTTTTGGAAACTTCCCCCCCTTCCTACCCATCGCCTCGCAGGGCCGGTTCCCTTCTGTGCTGTCTAATCAGTGGAAGTGGAGGCTCCCTGGGAGGCTGCTGCACCAGGAGCCTGGCTTGGCTGCTCTACATCCTCCTCTGGAGGAGGAACCTCTGAGCAGGAGCAGCTTAGGGTGGGTGAAGTCAGGCTTAGTGAGCAGCACCTTAAACTGCACGTCCCGTGTGCTGGATCTGTGAGATCTCCTGTAAACGCCTGTCTTGTGCCGCAAGCTGCATGCGAGGAGCTAGCTGGGCTGGACAACGTGCTCCTTCGCTCCCGGAGCGCGTGTGAGCGTGCATGTGTGTGTGCGAGGCTCCGAGCCGGTGCGAAGCAGCTCCATCTTCGCTTCTCCAGGCAGCGCTGAGTGTGGGTTTGCTCGGGCCGTGTCGTCAGGTGCTCGCCGGCACAGAGCTCACTCGCTTTCCTGTTTTCTGAATCTCTCTTGCCTCTGTTCTCTCCTAGATGATATCAGTGGGACGCTGCCTACATCTGTCCTAGTGGGTCCAATGGGCTCCTCCCTGCAGTCTTTCCCTCTGCCTCCGCCTCCTCCGCCCCATGCCCCAGGTCAGCTTAGCTTTAGCAGCAAGGCTCTGGCTTTCCCTGGACTTTGGGGGTTTTCCTGGTAAACTTTAAGGCTGCACTTCAGGCTTTAACAGCCACGGTGCTGCCTGCGTTGCCCGCTCAGGGACATGCGGTCGTGCGCTGCCGAGCGCTCGGGCGCTGCTGTGTCAAGGCTCTGGTTTCCGTGAGGTGCGGCTCTTGTTGCCCACAGTAGCTTTGCTGAAGCTCGTGGTTGTACCAGCTTTATCCTCAGCTCAACATCTCCCATTCTCTCTGGTCCCTCCTGGGTTCAGCAGAAGCGCAGCCCACCCTGATTTGCACTGTGTCAGTGCAAATGAGTTAAAAAGACACGTTAATGAGCGTCAGCAATGTCAGGAAAGAGCCGTGGGAGCCGGGTTTAGTGCAGGAGCCCCAGCTTTGACAGCCAGCGTGGTGTGCAGTCCAGCTGAACAGCATGCGAGGATGTTTCCTGTGCTTTCACCCTTTTGCTTTCAGTTTCCTTCAGGACCCAGGGGGCTTTAGCTGCCCCTTTTTCAGGATGTGTGTTCATTCCTTCCAGTCTGTGCCGCCTGGCACTTCCCTTGCCTTCCCTCCGAGCTAGCGTAAGGAAATAGCAGGTGAAGGCACTGAGTTAGTCACCTTGGGGGAGCCGGGTAGCGAGTCCCGCTGTGTCCTTCACAAGGACGTTGTCCTTCCCTCGGTCAGCCCAGCTTCCTCCTCCACGCTGCAGCTCTGCCCCTCCTGCCCTGACCTCTAGAGCCGTGCGAGGGGGACGGGGCGACTCGTCCTTGGGGTGAGCTCCCCGCGGGTGACCGTGGCCGGGGCTGTGTCTCCCTCTGCAGATGCCTTCCCGCGGATTGTCCCGCTGAGGCCGATGGAGGCGATGTCCGGCCAGCCCGCCCCGCACCTGCAGTGTCCGCTCTACCGCCCGGACTCCAGCAGCTTCGCAGCCAGCTTGCGAGAGCTGGAGAAGGTAAGGATAACGTGGGGGGGGGTAGAGGCAGCCAGTAGGAAAAAACCACGGGTCTAGGCTCTGGTTTTGGGGACTGACCATCCCTTTTACAGGCTTGGGAGCGTAAGATTAGGATAGGGCTGAAAAAACCCTGCCTTTCTCCCAGTGAGGTCTTTGAGTCTAGGAAAGCATGTTGTTGTGCATGGAAGGAGTGTCGTAGCCTCCTCTGTTCTTTCGCCGCTTCTGGGTGGTAAGGGATGTGATGGTGCACTCCCATCCACGAGCCGCAAGTCCCAGCTGTCCGTACTCCGGGGTGGATACAACCAGACACTTTCATTTTGGCATTTGAAGGGAATTAAGAACAAGAGCAAACCGTATTGTGTTTGGTTGCTGATGCAAATCTGTCTTGCCAGTATCTGACGTTCTGGCTGTCTCTTTTCCCAGTGTGGGTGGTACTGGGGACCGATGAACTGGGAGGATGCAGAGATGAAGCTGAAGGGGAAGCCGGATGGGTCCTTTCTGGTCCGAGACAGTTCTGACCCCCGTTACATCCTGAGCCTCAGCTTTCGGTCGCAGGGCATCACCCATCACACCAGGATGGAGCACTACAGAGGTAAGAGCTGCGCGCGGTTCTGGGGATGCTGCTGACAGCGGAGGCCTGTGGCTGGGGACCAGCGTGATCGTAGGGTCCCAAAACGGTGCTCCTGGCACAGGGCTGGCAGAAGAGGGGCAGCAGCAGCAACGTGGCCTCGTGCTTGCGTTGAGGTTCTGCAAGAGGTCTTAGAAGCTGCGTTTGACGTGCTTCTTGTGCCTCAGGCAGCGACTCTCCTTATAGCTCTGAAAAGTTGGGGAATGTAAGAGTTCCCTGTGCCTGTCCTCAGGCCTTGCTTTGGAAAACTGGACTCGAAGAAAATGGTGATGGCAAGGTCCTTGCAATCCTGTGTCGCTGAGATGGGATGTACAGCACGAGCCATCATTGGTAGCTGTCGGTGTTTCCCGGAATGCAGCGTGTTTCCCGGAGAAATGAGAAGTGATCTCCTGATGTTGCTGCTCGTCGCCTTGCTTTGTTCTCCCCTTGTCCAAGGGATGCTCGGCAGTGGTACCAGCTGCAGTCGGTCCCAGGCTGGGGCTTTAGCTCCACCGCGGTGGGTTTTTATTCTGAGAACTTCTGGCACGCTGTTCGCGCCCTTTCTTCCTGCTGCGCTCCCCCTCCCGCGTGGGCTGCTTCTCACCCTGCCCACAAGCTTTGTCTGCTCGTCTTCACGTGTGGTTTTCTGTATCGAGCGCTCGTACAGACAGCTGTCCTCAGGCCGAGTGAAGTGCCCAAGAGGCTGAATGCGTGGGGTAGGATGGGGGGGGAAGCTGCCCTGTAACCAGTGGGCAAGCTTTAATAACAGCTGCCTATAGAGCCTTGTCATTAAATATGCCTGCAAATAATGGGTTCAGAGTCTTCCCAGCCAGCCTGCTGGAGAAAAGTGGTTTGCAACCCTTCAGAGCAAAGCTTATCTTTTTCTCCTTTTTGCCCTTGCCCCAGGGATGCCGCTGTTGTCGTCTTCCACCTCTGCTAGCGAAACCTGGCAGCACTTCTGGTCTTGAGCGCCTCTGACGGAAAGATGCCCCAGCGTTAATTCTAGCCCATCTAGAGCCAGTTCCCCTGTCCCTGACTATTGCATAAGAAGGAAGGATTTTCATCACCCTGTCCTTATAGAAATTACAAGAAGCTCTTGCAGCTGGAGGAGACGTGAGGCTGCCTGTACAGTGGATACTTTTTCATAATTGAGTGTTGGAGCAATCTTCTCTTGCTGCTGGTCTGGTTTCTTATTTTGGGGCTGGGATGTGTCTGTTCTCAGAGCTTCCTTAGCCAGGTGTCCTTCCCTTTCCTCAAGCTGTCCTTGCTGCATGGATGGATGGAGGTTGGTGCTGCCACCTTCCCTAGAGCAGCACCCCCAGCCATGGCACCGCATCAAGGACTTTGGTTTTGGGTGCAGCGCTTCGGTCTGTGTCGGCAGCCCCGTGCTCCCCCCAGGACTTGGCTGCCTTGTGCTGAATGTGCTGCAGCACCGCGGAAAACTGCAGACCTGAGCACTTTGGTAAACCAATGAAGATGACAAATAGTGAGGCTGGGGGAATGGTAAAGAGATAAATGCTTGACCTTCAGGGAAACCAGAATTTCTTTGTCTTTTTTTTTTTTTTTTAGGTGGGCTGGGGAGGCTGGTGTTTGTGCTTTGTCCTTTGCATCTACTGGCCACTTTTCAGGGCTCGTTCAGATCCAAGATACGCGAGAAGAATTACTTATTCTTGTGCTTGCTGCTCCTGGACGTTTGGCAGGTGCTAACCCAGATCATTGCTCCCAAACTGGCCCGCGGCAGGGGCGAGAGGTATCTTTTCCCAGTAAAGCGGACCAGACCTAGCTGTGGGGAGAGGACGCACACTTTAAATTTTGTGGGCTGTATATAGCCCCTGTGTTGCTGTCCGCCCTATAGAAAGTCGTGAGTACCGGACATCCTACAGAGCTGCTTCCTCTACTTTTTCTGTAACAGCTGGTGCTGCGGAGTCTGTGAATCTGCTGGGGGAGCTGCTCCTCCAAAAAAGTCCCTGGCTTGAGATATGTACTGGGTACCTCTGATTTGGCTACCCCTTCACCTTAGCACAAGTTCTTTGCATGGATGCAGGGTGTTTCCGAAGTCACTCTGCTGCCTTTCTAGCTGTGGGTTACCGTGTTTGTGCAGATCAGTGGTGTCGCACACCTCCCGCTGGAATCTGCCCCCCTGCAAGCGTGAGCCTGGGTCTGACTCCTGATGGGCTCCGTCCTAAACAGAGCCCTTGTTTTTCCCATTTTCCTCTTCCTGGTGAAGCTCCGCTCTGTGTTGGCTCTTGCTGGAGCACTGACAAATCTGCAGATAGAAAGGGAGATGGAGGGGACGGAGGGGGATGTAGGCAGCGTTTTGGCAAGTAAGGGGGGATAAATGGCTGCATTTTGGTGCAGGGAGGGGGTGTCTGGTTGGAGCGCAGAGTCTGGTCTGACTTGAGGCTTAAACTTAACCTATTTAGAGATCTCTAAACAGGCTAGAGGGCCTGCTTTCCCTGTGTTGCCCATCTCCCGTCCCGTTGTTTGCCACTCGAGCTCAATGCGTACGTCGTGTCAGGCGGCAGCACAGGGAGGCCTGTGTTGGTGTGCCTTGACCCTGGTTCTAGCTTGACAGTAATTTGAATTAAGGTGTTTGAAACATCTGGCAAGAACCTGAAGCTGCTCCCGTGCCTGCTTTGAAATAAGTGGTCCTTGGTAGCCATAGGGCTGGCAGAAGAGGACTTCAGCACCTGGATCAGTGTTTTTACGTACCTCTGTGTGCGGGCTTGACTGCTCCGATGCACTGGCTTTCTTTGGGAGTGCTGTTAATGGGATACTGCGGAGGAGCAGGGGCATCTGCTAATGCCCTTTTAAAGTGTGTTTTGATAGTTTAAGTTTTAGACCCAGCAGTCGTTGCAAGCTGTTTACTAGTTCAGGCAGGCATGACTTGTGGCCATGCTTGGGTTACAGCGGTCATGTCGTCCCGTCTTTCTGCATCTCCTCGGTTCTCGGAGAGCACTGGTTCCAGTGGAACAGCATCCTTGCGAGCTGGTGCCACCGGGGTTTCCTCTTAGTGCCCTGCCTTGTCCCAGCTCTACGAGAAATACTCAGCCTGGGACATTCACATGTCCTTGAGAACATCAGACTCGTGACTAAATGTCTCCTCTTGCCACCAGTGTTCCTATCACGTGAAATCTTTTCTGTTCTGTTGGAAGGGACCTTCAGCCTGTGGTGCCATCCCAAGTTTGAAGACCGCTGCCAGTCTGTGGTGGAGTTCATAAAGAGAGCAATCATGCACTCCAAAAACGGGAAGTTTCTCTACTTCCTCCGATCCAGGGTTCCAGGTGAGTCTCCCACTCTGAGTCCGCGGAATGTTTTGCTCTGCGATTAGCTGCTGCTCTGTCCTAGAGAGCCAGTTTAACGTGGCTTTGGTCCGCTATGCTCAGTGCCCTGGTCTGCATCCTTGCCCACTGACTTCTCAGAAGGATCCTTAGGAGCAGATCTCTCGCTCAGCAGCTGCACCGCTTACGCGTGATGGTAAGGAGACTTCCAAACCTTTCTTTCCAGGAGGATGGAAATGTGGTGCCATCTCACACTATGACAAATGGAGCTGGAGACTGGAAAGCTACTCCCTCAACAAGCAATTATTTGGCTACTAAAACTCTGCTTTCTCCCCTCCCCCAGTCTCAGTACTGCTGTTCTTTGTAGTTTCCCAGTTCTCCCTTAGCTGAGACCCACCTGGGGCTGCTGAGGGGAGAGACATTAAGCTTGAGTGTGTGGGAGTGTTTCCAAGTGTGAGCTCAAAGTGAGCCTCGAGCGATAGATATTGTAGATTTGGAGTCCCTGGAGGGGACCGTGATGCCAGAGCCCATCCACAGGCAAGTGCTTGCAAGCAAGGAGGGAGTGTTAGTGAAGCTTTGTTGAAGCGTGTTTGATTGCATGCTCTTGGGATTGCAGGGTGCTTGTTTCCCCATCTATCAAACTTTGGTTCCTTAAATGGGCTCACATCTCCCTCCTGCTAAATCTGGGCAGGCAACTGGACCAGTATCTCCTGTATCTATTTTTTCTGGTTTTCGCTCATCCATCCTGGTGTACTGGAAAGCTAGCCAAAAAATCCAGCGGGAAGGGAAGGTGAGAGTCTGCCAAATAGGCAGATATGCCCCTTACTTGTGGCAGCAGTGAAGCAGAGAGGGGCAGGACTGAGGAGAGTGTGAGGATTGCTGCGGTAAATCTGCCAGTGAAATGATAGTAAATTTGCTTCCTATCTGTGTTGCCGTCACACCTGCAGGCCCTGATGGTGACAGCGGCGCTGCAGCATGGAGGGGATTTGGCCCAAAGAGTTTCTGGTCTAGAAGAGGCTGGAGGGGAGGAGGGATGGGATGTTCCCTCCTCCGCGTTCCTAGCAGTGCTGGAGTCACAGCCCAGATCTGTTCAGTGTTGCCCTCTGCTGCAGACACCGCCAGTAACTGGAAAACTGATTTATAACGTGGCCATGCTCTGGGGAGGAGAGGGATGTAAAGCTGCTTTCGCAATGTACCCTACCTTCAAAAAAAAAAAATCCTTTCAGCTTAAAGATGCTTTGCCTTCCTGATCCCGAGATCTCTTCCCCTCAAGAACAGGGTTTTGAGGGCTTAGGACTCCAGGCAAATACCTTAGAAAGGACTCGCTCTAGAAAAATAGCCTCGAAAAAGAAAACATCTCCCCCCAACAGCGCTGCGCACCTGCCGAGGAGTCCCTTGCTGCCTGATCCCTGCTCGGAGCCGCCAGCCAGCTGTGCCGCTGGCTCCGCGTCCTGCACCTCTCCATCTGGGTGCAGCGTTGGACGTGGGCGCTTCTTCGAGCTGCTGTGCCTTGATCCTTGAAAAACAAAGTCTCACACTGATGCCTGATCTTTAGTGGGGGAATATTTAGGATCTGCATCTCCCCAGTGTGCTCGTTAGTGCTGTTCTCCTGCTGAAATGTTAACTGCTGCTCAGAGGAGGGGGCTGTTTGCAGCTCGCATCTGGCTCCTGGCAGCGAGGCATGTGGCTAACACAGCGTGCGGAGCTCGTGCTGCATCCCTGTAGAGGCTGGCTGAGCTCCCAGAGGCTAATTCCTTTTTGGTAGGAAAATAAGGAGCGGGGGGAGAATCCAGCCTTCGATTGTTTGCTGTTCTTTGCTTTCTCAAAAGCTGGCTCACAGCTTCCTGAGCTGCCTGGAGCAGTTTTGAGCCCATCTTAGTGTGAAGTGCTTTCCCTTTTCTCCTTTCACTCCATTGCCCTCAGAGACAAGCCAGCAGGAGGGGGTTAGAGTGTAACTACCTTTGAATCCTCCTGTAAAGACAGATAAAACCTTGTGCTGTGCATGAATCCTTCCTAGTGCTCCTGCTGACCTCTCGGTTGAGATTGTTGCTCTTAACTTTGCGGGAGGAGGAGGTTGTGGGGCGGGGGGACGGCTGGATGCAACTCGCTTTCAGCCCCGCAAGGTTGCTCCCTGCGTGGGGAGCTGGCTCGAGCGAAGCTGCCGCCGCCTCTGCCTTTGTGCCCAGCCTCCTGACCCCAAGAACGAGCAACTCTGGCGTAGCGTGAGCTGACCAAATCCCCCAGCTTTTTAATGCCTCACTAGAACTACCCAAAGGGTTGTGTAGAGCAAAGCCTACGTGCTGGTCACGCTGCCCGCGCTCTCCTTGGGCTGGCTTCTGCATCCTTTCAAAACCCTGTTGCTTCTCTGTATAAAGCGATGCTTTGTCTACTAGCCCTGCGAGAAGGGGATGGTTGGGAGCTCGCAGTGTCCCAGGGTCTGCTTTTCCACAGACGGCTGGGGATATTTAGCAGCCAAAGGGGTATCACCCCTGGAAGGTTTGCCTCCCCAGTCTCAAGTGACTCCAAAGCAGTGGGCTCCTGGGGAGAGCTGCTGTCGGACACAGCCTTGCAGAGATCTCCGGTTTCCAAGAGCCAGCTTCTTCCTTTCTGAATCGGTAGCACTTCCTTTCTATTGTCTCCAATATTGCTTTTCTTCCAAAGGTCTCCCTCCAACGCCTGTCCAGCTCCTGTATCCAGTCTCCAGGTTCAGCAATGTCAAATCCCTTCAGCACCTTTGCCGCTTTCGGATCAGGCAGTTGGTCCGAATAGACCACATCCCTGAGCTCCCGCTGCCCAAGTAAGTCTCGAGGACTGGCCTGGGGACGAGTGTCTCTGGTTTCCTCCCTGACCCTCGCCGCAGCAGGTCTGCAGCAAGGGCTCTGAGAGGGAGCAGTTCACTTCTTCGGCCTTGGGACAGCAAGATGAATGTCCCGTGGTGTGTAGGGATGCCCGTGGGAGCGGTGACCAGCTCAGGAGTGAGGTGTTACCTGCTGGTGCCACAGCCCTGGGGTACAGGCTCCTGTTCCCGCTGGAGATGACTGTGCTGGGTGGGCTGGGGGAGAGGTTCTGGTTATCCTTTGCGGAGGTTGGTGTGGTTGTGGCTCAGGCTTGAAGCTTCCGCCTGTATCTTCCCCAGGCCCCTGATCTCCTACATCCGCAAGTTCTACTACTACGACCCGCAGGAGGAGGTGTATCTGTCGCTGAAGGAAGCTCAGCTCATCTCCAAACAGAATCAGGAGACCGAATCCTCCACGTAGCGAGGCTGCCTTGCCCGTCTTGTTGCTGTCACTGATGGTACGTGTGCGCTGCCGGTCCGTGCGCTGGCCCGTGGGGTCAGACGTAAATCGCTCTGTTCCCTCTGATTGCAAAGAAAACACAAAACCTTCCTGAAGAAGTCGTGGTTATTCACTCCACGGTCTTTTACCATTGCCCAGCTTTCCCTGGGGAGGGAGCAAGGCTTCTGCTGCTTTCTCGTGCGTATTTGTGCCCACGCAAGCCTGTGCTCACTCTCGTGCCAAACTGGCTGCAGTCTGGGGCAGATCCTGCCGCATCAAGCAGGCGCTTTGATCCCTCTCCCTTCTCTCTTCCCCGCTAGGAATTTGGTTGTTGCCATCCTGTAGCCCGAGTCAGGCTGTGGTGGGAAGGAGGCATGTGATGGTGAAGCCTGCTTCTGCGGTGCCGCTTCTGCTCTCAAGCTCTTTTGTACGGAGAAGAGGGTTCAAGACTCCTAAGAAGCACAGCAGAACGGGAACAAGAGCCTCGGCTCCTGGCTGAGGGAGAGGGGTCTCGGAGGCAGCTGAGCCCAGCTGACAGACTCCTTGCAGAACAAAGAATGTCATGGCACTATGTACAATTTTTTGAAAGTTTTATTTTTGATGTCTTCTTTTTTGTTTGTTTGTTTTATTTTCAGCATGAGAAATACTGTCTTATGATCAGCTGAATTTTATTATCCTCCCTTGGAAACTTCAAGGTGGGGACAGAGAGAGAGAGAGAAGGGGACTCTCTAGGAAGATCATCTGCTCCAGGCATTATGGCAAGACTGTTCTTTGCCCCTCACCGAGAGGGGATGCAGCCAGAGAGCTGCCTGGAGGCAGACTGAGCCAGAATCACGTGCAGCTACGTGGAATAACCTCCGGGGAGCATGGAGCTCTGATCAGCGGGCGGCTGCACGGCTCTCCTGCTTTCTAGGATTTGGGAGAAGAGGACCGAACCTAGTCTTGGGCAGCTGAGCTTTGCAGCTGGATTTGCAGGGTGGTCCTATGTTTTTAAGTTAGGTCCAGGGAAGGAAGAGCATGTGAGCCATTTGGATGTCCTGGAGCCTTCTGCCAAAGGGAAGGGTTGCTGCTGCACTGGGGAGCAAGGAGGGGAGCTCCTCTGAGGAGTTGTTGTTCCCTTAGCAAACACTGGAAGATTTCGCTGAACCCCTGCGATAAGTGGACGGAAGGTGGCAAAGACGTTGCTGTAACTACTGCAGCAGTCCATGGACCAAAGGTACTTGCTATAGTGATTTCAGTTTTTCAGAGCCGTGGGACACACACTTCTAGCCTTTCCCTGGCGGTGTCCAGAAGCTGTGAATGAAGTGACTTTCTGTAGAGCTGTGAAGGAGCCTGATGAGGAGTCGCTGGGGCATTAAGAGGCATCTTTGGGGTGACTTGGAGCAAGAAGGAGATAACTGAGTGTTCTTCTGGAATGGCATCTGATCTCTCTGAGCATGCTTGCTGCTTCCTCCTCCTCCTGGGATGTCTGTGGAACCACAGCAGTTGAGAAACAGAGAAGCCAAGAGAGGTGGTAGCTCTTGCTGTGTTTCTGGGCTTGGCACAGGCTGAAATACCAACACCTCGCCTTCAAATCCCGGTCTGCTGTTTCATCCATTGCAGCAACTGCAAAGAGTTTGCGTTTCATGGTGAAGTTTAAAGTTTGCCCGAAGTGATGCTGAGAAGGCTGGAGGCGCATCTTTCCTCCTGTATTTAAACGAGCAAGTGTTCCTGTGCTCTCAACCAGAGCGAAGGCAACGCTCCATCCTGCAACAGCGTGGTCTGAAAATGCGATGTTGTGTGTGGCCCGAGCAGCCAGATCTGAGGTTGGTGCCCTGTGAGTCACTTAGGAGCTGCTTGGACTTTGGTCTTGCCCTGCAGAATGGTCTGTGTCCTTGAATTAGACACAGTTGTGTGGATCTTAAAGCAGCCTGGAAAAATTCTGATTGTCTGCCTCTGCCAAGTGTTGCTACAAAGGGTGCTAGCAAATCCTGCCCTCCCTTTCTTCACCCTCACCTCTGGCCTCGGTTTTGGTCTTGGAGAAAAAGTGTGTTTTTAAAAAGATTTGGCTTCCAGATGAAACTAGTAACTAAGCTTCAAAATCTGTAGAAATACCTCATCGGACACTAGTCACCACTGACTTTGTGTCGCGCTGTTGGGGCAGTGGAAGGGGGAGCTGCCCCAAGACGCGCTGAACGGCATATCCTGACCCTTGGTGAAATTGGAGCCAACCTAGTCTACAGCTACCGTGTCCCCTCCGCGCGGGGACCAGCGTTCGTCCCTCCACAGCCGCCGCTGCGTTCCCTCCCCTCGGCTGCAGACCTACAGCTCGCACCAAGTTATCAGCGGAGCCTGCAAATAAATGCAGCTGCTTCAACTAAAACGCACAGCACGTTGGGCGAGTGTCGTGGGGGGGAAGCACCTGTACTTGTGCAGGTGAAACTCGAGTATCCGCGCACCTGGCCCTGCTGCATCTCGGCTGTCTGTGCGCTGAAGATGTGAATCTTCCAACTTCTCCATATGCTGGGAAGGAAAACCTTCCGGAGAGCCAAGCCTGGTCTGGTGCCTGAAGCATCAACTCCGTGCCAGCGAAGAGCAGCGTGCTCAGTGCACGTGTCTCCTGTCAAGCTTCTCTCCAAAAAGAGACCCCAGGGGCAAGGATGCGACGATGTGGACCGGTGCGTGTGGATAGGTGATGGCCTGTGGGACGCGTGAAACGGGGGAGCTGTGAGTGTCCCCTTGCCGAAGCCGGGGAGAAGCCGGTCCTCTCCCTAGTGTGATGGTAGTGACAGCATTTTCACTCCTTCCTTCCCTGTTCTGGGATGGAGAGGTGCAGGCTGGGTTTGGGAAGGGAAGGCAGCTGACCTGGAGAGCAGACCAGGGAAAAAGAGGTGCTGGCCAGGCACCGGGAGTCGGTGCAGACCCCGACGGTGGCCTTGCCTGGGGTGAAAACGCACAAGCCCGCTCTGCGGTGGGTCAGGAGAGCCATCCTGCACCGCTCCATGCCCTGCCCCTCCAGGGAGCTCCCCATGGGGGTGGGTGGGGTGGCTCTGCGGCTTTCGGAGCTGTTGAAGAAGCAGCCAGGCTTTTTAGGGGAAATACTTGAATTATGTGTGTTTGGTCGGCTGTCACTGTCCTTGGGAGGACTTCTCCCAACAGCCTGCTGGTGCTTCCGCTGTTACTTGAACCCTGTGCCCGGCAGGGCCAGCCCTCCCCAACCTGAGGCCAGCAGCAACGCTTGGGGTCTGTCTGCAGCAGCTGAAATGACAGAGGAAACGTGCCCTGGGCTGTTGGATAGGGGAAGGTGGGACACCAGCGTGTCAGGCTGATGTGCTTGGTGTCAGCTCCAGCTGCACAAGACCTATCGATCCGCACCGCAGGAGCGGTGGGGTCAGCTCTGCCACGAAGGTGGCAGATGCTCTTCAGCCTTCCCGGGGCCCTGCCTCACCTCTCCTTGCTCCAAGACAGGCAGGGGAGCTGGAGCGTGGTCAGCGCCAGCCTGCTGCCTGTGGCTAATAGCGCTGGATGAGATCCCAAGGTTAACTGTAGTTAACAGCCTTCTCTTGAAATCTGTTTAAAATAAAGCTGTTCCTAAAGTTCCTTCGCATCTAGGTGTAATGGGAGGGATGGGCTTGATCTGCTCTTTGGCCGTGGAAAAGGCCCAGAGCTTTTGTTCCAAAGCTGGGTGTGAGTGGAGCAAGCCACTGCCGAGGGGGGTGGTCTTTGTGGGCACGGGTGAGATCTCCAGGAGGTGGCTTGGTCCTGTCTTACCAGTGAATCCCCATCCTTGTTTGGGGAGGAACACCTAATGTTTGTATCCGGCCTGGAATGGGTTTTGTAGGTTGGTTCTGGAGGATGCCCTCATCCTGCTGATTTGGAAATTTTTTTATAGCCTCCTTTGTCCAACCTTGAATTCTGCAGAGGTTGTTGCTGTCTTCCTCCCTCTATCAGGGGCCAGAGGCAGATGAACGATGAAATGGACCATAAAAACTACCAAAGTGCAGAAAGCACCCATGGAAAAGCTCCTTTTTCAGCTGGATGGGTGCAGCCTTCAGCTGTGTTGTACCTGGGCGTCAGGTCAGCAGGATCCCACGGCACGGTTTGCTCGAGCTGGCTGCTCCGCTCCTCTCCTTGCAGCCTCTTTGAAGGTGGGGAATGACCTGACTCACTCCTGCAGTGTGAAAATCCGATAAGCCAGGACAGGTTTTTTTGCATGGAAGTTTTCAGCTCAGCATTGACCTCCTTGGGGCCAAAAGAAGGGGGAAAAAAATTCATCCTTAGCTTGGTTTGGGTGGGACCTGCTGTGGGCAGGGGGGAACCACCTGAGAGCGGCTCGTGCGAGAGGGAATCGGTGGCTTTTGAAAGCACCGGGCATGTGGCGCTTACATATCTGGCCAGTTTTAAACCCTGAAAGTGTGTTTAATAGGGACCTGTGTTACTGTGCATGTGCCTGAAGGAGCACGTGAGCGCAGGGAGACGTGCAGGACTGTGCCCCAGCCGGGCAGGCTCTGCTGCGGGTGATGGTTGGGGCTGGTCTTGTCCAGGAGCGTTTTGGGGAGGAAACCACTGGAAAGCAGGGTTTGCAAAAGGAAGGATCTTCCTGCTTCCAGGAGGAAGGGAACTGGCTGTTGTCCTTTGTTATTTGCAGTTAAGATCTGCCCTTGGGATGATTTTACCCTTAAAGTTGACCATCGGGTCCGAGCCTGCCCGTTGGAGGGCTCGTGGGGGACCCCGGCGCCCACCCGAGCCCCCTCGGCTTTCAGGGATGTTGGGATTTATGGGTGTGCTCCGAGCAGCCCCCGTAGCGCTCCCCTCCCCAGCCCCTCGCTCCTCATCCAGAGTCTTCCAGGTGAGATGGGGCAGGCGGGACCCCCTTCCCAAACATCCCCTGGGATTAACGGGGTCCCAGCAGTGCTGCCCCCGACCGTGCCTCCAGCTGAAAAGCACAACCGGTGCCCAGAAACGCAGCAGCCTCCTGGGGCGAGCTCCCGCTGCCCCCCAGGTCGCCCCCCACCCCAGCCAAGGCTTTACTCCCAAAATTGCTGATGGGCCGTGAGTAACGCTGGATCCGGACTTGCCTTTAGAGAGGGAATGAGCAGATACCGGCAGCTCCGAGTGCAGGACCTCGCGCCGCTCATTGCCAGGACTGTTGAACCACCCGTTGGTAGAAATGCAGCTTTGCTTAATTTTATCTTTTTTTTTTGGTGTGTGCTTAATTTATTAAAATAGTTGCTGTATAATTTATTTTCATAAACTATATTTAAAAGTTACTAAATGGTAAAAACAGACTTGCAGGCCAATCTTTCAGAAGAGAAAAAAAAAAAGAAAATGTTTTTGATATAAACACAACAAATGCACTTTTGGGTGTGTTTGGTTATTTTTGGGGGTGGGTGGGGGGAGCCTGGCTGTACCTGTGGGTTTGTCTGTATATATTGTATTAATAGGCATGTTTGGCCTCTCGTGTGGAGACGTTCGTAACTGCTGCAGGTCCTGTTGGGGAAGCTGGCGTGAAGTTCCTGGGTTTTTTTGGTTGGATTTTTTTTTTTGTAAGTCGTCAGTGAGGGAGAGCTGACTTCTGTGTTTGTAACTCATTTCTATTGTCGTTTTGACTGATGGTTTGGGATTTTTTTGGTTGGGGGGGTGGGAAGGGAAGAGAGCAGGGGTTTGAAATAAAATAATTGGAAATTTTATGTGCTGTGTGTTGTCCTGAGCCACTGACTCCCTCCCCTGGGCTCCGCTTTGCCCCCTGCTTGCAGCATCCCTGTGGGGCAGGATGGGGACCCAGGGGATGGAGACGCCCGGGTCCAGCTCCTGCACCCCGACCTCACCTTGTCCCCCTCCCCAGCCCCTTCCCGGCTGCGGGAGCCACGTGCGGTGCCTGCGCCGAGGCGCTTTGAACACCTCCCCGGGTTTGGCAGATCAAAGGCTGCGCAAG
>WEKW01027041.1:160102-199832 GCA_013389905.1 Sula dactylatra | reverse complement strand
GGGGTGTCGGGGGCGTCTTCGGCAGCCGCTGTTTCCCACCTTTCCGCAGTGGGACGGGTGCTGCCCCCGCGGGCAGCGGGGTCGGGCGCTGCCCGGCGTCCTCCTTGCTTGAAGCTGGTGAAACTGGTGGAGTGAAGCTCTGAGAGCTCTTAAATAAACAGAAAACGGCAGGGTGGGAGAGGGAGGGAGGGAGAAAAACCAAACCAACAGCAACCCAAATGAACCGAAACGAAAAGGAAAAAGAAAAGAAAAAAGGGGGGAGAAAGAGAGAGAGAAACAGAAAGTGGCTGGTTGGCCATTGCGGAGCGAGATGGGAGACAGAAGTCGGGCCGTAGCGGAGCAGAGGCGAGACACAAGTCGGGCCGTGGCGGAGCAGAGGCGAGACACGAGGTCGGCCACATTGGAGCAAGACATTGAAAAAACAGAAAGAGAGGGACGGGTGGCGATCCCTCCAGGTGCCTCAAGAAGACAAGTCCCAGGGAGGAGGAGCCCAAGGAAGAGAGAGGCCCGGCCCCAGGAGCAGGAGAGCGGTTGGGTGGAGCTGGCAAGGATGCTCAGAATGAGATGGAGGAGTTCCTTGCCCCAAAGGAAGTCAATACGGGGATGGATGTTCTGCCAGATGCGGGTTTTTCTGAGACTGCGGGGGAAGTCTCACTAGCCTCTTTAGATGGTCTAGCGGCCTAGAAAGAAAAGCAAGATTCAAGGAGGAGGAGGAGGAGGAGAAAGGGGAGGAAAGTCAAATGGCTTCTTAAAAAAAAGACAAAAGAAAAGAAAAAAGGAAAAAAAAAAAAAAGAAAAAAAAAAAAAAGAAAAAAAAAAAAAAGAAAAAAAAAAAAAAAGGAAAGGAAAAGAAAAACCACAACCAAGAACCGAACAGGATTTTGTTCAGAAGCAGCATTGAGTTAGGCCTGAGGTCAAGCAGCTGGAAAAGGTCCACCACAAACAGAGCACGAGATGAGCTGGTCCCACGCATTACTGGATGGGAAGGGGACGTCCCCGCGAGGAGGAGGAGAGCGACAGAGAGAGAGAGACAGACGGACACGTGGACAGACAGGCACACACAGAGGCGGGTGGGCGGAGGGGAGAGGGGAGAAAGGCGGGAGGNGGCGCCGGCGCTGCCGCGGAGGTGACGATCCGCCGAGCCGGGCAGAGCCTCGGCAGCCCAATGCCAGCCCCGGCTCTGCTGAGAGGTGACGGTGCCCACCCCGGCGCCCTGCGCCCACCGCGCTGGTGTGATCACCACCGGCAGTGACGTGACCCGACCCTGCTCATGCAAAAACTGATCCAAAGGGAGCCGGGGTCCTGGGAAGGAAGGATGCTCACAAACCCTCCCGGAATGGGGAGAGGGCTCCTCCAGCACCCCCCTCGCCCCCACCACAGCAGGGTGGGCTGCTGGGCAGCGGCACGGCCAAATCCTGCACAGGGAGGACAAAAGAGCCACGGAAAACTCCTGGTCCGGCCACCCCAGCGAGGGCACCGGTGGGTGCCAGGGGCTGGGTGAGCGACACTGCCGTGGGGTGCCCCAAGGCGGGGGCAAGGGGCAGTACGGTGACGCTGGACAGCCGGGACTGTGCTGCTGTGTGGCCTCCAGGGAAGGGGACTCGGTGGCCTCCCTGGTGTGCCTTGGGCCAGGAGATGCTTCCCAGCCCCTCCGGGCTCCCGGCACAGCCCTCTTGGCCGGTGTTTCTTTGCTCCCCAGCCCACGGGGCAGCCCTGGGAGTGGGGGCAGAGGGTAACCCCCCCCCATCTCTCCCTGATGCTGCAGGGGTGTGAAAACCCATGTGCACCCACGTATGCTGAGGGGGGCTGGCAGCGAGACGCCGACCTCGGGGACAGACCCTGCCCGGGGACACGCTGCCACCAACCCGGGACCACATTGGTTGTGGTTACGACAAAGAGCACCTCTGCGGCTCCGACCCAGTGCCGAAGCAGCTGGGGGGGGGACCGGGAGGGGGCTGAGCCCCATTGCCAGTGCAGGGGGAGCGAGATGCCCATTTTGCTCACGCAACATTTGCCCAAACTGCATGAAATCACCCCCAACCAAGCTACAGCTCCAGGGAGCTGGGGAAAACCTCTGGTTTGCCCAACAGGGTTTATGGACCCAACAGAATGAGCAAAATTGGGTTTACCGGGTGGTTTGTTAACACCAGGCCCAGGGAAGGGGATTGAGACACAAAGCAGGGAGGACAGGATGGGGTGAACCCGCCCGTGGCGCTGCTGCCCACCACGGGGGCAGGGGGCAGGAGGGGAGGGCTGGGAGGTGGGAGAGGAGAGGCGAGGGGGTTGGAGGGCAGCAAACTGGCTGTGGTTACCTTGCCTGTGGCCTGAGCAAGCCGGAGAGCCACCGCCAGCACCGGGGTGTCAGCAAGAACAGAGGGGAGTGAGCCCCGCTGCCCGCGGCAGGAGCGGTCCCGGGGGACGAGAGAGGGGTGGGTGCTGGGCCGGGGGGGCGGGGAGACACACCATCCCATCCCAAAGCGCTCCTCTTCCAGCTGCTGTGCCCAACCTCCCCTCTCCATGCTGCCAGGCACCCCGGTACCATCACCCTGCCCACGACGCCCCCCCTGCTGGGACGAGCTGCTTCTGTGGACACGGCGTCACGGTGCATGGAGGGTCCTGGCTCTCCGAAACGTGCCGGGATGGGTTGGGCAGCCCCAGTCCCACGTAAGTGAAGCCCCTTGGAGCCCCTGTGTCAAGCACGTGGCTCTGCAGCGCTCATCACTGTGGCCAAAATGTTCTGCAAGGAGGTCTCAGGGTCCCTCAGGGCGAGGGGACCAACGCTGGGGCTCAGCCCTGACCATCAGGGCGGTGGTGGCACACAGAGCTGGGGGACAAGTGACTCCAGCTTCAGCCTCACACCACATGCGTAATGAGTTTGCCACTCTCAGCACAAAGACGTGTCCCTGTCCCCAGCAGCCAGCTATGGAAACCACCATGCCAAGCACAGATGGGGGCGAGAGACCCTCCTGCACCCGACAGCCGGGTCCCTGCACCCCGACACCCACCAGGCTCAGCCAAGGCAAAAGGAGACACCGAGAGAGCCCAGTCCCCAAAAGCAGCACCCACAGGGTCTCCCCTGCCCACCACCCTCACCCTCGCCCCGTAGAAGGCAGCGAGGGAGACGCCGGGGCCACGGGCAGCCTGTGGCTCACCCAGCTGCCAGGAGAGCCGGCCGGGACGGCGCTAGAGATAGTCTACCTGCTGCTGGCCCTGGATCCGCATGTACTCCATCCGCTGCTTTATGTGCTTGCTTTTGTCGGGGCTGCCCTGCTGGGTCTGCTTCAGCCGGGACGCCGGGTTCACCACCTTCATGGCTGGGATGGAAACGCCACCGCTCTGTCAGGACAGAGAGTTTGGGGAGGGGGATTAAAACCGGCAGGTGGAAGCCCTCACCAGCACCGCTGGCAGCTGGGCACTGCCAGCGCTGGGCATTGGATGCCGGGAGCTGTGCCGAGCCCCTGTGGCATCACCGTGCTGTCCCTGCCCGAACAACCCACGGCAGCAAACCCAGGCAAGGACAGGGACACCGGCTCCACGTGTCAAGGGAGCACTCAATCGGGCAGCGCTTTGGCGAGCTCAGAAACCAGCCAGGACTTACCGACAGCCACGGCTGCAATGCAAAGAGGGAGTTAGGGGCAGACACGGCAAACACCGGGAGACCGAGGGCAGGAGGAGAGCATCCCTGCCAGGGCAGGGGTGCACGGCCAAGAGAAAGGAGAAGAAGCGACGGCGGGCAGAAGCAGATTCCAGGTGGAAACGGCGGCAGTGGGAATACAGAGGTTTTTATTAACCAGCTGTGCACAGATGGAGATACAAAGACTTGCAAGAGCAGCAGCGAGGGAAGCGGTACCTGTACGCACGTGCCCTGGCACTGCAGGTCCCTAAAGCGGTGCCTGCACGGGAGCCTGGGCAATGCCACACACGGCAGGTTCGCCATGCGTCCCCCCCACACCTAGGACACCCCAAACCCTCTCCCTGCCATCTCTGCTGCCTCCTGCTTGCCCCGTGCCAGGCCTGGCCCAGCTGCTGCAGGCAGCAAAACCGGCAGCGCCGATGCTGCTCCAGAGATGTGCAATCGCTGCCCAGCTTGCACCTCCGACGGGAGAGGGCCAACAGGTTATCACAGCGGGGCCAGGTTAATAAATCAGTGCAGGCGCGGCTCTCTGCGCTGCCTGCCCTGCTCTGGGACCCTCAGTGGTCCCATGGATGGGATGTGGGGACTCCTGTACCCCACAGCAAAAGGAGATCCAGCTCCTGCCTGCACCACACCTTCCCCAGTGCCCCAGCACCCCGGGCACAAGCAGGCACTGGATCTCAGCGTTCACAACCAACTCGCAGCCTCCTTGAGAGGCGGCGTGAGACCTGCCCTCTCCCACTCTGCTTTTGGGACCGACTGAGCCGGCCCCAGCCACGCAGCCTCTCCTGCTGAACCCCGAGCTGAGCTTTGCTTTGTGTGCACCCGCGCACGTGCCAGCCACAGCCATAAATCCAACCCGCAGCTCCGCTTCTACTTTGTCGGGCTCCGGTGGTGCAGTGGGAGCTGACAAGAGGAGAAATTGCAGCTACACCTACTCGACGGCCCATTCACCCAGCGAGAACACCGCAACGGGACCGTGGCGCTGCTGAGAACCGGGGCTGAGATAATTGCTGCAAATGAAAAAGGAGATTTATTCTTCAGCGCTGACTGTTAATAAAGGAGCAGGCTGACATCGGAGCGGCTGAGGGCGTTTTCCCCCTTTTCCCAGCTATTCAGCCGGCCGAGCAGCTGCTGTGGATTCCAGCAGAAACCAATTTGGATGGCTTCAGGGAGCCTGCACTGTGATTTAATTAGGAGAAACAGCTGCCACGCTCAAACTTCAGTTTGTTAGAAAAGTGCTTATGCAAAACAAGGGGTGCTGCTTCGTCACCCAGTGCACCCAGCCCTCACCGGCCCCGTGGGATGCTCATCACCAGCAGTGTGCTCAGCCCCAAAACCCGCCAGGACGGAAGACACCAGATAGCCAGGGTGTAATTCGGTGCTATGCACAGCAAGGGATCGGCACCCGGTGGCACCGGCGAGGGGCAGACAGCCGCACAGCCTGGCACCGCCTGCCTTTACGCTGCCAACTCTGCTGCCTGCAGTCTCGCTCCTGCTTGCCTGCACTTCCCAAACCTGCTCAAGTGACAGGGAGTAAAGGAGATTCGTTTTCCACCTTGGCTCTGCCTGGAGGAAGAGTCACAGAGAGGGAGCAGGTAGAGGTGGAGGAAGAGAGACATCAGAGTGAGTCCGGGGCAGAGCACAGCAAGAGGGATAACAGAAAATAAACCTGCGGAGTGTCAAGGGGGAGCTGCGGCTTGGGTAGCAGAGGTGGCTTGGTCTTGCTTGGAGATGGACTCTCAGGAGCATCATCTTTGGCCTGACTGAGGTCCAGGGCAGTCCTACTGTCACAGCTACTGTGCTTGAGATCCCCGAGACCTTCCTTGGTCTCCTCGCCGGCATCCTTAGATCCCGTTTGTCCTAGCAGTTCTTTAGGGAACGCAAATTCAACCAAGGGATGGCTGCTGATCTCACTGATGGTTATTTCCAGTTCACGGATAGTCTCTTCCAGGCTATCCAGTCTCTGGTACGTGCCTTCATAAATCTCCTTGCTGCGTGGAGTCATGGAATGGCAAGGGGACAACTGCCCTTTGCAGAGCTCCTCCACCGCCTTCCCCCCAGCGCTGGTGTCCTCCGTGCCTCCTTCGCCCCCGGCAGCCGGAGCCGCGCCGCCCCGGCCTGGTGATGCAGCGCAATGGCTTGCCCTTGCGAAAGCAGCGACCTGCTCCTGGGGCTGCTCAGCCCGGGAATGTCCGCTTCTCCACGGGGCTGGATCCCTGCCCGGGACAGCTCTGGGATTTGGCACCGGGCAGGCTGGGGCTGGCGAGCTGTCCTCCCTCTGCGCTTGTTTGCAAGCCCCAGCAGAGTCTCCAGGAGGGAGCGATGCCCCCCGCATGCTCTGCCTGGCTCCTCCTTGGGGGTCCCCATCACCGGGAAGCCGGGGTACGGCGCCGGGCCCTCTGTTGCCTGCACCGGTGGAGGGGAGCGCTGCCTCTCTAGCTCTGGGACCCTCGGCTTCCCCCCGGGGACGAGGAGGCTGTGCAGCCAAGGAACCTCGGTGTGAAGTCTTGCTGCTGCCTTCTCGCCTGCCAGCAGTGTTCGGAGCAGCGTCCCTTCCTTCTCCCACTATGGGACAGCTCGTTTTGTGCTTTGAGGGAGACGGGACCTTGCTGCCTGCTAGAGGGAACCTCCGAGTCTCTGCTGCTGCACGGGCACAGCCCCGAGAAGGGCTGCTCGGGGGCTGCAGGGCTGAAGCTGGAGGGTACCCCTGTGCGGACGGAGACTTTTCGGAGCTGCCAGGAGACACACGGCATTTCCTTCCCCCCTCGGGTGCAAGCTCCCCTCCTGCTCCTCCGCTGCCGGCCCATTCCCCGTGCTCCGAGCAGCCTGTTTCCACCCACACCTCCGGTTCGGCTTCAGGGGACGGCGGTTCAGACACCCACTCGGTGAGCACAATCTGTGGGAGGGAGAAAGCCCTGCTCCCCGGGGCTGCCAGGGCCAACGGCTCCTAGGTAGAGAATTCAGACATATTAAGAGCCGGGGGAGAGCGGTGGGAGGAAGCGGGGAGCACTACGTGTCCGCACACGCTACTTGGGTCACCCATTGCTGCTGCCTCTGGGCACTGTAGTGCTGCAGGGAGGTGTTCAGCCAGGGAGGGAGATGCTCGGCTCCCTCCTGCCCAGCCCTGACATCCCATCGGTACCCACTGGCACGGACAGGGACTGGTTTTCTACTGTGCTTAAGACAACTGGGGTCTGTGAGATTTTGGCAATAACCTGCCCGGAGTTTTTAGCAAAAATGAGTCGGTGTTGCTGCACCTCTGGAATGCCTTTGGAAACCTGACTGCCACGGTCCAGCTTGGAATTCTCCCATGCTGGTATAAACTGGCATGGCACTGGTGCAAGAGCAGAGCCCAGCCCTCGTGGGCTGCTCAGCCCCACAGGACACCACTGCTCCCAGCAGAGCTGAAGGCAGGGGACGAGCTGCCAAGGGGCACCAGACCCTTAAAACCCTGAGAGCAAGAAGTCACTGTCCTTCCTCCCGCACCTCTCTGTTCCTGTCCCAAGGGAGTTGCAAGGAGCCATGCAACGCCTGGGGGACCGGAGCCGGCTGTGCCCTCCGCAGAGGTGAGGCAAAGTGAGCTGGAGAGATGCTCTGGAAGAAGAGGTGCCTCCCTGGAGCTGCACCCGCAGGGCCTCTGCCCCCTGCCCAAACCCTGCCCCGGCCAGGGGGCTGCCGCCTCCGCAGGGGCTCCGTCTGCTGCTGGCACCGGCACCGCGGCCTCACGGCAGAGCAGGGCAGTACGGCGGTTATGCCACGCTGCGCGTTGGCATGGGATGGGCAGCGGGGACGCGTGCCCTGGCACGGCGTGTCTCTCTCATGCCCCAGGCCTGGGGGTCTGAGTAGCACCCAGGGCAGAGGAGGAAGGAGACACGAGTGCTGGGATGGCTGCAGAGCTCTGGATCCGGAGCTGGACCTGTCTGAGCCCTGGGGAGAGGGGTCCTTGCCTGCAGGGACAGCAGATGCTGCTCTGGGGCAGCCGAGTTCGATTCAGACCCTGGTGCTGTGTCTCCCAGGAGAGGGGAGGGACCCAGCGGGACCCCTGCAACGTACCTAGACCCCCACCAGCAGCTGAGCTGCCCTGGATGAGGTAGTGCTCCCCTCACTAGATGCTTGCTGGCGAGGGGCTCAGCGGCACCCTCTCTCCTGCTCTCTGCCCCTTTGCTCCCCCACCCCAGGCAGCCCCTGCTCCATCTCATCCACTCTCCGGGCACCTTCCTTTCCTCCTGCTCTCTCCACCCTGGAGCCCAGGGCAGGAGGGCTGGGAGGGAGTCGGGCTGCACCTGATCCAGCAGCCAGGAGGGATGATGGGGCCAAGCCCAAGCGGGTCCCAGCAGCCTCCAGCCCAGCCCTTCCCCTTCTGCTCGCATCATGCACGCGGAGCAGGGTCTCCCTGCACAGGGCACGACATGCATCGCTCGCCACGGCCCCCTTCCAGCGACGCCCTCCCCGAGCACCCAGTGCGGTGTGAGAGCGGCGAGCCCTCCCTGTGCCCTGCCCGGTGCGGTGCTGGGGTGGCCCCTTCCTTCCTCCCACCTCTGTGGCTGCAGGATCTGGCCCTCACGGGAGCTGCAGCAGCCCCAGCGCTGCTGTTGCATGGGTTAGTGCTTGGTCCTGTGCCGTGTCAGTGCCGTACACGCAGTGGCAGTGAGCGAGGGAGTGGAGAGAAGCCATTAGTTTGTTAAATCAGAGAAAGAAGCAGAAGTGAGTTAAAAAGAGGTGGGAGAGGAGGTGGTTAAAGTGCAGCCCGTTGCTCGGAGCGAGCTGTTACCTTCCATCCTTCGGCTGCAACGGAGGCTCCGTTGGGCCACAAGTCTGCGTGCCCAGGGCAGACGGCAGCCGCGAGCAGATCGTAACGGAGCTTGGGAAGGAAAGGGGAGGCAGAGCTTCTCTGAAACACCTGGGGAGTCAAACACGGGGGGGTTGGAGGAGGGAGGCTTGAGGGTAACGACGACGCAGCCCGTGCCTGCAGGGATGCTTGCCAGGGTCAGCCAGGACCGGGGCTCGGCATCGCTGGTACCCCTGGGGGAAAACCAGTGGGAAAAACCATCCAGGACCCACTTGGGCACCTTGACCGCAGCAAACGGGGTAGGACATGGGGCACAGCCAGCCTGGGGGGGTTCAGAGCCTCAGGACGGCGTCTCGGGTGGTATCTGCAGGGCGCCCTGTGCACAAAACCCAACGAACCTCTCGCTGAAGCTACGTAGCGTTAAAAAAAAACACCAGAATTTGGCTTAAAGCCCAAGACGAGGTGGAAGTGCTGAAGAGAGACGGTGAACCAGGCACGCAGCACCTGGACCCGGCGAGGGGTCCGGCAGGGTGTAACTGCTCCGTGCTGCCCGTCCCCACGGCACCGTGCTCCTGCTGGGAGACGGGTGAGGAGGGGGAAGCCCACTGCTGTGCTGATGCTTGGGATGTCATTCCCTGGAGCTGATCCCAAGGTGTTCCCCGCAGGTGCTAGGAGCCGGGCGCAGCCACGCATGAGCAGACAGAGCAGGGTGGGCATCGCCTCCTGTGCGGGAAAGCTGGGGCATCCCGCAGCCCCTCCCACGCTCACCTCCAGCTCCGCAATGATGCGGTCCTCGTCGTCATCGTCTTTGATGGCCGAGGCGATGATGGGGGGGGTGGACGCCGGCCTGACCACCTCCGACACCGTCCGTCTCAGCTTCACCTGGGGCTTCTGGGTCTCCAGCTCCTCTGACTCAGCCTTCTGCAAGGGGGGAGCAGGGCGGTGAGGGGTGGGGGGCGCTGGGAGCCAGGCCTGGTCTTGCCAGCGGTGACCCACTCAGTCCAGCCCAGCAGCCATCCCATGGTCTCACTCCCTACCTTCATAAAACCGGGCTCCTTCTTGCTGGTGACGATGACTTCGCCGCTGCGGGTTGTGGTCAGCCCGTGGGACGAGGGGAAGCTCCGGCGTGGAGGAGGAGGTGGCGGCGATTTGGAGGGTTTCTCGGTCCGATACCGTGGCACCGTCAGTTCGTCTGGGCACAAACCATGCTGTGAGGGCACGAGACCTTTCCCTGCCCCTCTAATACAACGCCCGAGGCTCTCCCACAGCCTCCCCGGGCATAAACCTCTCTTCGGGGCAGTATTGCTCAGCCCAGGGAGACCCACTGGTGACAGCATGGCCAGGGCACACACAGGATCAGGCACCCCCGCCCCAGGATCCAGGGGTGACCCCTGCCCTCCCCACGCCGTACCTGAGCCCCTGCGGCCATTGGGGTCCCCCTTGCCCCCCGACTTCGGTGCGTGCTGCGGCTTGGAGGGCTTGTGCTCAGGCGTGGAGGCGGCGCTGCTGCTGCCCGTGCCTTGCTTGTGCTTGGCAGCGAACTCCAGGTCGGGGATGGCCTTCATCAGCTCAGCTTGCGTCTCCTCCAGGAGGCGGTTGATGTCCTTGGCGCTGTACTGGGTCAGTGCTGCCCTCTTCTCCTCCCAGTCGCGCTCGGCAGCCTGCGGAGAGCAGGCAGAGCCCACTGCAGCCCCCAGCCACGCGGCAGCTTCTCCTGCCCTTACGGGCAGGATGTGACCCACGGCCCTGCTGCTGCCCCCTAACCCGCTGCCGAGCCTGGGAGGAGTGGGGGCGCCAACGCTGCCCCCTTCCCCAAGCTGCACACCCCCTGATGTGCAACTGGGGGTGCTCCCAAGGCTGAGGGGGCTCCGCACCCTCCAGACACCGCGTTGGCTACAAACCCAGCAAGGAGGAGGATGGACCCCACTCCTGTTCCCAGTTCCAGCTGGCAGACATAGGGATAGACCCTCTAGAGGACCCCCCCCCCCAAGCTGAGAAACCCATCCCAGGCTCTCACCTCCACAGATACGGCTTTGTCCGCACTCTTCTTACTGGGGGTCTCTGGGCCCGTCTGGGTCTTGGCGGGTACCATCTCCGGAGCTCGGGAAGGGTTATTGCTCTTGGAGGGATGAGTCTGGGTTTGGGGGGGGCTGTGCCCAAAGCTGGGCATGCCCAGGGTCTCGGTGGCAGCCGTCAGGTGGTGGAGGCTCACTGGGGGGCTGGTGGGCATCTCCAGATCCAGCCCTTTGCTGACGTCTGTCTCAGGGGCCACCTTCTTGGGGGACTGGCTGAGGTTGCTGGGGGAGGTCCACACCCCCTCGTCCACTTGCCTGCCAGGGACAGAGTGAAGGCGCTGGGTGGCTGCACGGCACGGGGGGTTACTGCACCCTCTCCAAGCCACGCCACAAAAAACTTGCTCTCCTGCAACTGTGCATTATATGGCTGAGGGTTTAGGTTCTCTGACGTCTAGGAAGGGGTTGGAGTTGATGCTACAGCCTCTCTTGGGGGAGCACACGGATGAACTCCTCTACCTGGCTGTCCATTTTCATGAACCTTGTAGGAAACTGGATCTCTCCGAATCCTGCCCCTCTGTCAGATCTGGCTGAAATTGCCCTTTGGATTCAGGGGTTTTGGGGGCCGGGGAATAACAGGTAGGCAGATTCAGACACTGCGTGATCATACAAGCTCATTGCCATAGCAAACCAGGCTAGCAACGAGCCCGAGGCGAGGCCGGTGCCGGAGCACTCCTCCTGCAGTGTGGCCGAGCCGTGAGCCGTCCTGAAAGGTCTCGTAATGGGAAGAGGCAGGTAGGCTCAGCCACGGCGCACGACCCAGCCTGCCACTATCATCAGATCTGCAGGATCATTTTTCTCCAGCAGAATGTTTTTCTGCTCCTCAGGAAGGCGTGATTTCTGATCACGCCAAGGGTTGCCTTTCTGTCTGGATATATGACCGCGCTTTTTTTCAAGGTGATAAGGAAAAGCCAGTTTAGAAAGAAGGGTTGCCACGTACACACTGGAAAGGACAGAGGGCATTTTTAAGTTCTTTAGCAGAATAATGAGTCTTTTTTCAACAGCCCTTGGGATTTGCATCCATAACGCAGAGAGGACACCGGCATACACGTGGGGGGCACAGGGATGACTGAAGGGACCGGTTATGTCCTCCGAGGTGCTCAAGGGGCCGGGGTCAGGGCTTGGTGCTCACCTGCGGATCTGGGCAAGGGTGTCCGTCACCGTCTTGCAGCGCTTGAGCAGACCATCGAGGCGGTTCGGCTCCTCCTTGAGGAACTTGACGGCTTCCACCTCCACCCGCAGCACTACCCGCATCTTGCTCTGCAGGCTGGGGAATTGGGCTGGGGTGGGAGAGTGGGGGGGTCACCAGGGCCCCGCTCTGCCGGGGAGCCCCTCCCAGTGCCCCGCCGGCAGCCCCAGGGCACCCCACACCCACCAAAACCACCGTGGCCATCATACCCATGGCAAGGGCACCCTGCCAGACAGAGTGGGATGAATCCTGGGGTGTCTGGGCTGGTGTCTCTCCTGCTCCCCGTGCCTATCATCCCTCCTCCGTCCACCCGCAGGCACCAACCTTAGCCCCTGATGGTGCCCCCTCCGCATCCATGGGCACCAAACACTGCCCCGGAGCTGGGGGCTCGGTAGCCAGGACCCTGGGACTCGGTGGCAGGGGCTGACATGGAGCAGGTTGCTCCTGGCTCCCTGCCCAGTGCTCTGCCCACCATCCCAGCTGCTCAGCATCAGCCCGACCTTATGGAAAGGCTGTGGGAACTCGGAGCTGCTCCTACCTCTGCGCTGTGCCCCCCAGCCCTCCCCACGGGCCCCCTCCTCGCAATTTGGGCTCTGGCAGGGAGGAGCTCTGCCACTTTGAAGTGCAGGGCATCTGCTTGCAAAAAGCAGGATGGGGACAGCTCGGGGTTGGGAGGCCACAGGAGCAGCAAGATGAAGGGCAGCATGCACAGGGGTGGGCAAGGGCAAAGTCCCGCAGGACGGGGCAGGCAGCAGCTCTGAGCAGCCACGAGCTGTCAGGGGGACTCAGGCAGAGTTTGCAGGACTGACTTGGACAGCTAGCAGAGCAAACAGGGACAGGCAGCAGCAGTGTGGGGTGCAGCCCTCACCCCTGAAGCAGCCTGCAGGACACACACGATGCCAACGGGCACCGGGGGAACCTGCCCTGGGGATGCAGGTGAACACACCAGCGGCTGCAAACATGCAAACTCAGAGGCAACTGGCAACCTGGAGCATCCCACGCATGAGGACGGAGCAGGGAGATGCAGGCAGGCTCCGCTTGCCACCCAGCCACAGACACGGCCACCTCCTCACCCTTGAGGTCTGTCAGCGTCTCCCCCAGCTGCTTGAGCACCACCGCCTTCTCCTCCAGCTCCTGCACAGGGATGAGCCGGTGGTTGTGGGCCAAATCCTTCTGGATCTTCTCCACCGACTTCTCCAGGTCGCTGTGAGCACAGAGGCAGGACAGGGGTGTTATCGCTGCTCTGGGATGCTGGAGAGCCCCAGGGGTGGCCACCCTGGCAGGTCCCCGCACGGCAGAGGGGAGAGGACAACTGGGCTGGGGACCCCTCCCCATGCGAGACACGCAGTCGAGGATGTGACCTGGCACTGTGCCGATCTACACCCATGGAGGATCTGGCCCAGCGAGGTCAGCATGCAGGGACCCCCTCCCCATCCTCATGCCTGGCCCTGCAGCCAACCCTGGCTCACTTGAGCTGCTGGGTGATCAGCTCCTCCTCGTTGAGGTAGCGGAGCCGCTCCTCTTCCACCAAGCTGCGCTGGCGCTGCAGGGGGTCCTCGTGCTTGCGCATGGTGTCCGTCACCCGCACGCTGATCTCCGTCTCCGTCCGCCGCAGCATCGTCTTCACCGTCTCCTGGTTCTGCAGCTGCGGGGACGGGGAGGGGGGGGATTCAGGCTGGGCAAGATCTCCCCGATGGGGACTAAGTGTGGGTGCAGGGCTGGCCACTTGTAGGGATCCCTCCCTGGAGAGGAATCCCCTCGCTCTCCCACACCCAGCCCCATACAAAGTCACCAGGAAAGGGGGATTTCCCTGCCCTGCGGCTGGGCCGGGTTGGGGTCGTCCCCCCCGTACCCACCTGCAGCTTCTTGAGCTGCTGCAGCTGGTTGCGGAGGTCGCTGGCATTCTGCTGCAGGTCGTGGAGGTGCAGCTGCATGTGCAGGCGCGTGATGGCAGTGGGTTGCCCCGCTGGCGTGCTGGTGGCGGAGGGCGGCGGGGGCGCGGGCACCGGTGTCCCCATGCCGCTGCGGCTGGTTGCTGCAGGGAGGGCAAGCAGAGGCTGCTGAGGGAAGATACCCCACCCCGGAGAGAGGGTGCAGACTCTGCTCCTCTGCTTTCCCAGGAAAGACCTCTCTTTCCCCACCCCGTCCTTCGGGCCAGCAGTTCTGGGTGGTCTGCCCGCTATCCCCACGCTGGCTCCAGGGAGATGCCACCCCGGAGCTGCCCCTTAGCGGGACAGGGGGGGTCCCACTGCTTGCCAGCATATGGTGGGGGCTGCAGAGACCCCGCTCCTGTGCCCACCCTGGGACTCCCAGCAGCCGTGGGCGGAGGGAGGGGGTGCTGCAGGGTGAGGGGCTGGCTCTCCAGCCACTTACACGCCGATGGGGGCGTCCCGCCGTTCGTGGCTTCTGTCTTCTCGCTGCAATAAAAGAGAAGGGAGCGAGCGTGGACCAGGCACCTCCATCCTCACCGGCTCAGGGGGCCACGGGGGCACGGCAGGGGCTGGCATCCCCCGGGAGGGGGGCAGGAGCCCCCAGCCTCGGCAGCGAACAGCCCAGCTGGAGGCGTCCCCCTCCCCGCAGCAGACCCCGGGGTCCCGCGCCTGCCCTCCCACTCCTTACCTGGGGGTCTCGGCCTCGGAGCCGCGGAGCAGCGCGCTCTGCACGAGCCCCGTCAGGCTGGCGATCTGCTTCTCCATCGCCTCCATCCGCTCTCTGCCGTGGGGAAGGGAGAAGGGCCGGGTGAGGAGCCAGCTCCGGCACCACGGACACCCTCAGGCTTGTCCTGGCCTCGCCTGCACCCACCCACCGGGTCCCTGCAAGTCCCAGGGGGGACGTCGGGGAGGCGGCAGCGCTGCTGTCACCAGCTACACCCACCCGCTTCACTCCCCCTCTCTTCCTGCCTCCAGCTACCCCTAATTGCTCCCCTCAGCCCTGCACAATTTGGTGCTTCATCACCCACGCCGGCACCTGTGCCGTGGCACCTCCGCCCTTCCTCTGCCTCCCCAGCTGCACCAACAGGCGACCTCCTGAGCAGCGAAGCTCGTATCCGCGGGGGGCTTTCTCCCACACCCCACCTCACCTCGTTTCTGTGTCCTTGGCTGGTCCAGGGGAGCCGAACCCTGAGAGCGGACGATCACCGGGGCCAGGAAACAGCTCCGGAGGGCCGGAGGAGCTGGGGTTGCGTGGCTTGTTGACGGGGCTATCCATGAAGACGGAGGAGCAGGAGTCCTTGCGGAAGGACTGACGGACGGGCGAGGAGCGGCTGGGGGGTCCCGAGTAGGGGCTGTGCGGGCTCTGCCCCGGCTGCACGTCCACCAGCCGGCCATCAACCATCTTCTGCGGGGAGGAGGGGGGCATGCGGAAACCCAAGCCGGGTCCGTACGTGTCGCTGTAAATGGGTGCGTTGGGCTTGTACAGGCTGTCCTCCAGCTCCGTCTGCAAGGCGGCTGCCGAGTAGGTGCTGAGGGAGCGAACGGAGCCCCGCTTGTACAGCCCCCCCGAGTAGCCAAAAGGGTCTCCCATGCCGGCCAGGGACTGGGTGGAGGTGATGCTGAGCCGGCCCTCGTGCACCATGCCGTAGGGATCGGCGTACAGCCCCTCATTCTTCACCAGCACCACGTTCTTCCCGGCCAGGTCCTCATCCGGCTTCACATCCCGGCGTTCCAGGATGGCGCTGGGGCTGGGCGAGACGCCCTGGGCAGGCGGCAGGTTGGAGAGACGCTCGCTGTGATGGACGGGGCTGCCGGCGTAGGAGGGCGGGCGGCCGCCGCTGTAGGACATGCGGGAGCGGGACGGGGAGGAGGACTGGAGCACCGGCGGAGGGGAGCCGGAGGTGAGGTGGGAAGCCGGGGACATGTTGTTCAGCCGGCGGGTGGGAGATGACTCCCTGGAGGCGTACACCATCTCCCTCTGCGGAAGGGGGTAGGGTCAGCACTGCACGCCTGCGGGCTGGCCCCCTGCCCTTGCTCTGCCTGGCTGGGACCCTCCCTCACTGCGCCTCTCCAAGGACCAAGATCTGCAGCTCCTTCATCTTCACCTGGCCTTGGCAAAAGGCAGCTCCCTTATTCCCATCCAGGAGTGGGATGATTTATTCTGATGAATCCCCTAATTATCATGTTTATTACCCTACTGTCAGGCCCCAAACATCCATTCTCTTAAAGTAACACTTAACAACGCTGGAACCGGGCAAGACGAATTGCGGTCATTACTCCTTCCCCAAACACACGCAATTACCAGTCCCTGTCTCCATCGCTTTCTGTCTTTACTGGTCCCAGCCTGCTGGGTGCACCCACACCGCAGGTCCTCCCTGTGACACCCGGTCCCCCCTTACCCTCAGGTCGCCGTTGGTGATGTGCGAGGCGGGGAACGAGGCATAGAGAGGCTCTTTCCGGTAGATTTTAATGATGCTTCTGTCCTGGATATCGCTGAAAGGAGAGACAAAGCCGTGAGCGTCCCCGACAGGCAGCCGCCAAACAAGTCCCAGCCACAGGACTGCACCCACACCCTCCCTTCTGCTCTCATCCCACTAATTTCCTTGCTTGTGATGCCCTTAAGGAAAGGAAAACCAATCTGTGGTGGATTTCTGAGCCCCCCACCCTCACCGGACATCCTCCAGCTCGTAGAAGACATTGCGCGACTCGTCCTTGATGAGGATGGCAGTGTTGGGAGACTTCAGCATCCCCATGGTGAGCTTCTGGGGGAACATGTGGACAATGAGGGCGTGCAGGGTGTCCATGCTGCTGATCTCATGGGTGATGTGGACGCGCCTCGTCTCATCCCCAAACTGCAGGAAAAGGACTCCTGGAAGCAGAGGGAGCAGAAAGCGGTGAGGTGCGACCGCGCCTCTTCCCCACGCAACGCCGAAGACGTGCCGAGGCCAGCGAGGCGGCTTTGCCCACCTGCTCGGTGGTCTCTGCGCACGCCCGACTGAAGGCTTGGGAACCTCTGTGCCACCCAACCTCTCCCGGGAGCAGCGAGGCCGAAGGCAGCTCATCCCCCTTGGCCACCCAACACAGCGTGTGGTGCCCCCCAGCTCCTCCTGGGGTTATTTGGGCCGATACAAGCTAATCCCGCAGCCGGCACACGCCGGCATCTGCCTGCAGAGGCGGGCAGAGGTGTTTGGTGGTGTCCAGGCAGGTACGTGCTCCCATCCCGGGGGGATGCCGAGCCCAAGGGTACCTGGCGATCGCAGCTTCGTCTGGCTGGTGGACCGGGACAAGGGCAAGCTCTGCCGGAACCGGTTCATCCTGTTGAACCCCAGGGGCAGCTCAGCTTCCGACATGGTTTCCAGGGATTCGGCCGAGGCAAAGGAGAGTTTGGCTTGATCGGCCAAGCCGGGCTGGGAGCCCTGGGAGTGCCGGGAGCTCCTTGTCTGGAAGAGGAGAGGGGAGAGGTCACAGGAAAGCTGTGCTGGGTCCCCCAGCCCCGGTCTGCTCCCTGGGACGCAGCGGTGCGCGGCTCCCGCGTTTCCTCGGAGCCCGGTGCCGGGATGGAGAGGCTCAGGTGAGGCCGAGCCACGTCCAGGGATGCTCAGTCCTGGATCCCCGTCTGAGTCAGCGCACTGAAGTGGTCCAGACGCAGTGCCAGCTCGAAGCCTCCTCCATCTCCTGCTCTAAGCATGTACAGCCATTTACTGTCCCCTTGTCTCCTGCAATTGTTTCCTCATGGTTTCTCCTTCAGGCTGGCAGCACTCTGCATTTCAGAGCCTCCCGGTGCCTTTCCAGGAGCCTCTGAGTTCCCCCACCAGCAACCCACTGGAAATAAAACCAGCACTAGGTAGCTGGTGACACAGCCAGGGCTCGCATGCAAGCACCGGAATAACCTTAGCAATTACAGGAGGTTACACATCCATTACGCCAATGAACCAGCTCCCGGGAAACATAAATGCCTGGCTTATTCTGGAAGCAAAGCAGCGGCAAGGTTTATGGCTGCCTGAGCCAGGGGAAAGTAATGGGTTTGGGTTTATAGCAGTAAAATTTTAATATGCCAGGAGTCCAATTTCACGTGGCCAAGCGTATATCCACTGCATAAAAGTTCAGGCTACAGACAGGGGCTTTCTGCAGCCGGGTCCCCTTGCCACAGGTACCCTGCCTGTCATATCCCCAAATACAAGGCTTGATTTTTTCCAGACACGTTTAACGTCGGCAAATCAAACAGAGAGAACAAACAGCTCCTGGGGTGTGGAAAAGGCGGCGAGGAAGGGACAACAGCTCTATTTTGAGACCAAAAAGAAAAATCAATATGAAATTATAACAGCCATCATCATCATTTAAATTAGACATTAATTGGAAGATTTAATTAATCCTGCAGGGCGGGGTTTTCTAGGACTTGAAATGTTCTCACTGTAGCTAATTGCTGGAAAATTGACTGCTTAGTTTTGTTGTTATTTTAGCACAAAGCACGCTGGCAGCACAGATGCTTAAAATCTTACATCAAGAAAGGGAAGCGGGGCTGGACCGAACCCGGGCCAGCGCATCCACCGGCACCATCCCCGGGGACCACGGGGGGCTTCGCAGCGGGTAGGGACGCTGCAGCGAGCAGGAGGCGATGGGGAGCCCCAGGGAACCGCAGGGATGGGCGGGCAGCACGTGGCCAGGATGCGACCCACGCTGCCAGGGCTGCACGCTGGCCTGGCATCGCCCTCCTGGCAGCCCTCTCCTCTCCGCTCCTTCCCCTGCCCAGTGCCAGCAGAGCCTCACCCTGCCCCGCGTCCCCCCGTCCCCATCCAAACACCCCCCAACCAGAGCCCACATCTGGGCTGGACTTTAAAAGCAGTCGAGCTTTCACGCGAGATGAGACGAGGCCATCGGCTCACACGCCCCCTCCCCAGGACGAGTTTTGTCTGGAGAAAATGATCGTAAGAAAAAATTGATATAGCCAAGGGGGGGATCGCCGCCTCCCCCTCCCCGTGGCACGACCAGATGGCTGACACCGCGTTGCCATGTAGCATCCTCGTTGCTACGGGCTGTTGCGGTGTGCGTGCCTCGGCGCATCACACCAACACCCGTATAGCACAACACCCCAACGCACCGCGGTCCCTACAGCCCGTATAGCACAACACCCTCATGCACCGCCGTCCCTACAGCCCGTATAGCACAACACCCTCATGCACCGCCGTCCCTACAGCCCGTATAGCACAACACCCTCATGCACCGCCGTCCCTACAGCCCGTATAGCACAACACCCTCATGCACCGCCGTCCCTACAGCCCGTATAGCACAACACCCTCATGCACCGCCGTCCCTACAGCCCGTATAGCACAACACCCTCATGCACCGCCGTCCCTACAGCCCGTATAGCACAACACCCTCATGCACCGCCGTCCCTACAGCCCGTATAGCACAACACCCTCATGCACCGCCGTCCCTACAGCCCGTATAGCACAACACCCTCATGCACCGCCGTCCCTACAGCCCGTATAGCACAACACCCTCATGCACCGCCGTCCCTACAGCCCGTATAGCACAACACCCTCATGCACCGCCGTCCCTACAGCCCGTATAGCACAACACCCTCATGCACCGCCGTCCCTACAGCCCGTATAGCACAACACCCTCATGCACCGCCGTCCCTACAGCCCGTATAGCACAACACCCTCATGCACCGCCGTCCCTACAGCCCGTATAGCACAACACCCTCATGCACCGCCGTCCCTACAGCCCGTATAGCACAACACCCTCATGGACCACCGTCCCTACAGCCCGTATAGCACAACACCCTCATGCACCGCCGTTCCTACAGCCCGTATAGCACAACACCCTCATGGACCGCCGTCCCTACAGCCCGTATAGCACAACACCCTCATGCACCGCCGTCCCTACAGCCCGTATAGCACAACACCCCAACGCACCGCCGTCCCTACAGCCCGTATAGCACAACACCCTCATGCACCGCAGTCCCTACAGCCTGCAGACGGCTGCGGGAGCGGGGTGGCTGGGAGAGCTGCCCTGCTCCAGGTGAGCCCAGACCCCTCCTGCCTTCCGCCTCTGCCCCAGGGGTTGCAGCTGACCTCAAGTAATTAAGCTCATCTGATGGAGCTAATTATGGCATCAGTCAAAAAAGAAAAAAAAAAAAAAGGAAAAAAAGGGCAAGATGGAAATTAATGGATTTTTAGCCCGGAAGGGACCGTTCTGGCCTGCTGCTCAGCACAATGTGCTCAGGGAGCGGCTCACCCAGCCCGAGCAGAGACCCAGGGGCCCTGCACGCCTTCACTGGCACCAGGGCAAGAGCCGCAGAGCCCCCTCCCCAGTGCCCCTCGCCGCAGGGCACCTCCGCGGGCACGGGACCCTCCGCTGCTGGGCACAGCACCAGCACCGGCCAACGCAGGACGCTGGCGAGCTGGAAAGGAGAGACCCTGCGGTGTGAGGGGGGGACTCCAAGTGCTGTGGGGAGGGGTCTCTGCCATTTCTTCCCTGTGGCTATTTCGGCTCCACCAGCTTTGCCCGGGGGTGCAGCCACGGGACGCGGGTGCCCACGGCACCTTGCAGCTGCAGCAGCAGCAGGGAGCCGAGATGCCCGGCAAGGGAGGAGCGTGGCGGCTGCTCCGTCCTTGGCCTCCAGCAGACCATTAATGAGCCGACTCTGAGAGAATTGTTTTTTATTGCTCTGCCTCGCTAATGACTTATCCTGCTATAAGATAATACGTTAACTGACAACTCAGCCCCCACACATCCTGCCTCCCGCCCCTGCCACGGGCTGGTGCCGACGTGGCACGGCAGCTCCCGGGGCGGCTCCGCTGCCCCCCCAGCCCCATGCACAGCACTTGCAGCCCTCTCGGCGTAGGTGGGACCTGATCATAGTCACCGAGGCCGTGGCTCACCCCGAGCATGGCAGGACCTGACACTTTCATGCAGCTCCATCCGTCACTGTGGAGTCTAAAATGGGTGCCCAGATCCCTGCTTTGCTAGAGATGCTTTGGGGGGGCCCAATCCTGCCTTGCTGGGTACCACCCTGGGATGAACCGTGCCTGGACCTGTCTGTGCCAGCGTCTGAGTCGATAGGATGGATGTCCCCTGCTGTCACGGGGGACATGCCACCCCGCTGAGCGCTGCCCTGCTGTCCGCCCGGAGTCGTGGGGCTGCAGGCGCTGCCCCGGTCCTGGGTGCACGTAAGGCTCCGGCTCCCCGAGCGCCTGCCAGGGCCCGTGCTCAGGGTGCGTAGGCTGAGCTTTCAACCCGATGCAGGATGAAAATAAACATCAAACCCTCGCCACCATCTCCAGAAGGGAAAGGGTATTCTCCATCTGGCCAGACCATACCACACCCCACGGCTGAGGAGGAGATACCTAAGGCTGCAACAGTCAAGTACTGAGCGCACAAGAACAGTCCTGATATCCTCCTGCTTCGGGAGCACCTTCCCACCTGCCTGCTGTGTATCAAAGCCTCACGGCCAGACCGTGGCGAGCATCCACGCTGGCACCCACCCAGGGCACTGCTCTGCACGCTGCCAGCTCTGGCCACGCGGGATCCCACCCCGCGCAGCTCCCAGCTCTAGGGCTGCAGGATAAATCCCAGCTGCCGCAGCAGCGCTTTGCAGGGAGGTGACCAAAACCCATCCTGGACCCCAGCCTGGGAGCAAAGGCGTTTTGCCCCCTGCTTCTAGGTTATGCCCCCCCCCCGCCAGGGGCAGTTTTGCCTGAGCCCAGACCCCCACACAAAGGGCTCCTGCAGCTTCAGAAGAGCCCGATGTCCCCTGTGGGCACCGAGATCTTTCCCTGCAGCGTCTGAAACCCATCCGTGGTGACAGCGAGGGGCTGGAGGGGAGGGGATGCAGCTCTCCCGCTCGCTGTCCCTGCGCCGCAGCAGTGCCACGCTGGGAGATGACCCATTTCTTGCTGAACTGGTGTCGCAGCACAGGGTTAATACAGCGCCGGGCTGATTTCTGCCATGGCAGCTTGTGCTGGGAGCTGCCAGGGCAGGGTTGGCTCAGCCCCCAGCTCAGGGGCAGCAGCAGCATCTCCCCCGAGCCCAAGGTCCCTGTGCCTGCCCCGCACCGCGGCTGGAGCGTGGGAAGCAGCAGGTCTTGGGCAGAGCGGGAAGGGAAGGCGAAGGAGTGCAGCTGCCCAAAAGCAAAACAAAAGCCACCCAAGGCCGTGGGGCAGCGGTGTGGGAGCTCCGGCCCCGGCTGGCACCGCGGGTGGGAAAGGTGTCGAGCAGCTTGGTTTTGGGAGGGCAGAGCTGCGGCGGATGGCGTGACGGGCGCCAAGGTCAGGGTGACTGCAGCCTGCCCTGGGGAAGAAACCTGCTCGCTATGTGCCAGGGAGCAGTTTAAAGCCCCTGGGAGCCTCCTGCGTGCTCGGGCAGAGGAAATCGTTCTGCTGCAGAAGCATCAGCAAAGCTTTCCACGCTGGGAGTGCACCATGGGTGCTATTTTGGTGATTCTCCCAGCGAAAACCCACTCACAAAGCACCCCGCTCCCCCCAGGCCCCTCCTGGGGAAGGCAGCAGGAAGATCCCCCCATGCTGGCGGGGACCAGAGCATCCTCAGCCCATCTGCGCCTCCCTGGGAGTCTTACATAAAAGAGGTGGGACGGGGAACGGGAGAAGAATTGGGGGCTTTTGTCTTTTATCTCCCCAGAGCTAAAAAAAGATACAATTAGGTGATTCTTTTAGCTCCTAAAACTCCCAACAATCCCTTTACTGTCAGTGCTGAAGCAGCTTCATTATATCTGCCTGGCTAGATAAGGATGCTTCTCCCCTCCTTCTCTCCCCTCCCTTCTTCTGGTCCCCATCCCTCTCTCCCTTCTTCCACACCCCTCTCCCCTCTCTGATGTTACCCTCCCCAGCTTTGCAGGCTGAACGATCAGGGCTGGAGAGAGGGAGCAAGGGAAGGAGCCGAGGTGCCAGCGGTGTTTGGGGGACGCAGGCAAGGAGCGGGGCTGTCCCTCCGGACCGGGCGGTGATGGGCACCGCAGTCATCCCACTGGCGCAGGGCAAGCAGCGGAGCCGCTTGGTCTCGATGGCGAGTTGAGATGGCTGCAGGGAAGAGGGGGAGAGTTTAGGAGAGGAGCGGAGGGAGCAGGGACACAGGAGCAGAGCTGGGAGAGCTGGGGCAGAGGAGCAGCTCTGGACCTCCCGCAGGGCACTTAAAAGAAGGAGGGAAAAAAAACCCAAACCCATGAAAGAAAAGCATGGGGAAAAGATCCTGCCCCAGGACGCAGCAGGGCATTCTGCAGCTGTTCCTGTGCAAAACTCAAAGCCGCCGGAGCTGCTTGTGGTCATTAATATTTCCACTCACTGCCTAAGACGGGCAGCGAGCCTGACCTGCAAAGGGACCCTCGGAGACGGAGCAGAGGGTTTGTCACAGCGGAGGCAGTCAAGCCTCTGCCAGCACCTCGCTCCTACCCACGCTGGGCTCCGAGGGCCGTGTCGGACTCGACCTGAGAAGAAAGCAGCCATTTCAGGCTCGTTTCTGCCTGACCCCTCTCTCTACATCACACGCACCAGCACTCAGTGACCTGCAGTGCTCGCGGGTGTTCAGCCATGGTAAGAATATTATTTGCAACAAGGAGACTGCGCAGTAGAAGGGGGGTCCCTGAGCACCCTGCTGGGACATGCACAGGACTCCTCTTCCCTCAGCCTTGCACCCAGCCCAGCTCAGCCCAAGCTCTGCAGCCTGTCCTGGCAGAGAGGCCAGCCCTTCTCCCCCCAAAAACCAGCCAGGACAGCCAGAACACAGCCCACAAGCACCGATACACACCTGTACTCGCAGCTGGGATGGATAAACCCCCGCTGTACTAACGTCACAAGCAGCACCGGACCCCGAGCTCAGCCTCTCCCCAGGACCCCATCGTCACCAGGCAAAGCAGCCTGGGCTGTGCTGGGCAGCTGCTGTGGGGCTGGCTCCGCTGGCAGCCGCTGGACCCCCCCCAGCTGACGCTCCATCCTGCCCCATTGGCAGGGAGGATGCACCGGAGCGCGTTCGGGCCGGCCGGGCATCGCCCTTGCACGGGTGGATCCTGCAAAGGTCCCAGGCAGCCGCGTTGCTCCGCCACGCTGCCACCTTCCCAGCTCCTGTCTGTTCGCAGCTCCTCTGCCGTGCCACATGATGGGGATAAAGGCGAGTTCCCCCTAAAATCCACTCCGGCCAGCTTGGGAAACAGCTGGCATGGAGCTGGCAAGCCCAGCCCTGGGCAGAGCAATGCAACCGGTTATTTACCGAGTACATAAACCCCCAGCTCCAGCCCCTGGTTGGACATCGATGCGGATTAATTCCCCATAATCCCCCTCTCATCATTTAATCCAGCATCTGACTACAGGTCCCATCTGGTGGCGTGCTGAGCTCTCGGGATGGGCACTGGAGCTCAGCACCCCGATGGTCCGGGCTGTGCTGGGGATGAGGAGACCCCCCCCAGCCTCCAGCTGCAATGCTGCGAGAGGGGGAGGATGTTTGGGCATCACTGCTGTGCGGATGCTCGAGCCATCGCTGAGCTGTGCTGGGAGTCACCCCGGGCTCTTGCTGTGGGACCAGGGGGAGCCACTGCACTTTTCTGTGCCAACTCCCGGCACAGCATCCCTTGGAGCCGGTGCTGGGAAGAGCCATGGGAGAGGGTAATGGGACCCCTCACGTGGGGTCCTGCCTGATACCTCTTGGACCCTTGCTCTCCATCACTCTTCTCCATCCCTGCCTGCCTCCCTATCTATAAAAATGATAATAAAAATTAAAATATCTATAAAAATAATAAAAATATCTATTTCTCTCAGGCATTACCTACCCCTGCGTGCGTGCACATCCCCTCGCACTGGTACCCAAGGCCTCCTGCCCTGAATTCCCAGACTTTGGCTCACTGGAGCTGGAGGGGACCATCTCTCCTGGCAGCACGGGGACGATGACACCGCAGCGCACCCTCCGCAGGGCAGGGTCAGCTCGCCAGCAGCTGGACGGGACAGTCAATGTGTACAAGCTAGAGCTGAAGGGGAGCATCTCTGAAAGCCTGGCCCAGAACGCTGCTCCCAGCCCACACCAATCCCTGGGTAAATGGATCTCAGAAACAAAGAGATGGGGAAAAAACAGCGGACATGCTCCCTCTGCCCCCCCCACACCTGGAAAAGCCTTTCCCTGGACATTGCAGGTGTAACCCCCATCCCCAAACACACAGGCTCGGCGCTGCTTCACTGGGCTGCTCCAGGACGGAGCCAAACCTCCTCCATCCCATCCTTTGGAAAAATGTGTCTGCCAGGGGAGCTCGATGGGGAAAGCCTCTCCCTGCGGAGTGGGGAGATGCTCTCAATGCCCAGAGGAGGGGGCTGGGGACCCCGGCCCTGCTGGGACCCCACCCGCGCGAGCAGTCCCGTAGGGTGTGCAGGGGAGCAGGGCTGGAGCCTTGGCCGCTCGTCTCTGCGCTGCCGGCGAGGGTCAGCAGCAAATAAAGCTGTTAGCAAAGCTGGGAGAAAAACAACATCTGTCCCTCCCGCAGCTCTGCTTCTGTCAACATTTCCAAGGAAAATTTTAATTGAAATTTGAAACTTTTTTTTGAAGCAGCTCTGAGAGCTGTTAAAGAAACAGAGGCAGGGGAGAGAGGAATGGAGGGAGAGAGGGAGAGGGAGGGAGGGATTTCCACATAAGTGTCCTGCAATGTCCCCCCCACCGTTCCTCTGCCTGCCTGACCCCATCACAACATCACCGGGGGGGGGTTTCAGCCAGGCTGCTCTAGTCCCACCTGTTTGCTTGGGGGAAATTCAGCCCAGGTCTCAGCAAAGTGGTACCTGCCCTTCCCTCCCTCCGAGATGCTGGGATGAGAGCCCGGCACCCCGGTCCCCTCCTGGGCCCCAGTAATGGCTGGAGGTGCTCCGGCGGGGCGGCGGGCACGTTGGTGCCCTGGGGTGTGGAGCTCTGCAAAAACGAACTCCAGCTGGTGCCTGGAGAATTCCTCTGAGACTCCCCAGCCTGCCCAGCTCTCACCATCAGGAGCCTGGTCACCACCCAACGCAGCGCTGACCCCTCTGCAAACCAACCGATGCCAGCGCATCACAGACCGCTCCACTCATTCATTCACTCATTCCTAACGAACTCTGCTCATCCTTAATTATTGATGCTCCCAGAGAGTGAGTCAGCAGAGAGCTGCCAGCTGCTCTGTAAGAGGAGCAAAGCCCAGGTAATGGGACACTTCCCCAGCAGACACCTCCTCACCTCCAGTCTGGCTGCAAATCCCCCCTGGGGAGCATCCCCGGCCGGGATGCAGCATCCCAGGCACCTGGGCACCACCTTGCCGCCACCCCCCAGCCCAGGCACCCGCTCTCAAGTTTCCAAGCAGTTTCAGACAGGGCAGCCAACTGTCCCAGCAGCGCATGCACAGGGCTGCGGTGCCACCCTCCTCCCGCACGTCCCAGCGAGAAGGGGCCGAGCGGATGCAACTGAACCCCGCCGCATCCTTGTGCAGCGTTTGACACCACCTCCACCGGCCGGGAGCACTGAACTTCGGCAAAACCTCCACGCAGGGAGGGACTTCCAGCAGCGCAGCTCCTGCCTCCCGAGACGGAGGAGCCCGGAGGCGACCGGATGGGAAGAGGAGGAGGGAAAACTGGAGGTAACCGGGGCTGCGGCAGCAGGTGGAAGGTGGAAGAAGCAGAGGCCCAGGGTGCTCTGAGCATCACACAAAGGGATATACTACGAGTCTCCGCCATCCAAGGGGGTTGTGGCCTCTCCATCCCCCTCCATCAGCCCCCACCCCTCTCACTCTCCCTGGGTCTCGCCGCGAAATTAAAAGCGTACCGCTCACATCGGCAATAATTCATCCAATGTTTAATGCTCAACATTTTGTCAGGATTATCCCGATTAACCCAGAATTAATCCTGATCTCAATGTTAACAGGATTAGCGTTAAAATCGGATTAGTTTTTTAAATCGGACCCCTTGACTAAAGAAAGGGGCCTTCCCCACCAGATGTGCACAGCCTGCTACCGGCAGCCAGATGTGAGCGGGAGCTCGCTACCCTGTGATGGGCCCCAGCGCACGGGTGAAACGGGGTACCGCTTCACGGCATCTCCGTGACACCAGCATCCGTCACGCCTGCCCTGCAGAGCACACAAGCTGCTCGGCCCTCTGAAGGTGATGAGCAGGAGCCTGACACTCGGATGTCGGGTTTCCAAGCAGAAAACACCCTTTTGCCCTCAGACATGGCCAAGGTGGCTCCGCAGGGGACACGGGTGGCTGCTTGCCCCCTCTCTGCATTTTTTTTCTCCTTCCTGCTGGCACCAACAGCCTCCTGCCTTCGCCTGCCTGATGAATATTTAAAAGCCTGGATCCTCTGCAGCCTCATGAATATTGACGGCTGCTGGTGGTGGTCCCTCTCCGGGCACGGGCAGCGGCGTCACCAGCGGCAGCGTTGGCATCAGCGGGGCTGTCGGCAGCACCTGCCCGGCCGACGGGATCGGGATGCCTGCACAGGAGAAGGCAGCTCCAAGGCCTGTCCTCCAGCCATGCCGAGGACGCTGCGTTCCGTCCCCAAAACACTCGTTTTTCTTCCCAAAAGCACAGGGGTGGAGCGGTCTCACTGCTAGCAGCGGGGCAGCAGAAGATCCTGGCACCCAGGGCAGGGCTGGAGCCGGGACCACCCGCGGGTGAGGGGATACGCCGGGACCACTCACCCTCATCTCCTGGCGCTGGGTGCAGCCTTGGCTCCCGCGGGGAGGGTAATCATTAACCTCCCAGCAAAGGCAGCCGTGCTTTTGTTCCTGGAGTTGTTTTCCCTGTGCCTCAAGCCTGGCATCGGTGGAGAGAGGAGCATNGGGGGGGGGGGGTGTTGTCCAGAAATGGGCCTGATCCAGCACCTCCCCTGAGGCCGAGGCAGTCCCAGGAGATGGATTATGGAGGGGTATGTGGCAGGAGATACTTTTGGGGGTGAGGGTGCTACCTTGACCCCCATGTGGACGTTCACCCCAGCCATGCCCTTCCTCGCTGGAGCTGAGCGGTGGCTGCACTCAGTCCCTGCTCTCTGGCAACGCTGCCTTGTGTGACAGCATCTTCCAAAAATAAGCAAATTACTGCATCCTTCAGGGACACCGGCGGATGGGAAGCAAAGCCAAGTGTGAGAAAGCAGCAGAAAGGGGATGGGAGGGAAGGGCCAAGCCCGTGCTGGGGATGGCAGGGCTGCAGCCACCGAGGGGGGGGAGCCAGTACAGGCTGCAAACCAGTGGTGACACTTGGGTTAGCAGCATTAGTGACAGGGACTTCACAATGACAGGTGACAAGGCTCAGCTCTTCGGCATCTGAGGCATGATTTGCTTTAACAGGTGTATACAGGGAGGCCAGGCTCCGGTTAACATGTGCGGGTGCCTCTCGGGAAAAAGGCTCAGAGGGGCTGGCTTGAAGTGCAAAAAAAAAAGAAAACCAACTTCAGCAGCACCAGCTGTAGGTAAAGAGAGCCCCAAGTGTGGGATGCTGGCCCAGACACTGCTGCAGGTCGTGCTGCTGCATCTCCCCTGGGTACTCTCAGGCAAGTCACCTGGACCAGTTTCCCCATTCCTACACTGAGGACGCTACTCTCATCCCTGCTGCGATAATAAATAGTGACAATACCCAGGACCAACAGATAACTGAGCACTGGGGAGCAGCTCCCACGGGCAGGTCAGAAAACCAGCAAATGCCCCAAAACCAGGGAGCAAGGGGGAGCTGGGAGCAGGCGCTCAGCAGCTGCTCTCCCCCCCCAGGTACACCCCAACGCCCTCCTCCTGAGAGCGATAAAACATTGCGCAGTAAACACGGGTCCCCGAGGAGCGCGGCGGACGCCAAGGCCACCGGGAGGGCGCGGGGAGGAGGGCTGGTGCAGGAGCGGCAGGATTACAGGAGCTAAGCCTGCCTGGTATTTGCTCATCTCCTGCAAGTAAATACCGCTGCCTGCCTATAATACCGGCTCGGCAAACGCCTCGCGTCCCCGGCAAGCCGGTGAGATGGAAATGGCTTCCCGCTAACGAGACGAGGCGTTCCCAGGAAGCCCCGTGCCCTGGCTGTGCCGGAGGAATGGAGGAAGCGGAGCCACAGCCCGAAGCACTGAGCAAGCCACCGACTGCTGCTGGAGCAGGAGCTGTGCAGTTGCAGTACAAAGCGGGTGACACAGCCCCGGACACTTGTTTTTAAGACAAAAGTGCCCCGTTCCCCCCTCCCCGCCCCTTTCTCCTTTCCACATCCTAGTCATTTTTTCCCCCATGAGCTTTTGCTTTAGTCTCTTTGATGTTCCTTTAAAGTCCTGGCACCAAAGGAGCTCCTCCGAGGCTCTGCCTTCGGTTCTTCCCAGTCCTCCTCCAGCCCAGAAGCGAGAGCAAGGAGCCAGCCCACCCCCTGCATTAGCGCAGCGGGAGCCCCCAGCCCTCGGTACTGCCTTGCTACTCTCTGTGGCAGATCCCCCTCCCCACTGTGTCCCTGGGGAGAGATTTGCCCCCCAGCCAGATCCAGGGATTGGGCTCTGGAGCCCCCAGGCAAATCATGGGGCTGAGATGCTCCTGCCCCGGAGAGGCTGACACCCAGAATACGGTTTTGAGCAACCCCACAACGGCAGGGATGGTGGCTGCGAGCTGGGATGCGGTTTAGGTGATGGAAAGGCAGGTGGGTACCAGGCTGCCCCAGCCCAGGGACTCGGGCATCTGCCCGGGGACTCGGGGACCGGCAGCAGCGTGACAATGGCCACAGAGCAGCTGGATCGATGGCTCCGTGGGAGCACACAGCCGAACCCAGCTGGCGGGAAGGGACATCCGTGAGCTGAGCGGGGCTGGCTCAATCTAGAAGCGAGTGCAGAAATCCCAGGGATGTGCTGGAGCGCGGGGCAGGAGGACGGAGCAGGGCAGAGGGCAGCGGCAGGACCTGCAGACACGATGGGATGCAGAGGATGAAACGGCTGGGGACGGCGTAATCTCCTGGACCCCTCTCCGCAATGAAGGCACCGCCACCGACATACAAAAGCATCTGCTCATCTCCAGCACTGAGACCGACAGACACAGCGATGCAGGGCCCCTCTTCCCCCAAAGCCCATGCCTGGAGGGCCCCAAATTGCAGCCAACACCTGCCCCCAGGCAGATGGGGCATGCCAGGGCAGGAGGAGAGCAGGTCCTGCCCTGGGTGCCCTCAGCAGCAGCAGCAGCACGCCACGTCCCTGGGTGTCCCTAGGGATTTGGCACAGCCCGTCCCCCATCAGTTGGGGCTCTGGCCACAGCACCCCCGCTTTGGCCGAGGGAGGGAGAAGGGCTGGCTCTGCACCCCCAGGGTGGCAGCTGAACCTAAAGGGGCATGAAAGTTTTATTTTGGGGAGAGAGCAGGGTGGGGGAGGCAGCTTTCCCAGCTGAAGGCCAAGCCTGCAGCTACAGAAGACCCCAGGGGATGCAGGAGGCTGCAGTGGCCTCGAGGAAGCCCCCAGCACCTGCTTGCTGGGATCAGCCTCCCCGCAGGGCTCTCCCCGTGACAAGCCATCCCCAGCTGCCTCTGGCTCATGCCCCACTTGGTAGCAGGGTCAGGCAGCTGGGGGCCCCCCTCGGCCGGGAAGCAGAGGGTGATTTAACCCGTAACGCATTTCCACAGCGGATACAAGCGGGGAAGATGCTCCGCTTGCAACGCGAAGTACTTCCAGGCTCGGGTGGAAAAATATGTAGTTATAGAAAATGCACGCTCCGTGGCTGCAAACCCCAAGCTGCTGCCAAGGAGGACCCTTCTGGGGTGGGTGGACCCCTACGGTTCGTCCCCATTTTATTTTTTACTCACAAAAAATGAGGGGGGGGGAGGAAGGCTTTTGTGCCTTCCTCCCCCGGATCCCAGGAATGTACCCGAGAGCACGTGGCTGAAACCGGCTGGTGAGAACTCAAACAGCTGAATATTTGGGGAGCCGCTGTTCGCACGCGTTTTACGCTGCAAGTACTTCAGGAATGAAAACTCGGAACAAGTGCACATATTATGCATTTTACGACTCCCCTGCTCTCCACTGCCAACCAAGGCAAGCGCCTGTTTTTTCCACAGGAAGAGCAAACCCACCGGGGACAACACGCCAAGGTCATCCAGCAACACGCCTGACCTTGAAGTGTTGCCACCGCATCCCTGGGCGAGGAGGAGGGAGGAAGGGGAGTTGCGATGACATGCGTACTTCACCCTGCCAGACAATAGGGCAACTGTTTGCAAGGTGCTGGCAGGAATCACCAGGCAGGCACAGAACCTCGGCACTGCCAGGAGGCTCCCGCCAGGGTTCCCTTTGTGCAGCCTGGAAGAGGTGGGTTTAGGCACAAAGATCCCGGTGCAATAAAGCAAACACTAATGCTTTCTCTATTCTGCCGCTCCCGCAGCAGCCTCCTGACAAACAGGCTGGTACCGGAACGCCCAAGCGACAGAGCAGAGGATGGAGACAGAGATGCGATGGCCGGTGCAGGACAGAGCTGCCCCTTCCCCTCCCGCAGGGCTCAGCATCACCAGCCGAACAAATAACTTCGCTGTCTGGTCTAGAGACCCCTCGACATGCCAAACACAAGCCGGTCTCTGGGGTCCGGCACGGCATTTGTGTTGGAAAGCCCGTTCCTCCTCTCTCTCTGCCAACCCCACCTCCGGCAAGGTGCAGGCACAGCCCAGCTTCAGGGAGCAGCCCCCGCTCCCGAGACCCCTGAGCTCGCCTCCTGCCCACCAGCGTGGGACCGGCCCGGGCTCTGCGGGGAACGAGGGGCTCAGGAGAGCGAGATGAAGAGCCCCAAGGGCGAAGCGGTGCCGGGCAAACGGTCAAGTGCAGATAAATGACCGCCACACCGCGCGATGGGAAGCACGGCAGGTCCCAGCGCTCGGCAGGGCCACCGACGGGAGGGACAGGCTCTGCTCGGCAGCTCTCCGACGACGAGGAGGAGGAGGCTGGAAATCAGAGCAATCCTTGTATCTCTGCCTGGGAGCAGGCACCGGGATGGAGCTCCACAGGTGGATTTCTGAGCCCATCTGGAACAGGCTCTTTTCTGCCCTTTTGCCGAAATTAAGATCTCTGCTGCAATGACATAACTCTAAAGCAGCAGGATTTGACTTGGGGTGACAGTGGTCTAAATGAGGGCAGAACACAGATTCATCCCTCTCAAAGAACAGGTTTTTATCTGCACAACAACTTGGCCCAAAAGCATAAGGTCCTTCTCGCACGCTTAAACTGCTGCTGAGCTGAGAACAAACTGCTTTGGCACAGGAATCCTCAAGAAAAAAACCCGAGCTCCCACCCCCTGACACAGACACAGAGATGAGGCAAGGGTGGAAAAGTGCATGCATTTCAAACAGAAGCATGAAAAATCAGAAATACTGACCTTAAAGCTCCAGTAGTTGGGTTGCTAACAAAAAATAAAACAACAAAACAAAAGAAAACAAAAAATACCATTAAGATTCTGGTTTGACTTTTGTTTTCCTTTTGAGAATTGTTGACTTTAAACTGTGACATTAAACCTGCTCTCGTTTCTGCTTAAAGTCCCCTCCCAACGGGTTGCTTAAGTTTCATGCTGCTGCGGATCGGCAGAGGGGAAGCAGGATCATGCAAGCAGGCAGGGACGGGTATTGAATGCAGACCGGGGTGCAAGGTAACGGAAGCAGAGCCAAGTGGGGAGCAGGACGGCAGCCCAGCATCACTACTGGAGTCACCGGCACGCTCACACCATCCCGGCGTGTGCTGGTCAGGCTGCTGCCCTGGGAGTCGGTACTGGAGGCCTGAATAATTTTCATTTTTAAAGGGGTCGTCCAATCCCCCCCTCTTCGCCCCTGCTACCTCCCTCTGTTGCTTCTTTGCAGCGTTTCCACCGGTGTCAAGCCAATGTGCTACAGCGAATGACAGGAGCTGGCATCGCTTACAGCCCAGCAAGCTGGAGAGCTCGGGAGCTTTCCTCTCCCAAGCCACCCGCTGATAATCACCAGCGGGAGATTGCACCGCAAGTCCCACGGATGCTCGGAGCTGCGGTTCGCTGCAATACAATCGGGCAGCGGAGCGGAGCGTGGGTTAGAGCCGTGAGCCCCCTCCCAGGGCAGCGCAGCCAGGACGGGGCTGCAGGAGCCCAGCAAGTCCGCAGAGGACAAGGCGGGGACCGAGAGCGCGCCAGGGCCGAGCATCCCCAGCACACCGCGCCGCCGGACAGGGACAGGCGAGCTCCCGGCTGCTGCGGGCGAAGCAAAGCGCTTCAGAGCAGGGCACGCGCTTGGCACAGCAGCATCGCAAGCGGCTTCAGCCCGCCCCGGGGCTGGTCCCCTAACGCCCGCGCAGCCCAGCCCGGCAGCACCCCGGCTCCAGCGGTACCCTGAGACTGTGTTTGAGAAGGCAGCGTACCCAGCGGGAGGGAGATTAGATCTGGTGACAGGGAGTGTGATCCACCTCGCTGGAAGGGGAAGCATCTTGTTATCACCGAGACGTGCAGTTGACGGGTGGGGTGGGAGGAATGGGTGCAGAACAGCTTTTGTCCCAACGGTCTTTTTATTGGGATCAAAGTTCCTGACTGCTCTTTTCACCCCTCTCACACCCACCTCTCGCCTCGCTTTTTTACAGCATTTATTTCCCCACCACAATCACCGCGGCTGTAAACCCAGTTTGTTACTTAGAGGAGGAGGATGATGATGATGGTGATGATGATGATGATGATGATTATTATTATTTTAAATAGAAAGCAAGCGCCTGCACCAAGCTCCCAGTCCCCACCAGTCCCTGCAATGCCCGGTGGCTGCCAAGGAGTCTCCTATCGCAGTGCTCTGGGAGCAGAGAAAGAAGTTGCAATAACGTTAGACCATCACGGAGTGTTTATCCAAGGACTTTAACAATCCACTAGCAGATTTGCTGCTGGGATATTAACCTTTCCGCTGACAAGGTAAACAGAGGTAGACTCATCTCAACCATCAGCAGGATGCTCCTGTTCCAATTCCAGGTGCCGTTCACATTAATATTCCGTAAGATATCAGCAGACCCAGACCAAGTTCTGTCTCAACCAAACCAAAACTCTTTTAAAAGTGATTTAAGCCGAACGAGCGCAACGTTTTCATGCAGACAAACCTCAAGGCACAAAGGTCTTTTCCAAGGGCACGCCGTGACTCAGAAGCAGAAACAGAAATAGAAGTCCAGAGCAGTGATTACCAGGCACTATTAGATAACAACCAGCAGGATCCAAGCCTATCCCGGGCACATAAAGCTTTTCCAAAACATCAGGAGCTTGAAAGAAAGAAACTGCCTCAGAATGCCTTTCGGTACTAAATGAAGCCATCCATCGTATCTAGCAATTAACATGCCAGCTGCACCAGCAGCCTGAGCTCCCAGTGCAAGACGCCGGGGGCTAGACGCTGGGGGCAAGGCAAGGCTGGCAGCGTTGGTACCTGCCTGGCCGTGCAGGGGGGCAAAGCCCAAATTGCGGCGTTGCCCCGTGTCAAGCCAAAGCATCCGACCCCGGGTAGAAGCTCAGGCTGCTCCTCTTCGGCTAGCGGAGCCGCGGGAAACAACAGCCCATCTCGCTGCCTCCGAGAGGTGAGCAGGATTGCATCAGCTCCTGAAGGGTTTGACATGCCGTGCCTCGATTCGGAAACATCTCGAGTTAAGCTGAGCAGGACAGCAGTCTTGTAATGGTGCTTCTGCTTGGCAGCCCTCACCCAAACTCCCCAAGGCCAGACTCGGATGCCACCTCCCAGGAAAGGCTGCACGAGGGACCCTTAATAAATCACAGCCGATTTCAAATGGACGGGAGTAAATCCTTCGTCCCCTTCCCTTGCCAGGCTCACCCACTCTAGCAGCTGGTTCTCCCCACCTCACCACCAGTTCACCCAGGCAAGGAAGGGGGACAAGGGACCCCCCCACCCAGGGAGGGCAGTGCCAGAGGTGCCTGGTCCCTGGAGGCATGGATACGCTGCCTTCACACCGAGGGGATGCGCACCCCAATCTTAACTCCTTGGTGCTGTGCGTGGCTGCAGTGGGCCTCCATAACGGGATTGGGTATTTCGGCCAAATATTCCAAGCACTGCTGCCAAGAGCTGTGGCCAAACCAGTCTGTCCCAGTCCCCGAAGGGCCCCGAGCCAGTCTGTGGCAGGAGATGGATGATCCTGACTTTTTCCTTCTGCAACTTTTTTTTCCCCCCTCCACGCTCTTTATTTTGCTGTTGAAGACTCTCAGTAATTTTCTTCAGACCCTGATATTACTGATCCTATCTCATGCCAGCCCTTGGTATGTATTTTATTTATTATTTTAGGATGACTGGACAGGCTTATCACAAAGTCCATAAATTACATCCCCACCGCACACAACCACTCCACATCAAACCGGCGATGAGCTTGTCTGAACCCCAAGTGCCATGGGAGGGAATCAGGAATATTCTGGAAGAAGAGATTTGGGCTGGTTGGCGTGACCCAGAGCACGAGCCAGGATGGCACAGCCCGGCACCCACCCTCTCCCAGGTCCCTGGATCTGGCCCCAGAAAAGCCCCTTCACTGGCAGCCCCAGGAACGGTGCGGGACCCCCCGGCAGAGCTGGATGGGGGCTAGGGGATGCGCTGCCTGCCCTGCCCGTACCCTGCCGAGAGGCAGGACTGTCCAGGGCCGACAATCTGGTGCTGTCTGCCAGGGCCAAGCGGGCGATGGACGCCACCACGCAGATCTTTCGGGAGCTCCATCTGTCCTTGCAGGCACTGCTGCCGCACCGGGCTTGGCAGGAGCAGGGCTCAGCGCCGGCGCTTTGCCCAGCCCGTCCTGCCGTTTGCTCCCCCGGCACAGGCACCCCGCTCCGGGCGCAGGCTGCACCCCAGGAGACGGCAGTGACAGCGGACCAGGGCAGCACAAGCAGCCACAGCCTTAAACGCAGCCACCTCCCGCCAGCTCCCCCAAAGCCAGGGGACGGAGCAGGGACAGCCCGAGTGCTGCGCCCGGATCCCCTGCAAGCACCACGGCAGCCGGCCAGGCTGGCAAGGGTGGATTTGTACAAAGAGAAGGGAAGAGAAGAGGGCCAAGCTGGAATTAACATATCGCTGGCTCTTCAAAAGCATCAAGGGGAGATAATGGTCTGAGAGAGGATTTGAAGCGACAGCCTTGTTACAACCGATAAAACAGGCAGCTCGCTTGCAGCAGAGCTGTGCAGAAGGTATGAAGAATTACAAAGGCTGAGATTATAATTACAATGAAAGTCATGTCCATGATGCTGCAAAACGATGGACTAACTAGGACTGGGGGCCCCCCAAAGCACAGATATGCACACATGTGTGCGCTTAGGAGCCGGAGCGCGCGTGCAAGCACGGAATGGGGCTTGGGATGCTCCTGTGAGCCCACGGCCATGAGGGAACCCGGGCACACACGAATGCTCAGAGAGATGCACCCGTACACACACACGCTGCAGAACAGAGGAAAACCAGAGCTGGGGGAATGTAGAGAACATTTCGTAGTTAAGTTAAAAAAAAGTCTTTGTGATTGTCCCAGGAGAAGACCAGGAGGTAAATGAAATCCAAGTGAGTCACCGCCTTGACCAAGACAGACTTCCCCCGGTTAGCAATTATAACACAAATCCGTTAGTGATTAACAAGGCAGGACCAAATGCGTCCCTCGAACATGGACAGCAGCAGCATCCCCAGCACGCTCCACTGAAGGGAGGGACAGAGGCAGTTTCATTGGCTTTTTAATTAACTCATTTTCAGGAGTTCCAGTTTCTGATAGAGTCCCCCTCAGGCACAATGTCTTGACAAACAAAAATCTCCTTGAAAAATAAGAATAAAGTGAATTTAATCTGTTTCTCCTTATTAAAGTTTTTCAGTGCTTTTCAGCACAAGAGAAACTAAATTAAAGTGGAAATAGCAAAATGACAAGGAAGTTGAATGCAAACGGTAACCAGATAGAGTGAAGAGCGACACCGACACTGTGCATTGCAGATACTGTCATCCGAGGTCTCGCAATTATTGCAGAAGGACCTCTCAGACCTGAGCATCCCAGCACGCAGCAGAGAGGCCAGCGTAAGACAAGGCGGGACGCGGGAGCGCTGGGTCTGCTTCCCACCAGACCTGGGCTCCTAAGGGGCCTTGGTGAGTCATCCAACCCAGACCCCACTATGAAAAGGGCACCAACGCGCTTGCTTTGCCGCCTCTCTTTCAGGCACAGGCATCTTTAGGCTGGGGCTTGGCTTTTCCTACCCCTCTCTCCAGTCTCCAGCCCAAAGAGGCTCTGATGGCCCTCAACAGCATCAGAGATGCCACAGCAGGTTGTCAAAGCCCCTGGGCCGCTGCACGGCTCAAAGTTTGCCTGCAGGACCGCACCGTCCCCCCGTCTGGCCACGCATCAGCCTCCTCTCCAGGAGAGGGTCGCCAGCTCTCCAGCAGCAATCATAGCCTTGACCCACAGGGCAGCATCTCTGAGGCAGCCCAGGTGATATTAGAGCACAAATGCCCTTGGACATCAGTGGATTTGCACTCCTGACCCTTACTCAAGCCCCCTCCTTTCCAGATGCCAATACAAAGCAAATCACCAACAACATCTGCCTATAGCAATGCACCCCGGAGTAGTGATGCATCAGGACAAATGCTCTGTCGAGGATCAGACATGCAACTGCCTGCTTGGGCTTTAAAATACCCCTTCTGTGGCCTCCACGGCCAAGGTCAGGGATGCCTCTTGTGCTGCAGGTTCCCTGGGGTCCAGGCTTGGTGCTCAGCACATCCTCAGCCTGCTCATGACAGGGACGGGGGGTCTCTGCCCCATCCCTGCCTGGTCCCCATGCAGGCAGGGGCGGGCAGCGGCCGTGCACCCCAGCACAGGGGCCAAGGACTCTCCACCCTCCAGCCTTCCTTCCCGGGGTGTGGGGAGGGTGGCCAGGAAGCAGGGCCAAAGGTTTTTGGGGGAAAGGCAGGGAAACCAGGCAGAAGTTGGGCAGATCAGATTGCAGAGTCGCTATGGCAACGGCACGGCGTAGGTGGACCAACACAATAGGGACGTGCAAGGTAAACCGGGCGGCGAGCATCCATCCGCTGCACGCTGCCAGGGACAGCACCAGGATTCCACTCCCGAGAGCTTTGGGGTGACCTCCACCCTCCACCAGGTGCCTCCAAACCCAGGGAAGCTCATCCCTGCAGGACCCCCACGCCAAGGGCGAGCAGGGCTGGATCCTCCGCAGGGTCCCCTGGACCTCTAGGACCTGCAGATGTGTCAGCACCTGCACCCACCTCCCGATGGGGTTACAGCAGTCGCAGCCCCTCGCGATGCGAGCCCTGCCTCCCACCGCAGGCTCCCTGGGGGATACCAGCACCGTGGGGTGCAGCGGAGGGTGCTGCCCCCACCCTGCCCAGCCAGCAGAGAAGCAGGGGCGGAGAGGCAGAGGGCACCGACACACGGCCGCTGACGGAGCCCGACCTGTTCTTCCTTGCTCCCTGCCTAACGCTGCCAGCACCGCCGGGGCCAGGTCTGCATTACTCGTGGGGACAGAAGAGCTGCCCTTCTGGCTTCTGCAGCTTTTTGGCGTTCTCTCTCCCAACCCCGCTCAGCGCCAGCCCAGCGCCAGGCCACCGGCGGAGGCAGCAGCCCGAGGCCGTCTCACAAAGACCCCCGAGGCCGCCGGCAGAAGGAGCCAAATTTGGGTTGGGAACAGCAGGAAACTTTGGGCGGCGAGGCAGGGATGGGTGCACGCATTCACAGCGTCGCGTCCGTGTGTGCCGGAGGGGCAGGAATACGCACGCCCCTTCCAGGCTGGCGGCCCCGATGGCAGTGCCGGCACCACGCTCTCCAGGAGCCCGAATGCACCGAGGGGAGCGAGCCAGGCACATCCCACCTGCCGCTGGGACGGAGTCGGACCCAATTCCTGATGGGACCCCCCCCACTGGGTGTCTTCCCTGCTGGACTATACCACGGGCTCATTAATGCCCTCCCCAGGGCTGCCATCGCTGTCACCAACGTGGCCGTATTTATTACCCACTTCTCAGGGACTTCCAGACCTGCTTCCTCCCTGCTGCGTGCATAAAGCCCAAGGAGAAGTGGGGTGACCCACAGACCTTTGCGTGACACACAGCTCCCAGGGACCTGATTCCCAGCCAAACCTTGGGCCAGGTCTCTTTTAATCAGCCAGGAATTGCTCCCAGTAGGAGAAAAATAAGAGAATCAATAGAGACGGCTCTGGCTGCAGGCATAGGGACACACACACGCACACACACACACGCTTGTTCGTGTTGCTCCTGACAGCCACGCACGCTCTCCTCCACCATTACAGCAGTTTGCAATGGTTCACAACACGCTCGACCTCTGGAGACCAAGATCAGACACTGGGAAGCGCAACGAAGGGTCCCGCTTCTCGCACCCATTGCCCCAGCAAGCTCCCGCCAGCCGGTTCGCTTCAGGCAGCGTTCACAACCCACCATCACCACTGGTTTTGCAAAAGCAGAGTGCCCAGGTACCCCATGTCCTGCCTGCACGGGGGCACCCCCAGCCCAGCCAGGCCCCCCGTCGAGGACAAGGCGATGCCGACCTCGCGCCAAGGCCACGGGCATCTCTCCATGTGCCCAGCTCCGCTGCCTCCGGCGGGGCTGGAGCGAGACGCTGTCACACCGCTCCTCCCATCGTGGAGGTCCCGCTCCCCGGCCAGGTTGGGAACACACCCGGGGGGGGTCTTCGCGGTGCTGGCAGGTCCCCCCACGGGAGTGATGCTCGGCCAAGTGAGCTGGAGGCGAGACAAGCCCCCGCATGGCGCAGGGATGCTGCGTGCCCAGGCCACCATCTGCCCCTCTCCGGCTGCCCGCACCGCAGCCCAGGAAGGGGAGAGGGGAGCAGTGTCCCCTGCAGAGGGACAGGGACACGGGTGACAACGCGGGGCTGCCCCTGGGGAGATGGGGGCCGCACAGCGGGGCTGGCAGGGGCACCGCCGGGGGGTTTGCAGAGCCCTGCGTGCACCCGGGGGGGAGCAGGGTGAGCCCCCCCCCAGTTGCTGCACCAAAGGCAATGCAGGGTCGATGGCACCCACAAACGGCCACCCCCTCCCCTGCGCAAGCCTTGGCGGGGGGGACCCCTGGAAAGGGGAAGGTAGGGGGGCTGGAGAGCAAAGGGGGGGCTGGAGGGCAAAGGGGGGGCTGGAGGGCAAGGGGGGGCTGCCCCCGCCCTGGGGCTGAGCCCCGCGGCCAGGGGAAGGGCACGATCGGGGGCATC
>WEKW01027041.1:95887-157351 GCA_013389905.1 Sula dactylatra | reverse complement strand
GGGGGGGGGGGGGAAGGGGTGACACCCTTAAACCATCATATTATTATTGTTTTTCAAAATGTTCCAAACTTTCTGAATGTTTGGTACCGGGCACCGCGGGGGTGGCCCCGGCCAAATCACGCATCCCAGAGCATCGATGCACACGGAGACGAGAAACCCAGCCGTGCCATCCCTCCTGTCGGATCTACCCCAACCTGGGGCAGGATTTACGCCGAACGCGGACCCAAAGCCCAGCAGCCAACGTGCTCCAGCAGCCATCTCGTCCCGATTCCCATTCCTCCCTTTATTGTTAACATGCCCATTTAACGCGTTCTCCCATCTGGGTTTTAAATTAGCTAGCTGCCACCTCGGACTTACCCGCAGATTTGCTAGCAGTCTGTTGGGTGTTGGTACAATTATTTGCCTGGGTTTTTTTTCTGCTCTGTTATATATACATATGATTAAAATTAATATTGCTCTCGCTTTCCAATTCCTATGCATGAGAACAATGGCGTTTTGCTGCAGGCTTTGCCACGCTGAAAGGGATGTTGACATTTATGAAATGTTTCTATTCACCTCTGATTTTGTAAACTCTCTCATATGTAATTTTTTTTTTTTTTTAAAAAACAAAATAGCAAAGCCTGTGATCTGAAGTACCTGCCAGGCTCCCCTGGAAGAGCAAAGCAAGTTTCAAACGTTTCAGGCAGGCCCAGAGTGTTGTATCCCAATGTCATTTAAAGGTTGGCACCCAGGGTTTCCAGTGTTTCTAGTTTCATTTTCCCCCAATCATTATTTACCACCTGCAGGGAAAATGAAGAAAAAGGTGGGGGGGGGGGAAGAGAGAGAAAAAAATTTGGGGTTTGGGGTTGGTTTTTTTTTCTTTCCCCACCGGTTGCAAATAGGTGATGCCTGCGGCTGGGCGACGGATGGGGCTGTGCCCCTGCCCAGCACCCTGCCGGGAAGGGACGGAGCCAGCCCAGGGCAGTGGCCCTGCACAGTCATGCAGGGGAGCTCTCACCCCTCTGCAGCCCAGCCCCAAAAAGCCAGGCTGCGTCTGAGTGGTGTCAACTGATTCCGGGACCCCCCCGGCCCCACTGGGCACCCCCGGCCTCGAGTGAGGGGGTTGAGAAATAAAGAAGATAATTCCAGAATCCAGATCGTCTTTCTTTCACCTTATAAAAATCCTCCAAAGCTTATCAGATCCCAAGTCAACACAAGCTGGATTTTTTTTTATAGCTACTGCTTAAAAAAAAAAGAAGTCCTTACATCATTGTAATAATAAGGGAAAGATTCCTAGTTATTTACTGAGATATATCACTCTGCGGCTAGAAATGTCACTGCTCCGTCTCGCAAGCGGCAGCGCAGCTACGGACGTGTGTGTGCACCATGTGCGGCGCCCGGCCCCGCTGGGGCCGATGCGATGGCAAAACCACCATCGATAATTAACCCTCAGCCAAAACGTGGGCGCTCGGCTGGTGCGAATCACCGCAGCCGCCCAGCAGCTGCGCAGGATTCGGCCGCTCCCCTTTGCACCCAGCCACCAGCGTTTTGCAAGAAGAGGGGCTGCAGAGCGGGGACCCCCCCAGGGCTCCCCAAAGCAGCCCCGCTGGGCGAGGGAGGGTGCGAGACAGGCGGCAGCTCGGAGGAGGCAGCGATGCTGCTGCTGCTGCTGCCTCGGCACGGGCGGCACGCCGGAGCCCTGCCAGTTTTCCTTACAAAGCTGGATTTCTTTCTGCCGCGCTAGGGCTGGGAGCCGTTGCCTCCGTCCCTCGGGGAGGCATCTAGTTGGAGATGATATAAGATTTCTTTCCAGCCACTTCCTCCAGCTGCTCCGCGCTCACCCTCCCCTGTGCCTTTTTATAGAAGTGCTGCTTTAGGTGGGGATTTATTGCTGCTCCGACAGCATCACTGGGGCATCGCTGTTACCCGGAGGAGGAGCGGTCTGGGCTCCCCAGCACCCTGGGGTGCTGCCTGGCCCTGGGGGGCACCCCCGGGTGCGAGGGATGGATATTGCCCCCAGGGACCATTCAGTACTTGGGCTCTGCTGCTTTCAGCAAGGGGGCCCCGACACGTCACCCCCCGTCCCTCTCCAAAGACCGGCTGGTCCCTGGGGGATGATTGAGACCCTGAGGAACAGGCAAGCAAGGGAAATGCCGGCATGGACGTGGGTACCAAACCCGGGGCACCCCTTGCCCATCCGCACCCTGTCCCTGCACAGCGCGGCAGCACGTGCTGGGGCAGAGCCATGGCCCCTCGCTGGCTCTGCTCGTCCTGCCCCGCAGTCCCCCGAGCTCACCAGCCTCCCAGCGCCTTGCTGGGCAGCCGGGGGGGGTTCTGCCCCAGGAGCCACACCGAACCGCCCCGGCGCAGAGAGCATCCCCATCCCGGCGCTTGTGCCGCTCAGGTCAGGGCTGGCCGCGGTTTTGCACTGATGTCCTCAACTAGGAGGTCCGTAACACAGAGGAGAGCACTGGGGCTCGGTGGCCAGGCTGGGGTTTAAGCCTGGGTTCACAGCAACAGCCTGCCCAAATGACGATTAAGGCTAAATCCTCACCCCCATCACTACTGCACAGACACCCGGGGACAGGCTGTGTCGGGGCACCGCGGGCAAGCACAAGGACGTGCCGCAGAGCTGCAGCCAAGCCGGGGGCAAGGGCCGGGGCAAAGCTTTGCCTTGGCAAACTATTAGGCTTTTTGTACCATGCAAGCTACGGCAGGGAGCAACTGCTTCAGAACCAGGGGGCTGCAGAGAGGTGGGGAGCCCGGAGAAGGTTTGCAGGGCCGTGCAGTGCCAGGCACACAGCGGGGTTTGCAGGGACACCAGCCCGCGGGTCAGGCTGCCCCTTCCCCGGAGAGGTCGGGGTTTGCAGCCCAGCTGAAACCCGCTGACACCTGGGCTGGGTGTCACCCTTCTGCAGGTTAAATTCAGGTGCCAGTTGCCCCTCCTGGCCATCACACCCACCACTCTCCGTGTCCTCTGCATGGAGAAACGTCCCTCTCCTCCCCTTGGCTGCTGACAGCCAGTGGGATTGAATCCACCCATATGGCAGGGGAAATCCACCCGGGACCCCCCCAAGAGCTGGAGGATGCTTCCCCCTGGGGCTGGGGGATGCTTTTCCACAAAACTTGGGGCTGCTCCCCCCGGGGGCTGCTGCAAGTGGCCACCCATTTCATGCACCATCCAAGCCCCCGGTGAGCCTCCTCTCCAGACAGCCCCAGAGGGCGAGACGGGGTCCCCGTCACCCCCACCACCCCGAGAAGACGTCCCTTACCTGGTCCCGCATGCGCTCCTGCTGTCCGCGGAGCGCCAGCGCGTGCTGCGGGTACTTGTTCTTCAGGTGGTCCATGAAGGCGTCCCGCTTGCGCTCCATCTCCGACTTCTGGAGGCCGGTGAGGGCTTCCAGGCTCTGGGCGGCAATGACGGTGTGCCGGCGCTCCGAGGTGTGCACCAGCCCTACGTTGGAGAAGCGCCGGGTGCCGTTGCCCAAGGTCCGGTATTCCCGCGGGTACTCGGCATCGTCCGCCGAGATCATGTGGGTGCTCGTCCTCTCAGGATCTGCACGGAGGGGAGAGAAGAGCGGGGTGAGGGCCGGCCCCGGGGTGGCCCCGCTGCTATGGGGCAGAGGTGGGGTGCTAAGATTTGGGGACAGGGAGGGGGTTTTAAGCTAGAAGTGATAGCTAAGCCTAGCTGGGAGTGGAGTCATCCCTCAGTGGGATACAGCCGGGGGGTTGGTGGGTGCAGGATTGATCCCCGTGCGATGGCAGCGGTGTCCCCGCTCCTGGGCTGGTGGTGGCTGGAGGTGGATGGGGCGGGGGGGGCAGGAGGGGTGGAGGGGCTGGGATGCCACTGACAGCACGACATTCAGACCGAAACACGAATAAAACAGCGTTGTGTCATTAAAACAGCACAGACAAGACACAGGAGCCAGGCACCGCTCCGGAGCACAGACAGACAGCGGGACACAGACACACGGACAAACCAAAAAGAAAATTAAATGCGGGCTGGGGTGGAGGGAAGCTCGTGTCTGCCTGTCAGCGCCTGCGCTGTGCTGCTGCCCGCGGGGGCCGGCAGGACCCCCCCCCGCCCTGCCTGCCAGGCCCCGCTGGAGACCCCCGCCAGAGGGTCACCCCCCATCCCGCAGTCCCAGGAGCCGACGCAGCCCTTGGGCACCAAACCCGGCACCGCCGCCGGGCATCGCGGGGATGCTCTGCCCCATCCCAGCCCATCCCGGGTGGGCAGAGCGGGCGGCGAGCGCGGGCAGGCGGTCGCACGTGCGGTGAGGCAAAAGGGACTCGTCCCTTTGCTGATAATTCATTAGCTGCGCGTTGTGATTTTAATTTCCAGGGAAGTTGTGCCGAGCGCACACAACGCGAGCGGTAATGAATGCCTGGAAGTCCCCGCACGCTGCCAGCGCCTGGCACCTCCTCGGTGGCTGCAGGATACGGCCACTCCATGGCCTCCAGCCCCTCGCCCGCTGCAAAGCCGCCCCGGGGCACCAGCCCCCGCCCCAAGAAGCCACTTTTGAGGGTCTCATGGCATCTGAGCCCATGTCACACAGCCCTGGGCCGGTCCCAGCCGCTGCCGCCGTGCCTGTGCCGAGGGCACGAGCTGTCTTTGCAGCCACTAACTAGTTTGGCAACCTGCAGCATGTGTTTTGCAGGGATTCACCACGTTAAGGCTTTCCTTTTTCGCTCACTGTTTAACCTTGATACATTATTCATATCCTTCCTTGTCCTTTTTTTCCCCTACCTTCCTTCCCAAGCTCCCGTTAAGCAAATCATAGAGGGTTTTTCCTTTTCCCTTAATTATTTATCAGCCCAACATATTAGCTTTATATCAACTGATTGTGTTATTAATGTAGGACAGGACTCCAGTGCGTGCTACAGACATAACTCCTCCTCTCAAGGTCATACAAGGGGTTTGCTCTGAGCCAGGCAGGGACATCCTTACCCCCACCAAAGCTTGGCCCTCGCCTTTCCTCCTCCAAAAAACAAGCAGTCCAGCTTTCTTCCCCCACGGCTCCATCACCAAGCATGACCTCCGCCACAGGACCATCACCCCCGTACCCAGAAGACGGCGGCAGAATTTGAGCAAGAGCTGAAGCTCCCGGTCCCTCCCCAGCTCTCCGCTTCGCTCAGCCGGGTCCCGCTGCACAGGGGAGGTCACGGCGGCACATCGGTCACGCACAAAACACCCCGAGATCCCCCAGGGAAAGTGGCACAGGAGGGATGACAGAGGGGACACCTCGGTCCTTCTGCTGGCAGAGGAGAAGGCAGCGCAGTGTGGGGCCGAAAGCATCGTCTCGTGGTCCCTGGGCACCACCGGCTGAGGAGCCTTGGCTAAACTCCAGCACTGACGGGAAATGCAGATGGAGCAATTTCTCCTGTGCCATGCTGCTGAGCCTTCCCACCCCTCCCTTCACCTAACAGCCCCCCATAACACACGCTTCTCAATGAGGCTTTGCTGCTGCCAGGCAGAAAACTCCTTCCTGCCCTCAGCCGGTCGCTGAATCACTTGCTCTACAATGATGGCAAAGCAGCGGGGACGTGCTGGGGGGGGCCGCATCCAGCACCCGGCACCCATCCCAGCCTCAGCGTTTGGTGCCCATTGGCAGTGCCCTGGAGCATCCTCGAGGGGAGCTGGAGCTCAGGGGAAGAGGGAGTGGGATCCCGGGCATCCCCCTGGCACGGGCGATGTGCCCAGCATGGCCCCTCCTCACCAAACCAGCCCCTCCGCAGTGCCGGACCCTGAGTGCCACTGGGACCCTCAGCCTTGTCATGTCCCATTGGAATGGCGTGTCCGGGAAGGCTATGAAAGAGGGATGAAGGGGTACCCTGAAAGCCCGCAGCTGCAGCAGTGGCAGGGCTGGCAGGAAGGAGCTGCAGCTCCTCTCCCTTTCTAGGGATACCGGCAGCAGGGAAGCCTCGAGCCAGAGGAAGGTGCCGGGACGGGGGCTTGGGGGGTGCAAGAGGGGCTACTTCCCTGCAGCCGCCTCCCTGGTGCCTCCACCAGCCCTACGTTTAGTAGCCCTGGGGTGAGGCTGCGTTCCTGGCTCCTTCCCGCCCTCCTCTTCTTCCTCTCGCTGCCAAGCCACGCATCAGCATGCAGCTCCCCGCTCCCTAATTACACGCTCCGAGAGCGGAACGCGCCAGCTCCCTGTCTCTCTGCCGATTACTAAAAAGGATGATTTGAAAAGCCCTGCACAATCTGCACAAGGGTCAGAGCAAAGCTGGATGCCGTCAAGGGCTCTTCCACCCCCGGCTGCGCCGCATCCGCTCCCGCATCCCTGTCAGGCTCCAGAGCAAGTGGAGGGAAGGCAGCCCCAGCACCACAAACCCCGTGATCCACAAACCCGACGAAGGTGAGAGGAGGAAAAGGCACCAGACACACACGTGTACCTGTTCCCACGTCAGCCACCTTTCCCCTCCCGATATCCCAGCCCGGAGTGGGCAGAGACCATTTGATAAAGGAACAGCCAACGACTGGGGCTCCTTTGGAAAAGGACCTTAAACCACCCACGGTCATGCTTCCCTGGCACTATGCCTGAGGAAAGGGTGTTAATCCTTCCTTCCTGGCCTCACCCCAAGGGGATAATGACGTCCCGTCACCCAAAATCCCCCCACCAAGTTGTTTCTCTTCCTCCTTCGCAGGGACCGTGCGCAGATGCTGGAGCAGTGGTACCCACGCGGGGGCTGCCCCGCTGCCAGTGACGGCAGCAGCAGATCCCTGGAAAGTGCTTCCCGGGGCTGCTTCCAAGTAGGTCACTGGGGTAGGAGAGCCGGTGGCTGGAGCCTGCCCAGGGTCCCCATCCCGGCACTGCTCCAGCCCAGCCAAGCGGGGTGTCCCTCTGGGACATCTTCCCCGCACAGGGGCCATCCCATCGCTTACCCACAGGGACAGGACAGCTTCCACGGCAGCCGGCAAACTGCTTCGGCGGGATGGGGGAGGCAGCCCCCAGCTCTGCAGGGGCTGAAGGTGGCTCCTTGGCCGGGTGCAGGGCTCCCACAACAGCCAAAATCCCACGGTAAATCCCGGCAAGCCCCTCTCCGAGCGGTGGGGGGTTAAGGGAGCGCGGCTCTCTTTGCCGATTCATCCATCCATCTTCCTTACGTACCAGCAGAGGTGTCACCCATGCACAGCCACAGCCTGGGCTCCTAGCAGGATGCGGCCATCGCCTCTTTCCCGGGAGAGCAGCAGCACCAGAGCCCAACCGCGCTTTGGGTGATGCTCTCCTGTACCGGTGCTTCGCAGCCCAGGTAGCTGCTCTCCACCAGCTCCCTGCTCCCTCGCTGGGAGACGGGAGCGGGAGAGGCCCCCAAAATCCTGCCCCGTGCTGTGGGTGCTGCCCCGTGAGAGCCACGCCAGGTCAGAGTGGCTGCAGGGTCGCTGGCACGGTCCGCTCCGTCCCCCCGCCAGCAGCTTGGTAGGGCTTTATCATAAAGAGGATCTTTCAAACACAGTTTATTACTGCAGTTTCATAAATCTTCATGAGGCAGCAAGGCTCACGCGGGCCGTGAAAGCAGTGGCAGTTAGCAGAGCATGAAAAATAGTCCAAGAAAGCAATTGTACAAAATGGGGTGAGGGGAGGGGAAGGAGAGAGTACATCTGGGGAGAAAGGAAAGCGAAAGAATAGAAGCCCCTCGGAGGGATGCCGCTCCCCCGCACCTGGCCATTAAGGCAGCGGGAAGAGCGGGATGCACTCGCCTTCCTCCCAAAGGCTCAGCTGCTGCACTGCCAGCTTGCTGCCTGCACAGCACCCGAGGAGGCTGCCCAGCACCCAGAGCCATGCTCAGCACTAACCCCTTCCCCACCACGCTGCTGCCAGGCCCCAGGGGACCGGAGCGATAGCTGGGAAGGGCAGGGAGAGCCTGCACCGCTCCCGCTCCGGTTGTGCTGTGCAGCCAACCTCAGGGCAGACCCCAGAAATACCCCCCCAGCCCGAGCCAGGACCTGCTGGGGTAAAGGGACCCCTCCAGAGGCATCGCTGCCCAGGGGGTCCCTGTCCCTGGCTCAGCCACTCTCTATTTAAACTCATTTTGGGTTGGGGGCACGGTGGTCAAGCACCCTCCGGGCCCGCCCCAGGCTCCCATCTCACCCCACCACCACGACAGGGCCAGCAAACACAGCCAAAAAGCGCTGGGAGCTGCAGAGCTGCCCGTGTTCTCCTACCGAAGCCATGCCCAGCCAACACGCCGGTGGGGACACAAGCGCCCTTTGCCCATGCCACGTGCCGAACGGGTCCAACCATCACCAGTGCTTTACGCAGCCAGATCTGTTCGTTTAAAATCAGCCCGCAGAGAAGTGCAACCCTGTTTCGGGCCGAGCCCGTGGGCTGTGGGTGCCCCTGGCCCGTGGGGATGCCAGGAGCAGGAGGATAGACCTGGGGTCCATCCCAGCATGTGAGTGTCGAGGTGAGAGCGTCTGCACGCCCTCCCCATGCCTCACACAGTGCTGGCACGAATGAAAGCTGACAGGCCGCTGGGCTGAAGCTTCCCTGCCACCTTCTTGATCCTGGGCTGATGGAGACACAGCACTGGACCGCTTGGGAAAAGCCAGGCGATGCCAAGGCCACCCACGAGAGACCATTAACATCCGTCCCGGCACAAACCTCCCCCATGCCCGTGCTATGCCCAGCAGCCCCCCGGGAGGTGAGGGATGCAGCTTTCCCATCTCCTCTTCCCATTCCCAAGGGTCCCTCCCCGCAGCACCGAGCCGTGGCTTAGTCCAGGCTCAGCAGCAGGCAGCGGGCTCCCCGCCATGCCTTTCACTCCCAAATTCAAGTGGAACCAAGGAAAATAAAACACCTCCCGCCGACCGTTTCATTGGGAACTTCCCAGCCAGGTTAGCACAGACCCCCCAGCCCCACTCTACCCGCACCGTGGCCAGGACACTGCTTGGCTCCTCGAAGGCGAGCAGGGGCACAGTGCCTGTGCACGGTGGCAGTCCGGATGCAGCTCTGCAGACCTGGCCCTGCCTGTCCCCAGCCACTACGTGCCCTGGATGCTGCCTGCACCCTGCTAGTGCCAACGCAGCTGATGCTGCTAGAGCTGCGTGGCGATGAGGAGCCGGTCTGAAGCCATGCGCTGTGTTGGAGCTCGGGGCGGTCCAGCTGCCATATCTCCCCAACGCTGCCCTGACAAGCAGCTCCTTTTCTTTGGAAGTAGAGAAACAACCGGATAAATTCCCATGTCATTGTCAAAACCCAAACGGAAGGAGAAATCCCATCTGGCCAGCCCTGTAAAAAGTGGCAGCTACTTCCCACCTCACTGGGTGTTATCACACCCACGCGTGCACATGGAAATGAGAGACGACTTCACCTCCCAGCTCCCATGGGCAGCAGTGCCAAGCGCAGGGCCAGCACACCCAGCTGCTCACTTTGTGCTCAGGATCAGGACCAGCACCCGCCTGCCCGGAGCCCCATCCCCACATCCCTCCTCTGAGATGGGGCACATGAGCCAGGCTGGCCCCCGTGCTCTGACCCAGGGAAGGGGGACCCAACGCCCCAAGGAGCTCCTCCAGCCTTGCCCACCTCCGCCTGCAGCTCCCCTGTGGCTTGCTTTCGCAGGCAGGGCTCCCTGCCACCACGCTGCCTGTCCCCTGCCCGCTCGCAGTGCGGGTATTCCACCGAAGCAGCAGCAGCTGAAAAGCATGTCCTTCCTCCTCCTCACACGGTCTCCTTGGCTCGGCATCTCCCCAGGATCTCTTGCCCAGCTCCACGCTAGGAGCCATCCCTACGCTTGCCCGAGCGCTTCCTCGCAGGAGGGCAGGGACCGGAGGGGTCAGCACCAAGGCAGCCCAGGCCCTGCTGTCTCGCACGGTGGCTGTCTGGCAGACGGCCGTGCGGGTCAGAAGGCGGCTGTGACGCTGAAGAGCAAGAGCCCGGTGGGGTGGGCTCTGCTTGCAAGTCAAACAGGGGGTCTGTAAGTGGATGAGCCTTGTGTGACTGATTATATGGTGGCTGAGCAGCTCCACTTTCACCTTGCAGCGCTGAGCTAAGCAGCTGGTGGAGCTGCAAATGCCAGGGCAAGGTCCGGGACTCCTGGCCCCCCTCCTCTGGTGGCCGGGGCTGCGTCGCTCTGGATGCCTTGCGGCAGCACAGATGTGGCCTGACGTGTGCCACGGGCCAGGTAAACAGAGCTTGGTAGCATCAGGGGATGCTCTGGAGGCAGCCGGTGGGCAGCAATGGTCCCGTGGCCCTGCCATGGGAAGGGCAGCATCTGAGCCAGGGTTTCTCCCCACCCGTCCCAGCCCCCTCAGACACCGCAGTGGTGGGAAGCATTGATCCCCACTGCAGTGGGAGGCAGGAAGGAGCTGCCCTCGCTTGGGCAAGGGAAAACAAGACAGAGGGCGAGCTCGTGGAGGGCAAGGCAGCACGGGAACGATGGCTCACAGCTGGGAGAGATGGGGCAAATCTTTCCCCTGCCACCATCTTCCTCCCCGACCTTTGGCAGGAGACCAAAGCCGGTGGCATCCTCTGCACATGGAGAGCATCCCTGCCTGGGGCAGAGCCTTCCATGCCAGGGACCAGAGGAGAAAGGAGCCCCGTGTGCCCTGGCAAGAGGCCACATCCTCAGCTGGCAAGGATGGCACGGTGGCTGGGGAGATGCCGGTGGCTTGGGAACGCCAGATAAAAATAAAGGAGAGGGGAGGATGGAAGGGGCCAGGCTCTTCACAGCACAAACACAAGCCGCATTGTGGTCTCTTCTCCCACCCACACAGCAGCAGCTATTCAAGGCAGTGCAGCCGGCGGCCTGGCAACTGGGATGGGATTAGCCCCAGCGGTGCCAGCCCGGTCCAAGCCTGGGGATCCCCCTTGGCCCCGGATGGGAGAGGGAAACCAAGGCATGGGGCTGGGGGAGGAAGGGGCCTGCCCGGAGTGCATGAGTCCGGCTGCGGGGGGGGGATGCTGAGACAGGAGGGGGTTGAACCCAGCGTCAGAGCAGGCAGAAAGCACAGGCAGAACCACATGCCGCCTTTGTGCCCAGCACGGTGCCCTCGCTGGGTCAGTGTTTAGCACCTCCCGAAAGGAGCCGGAGTTTTCCCAGCATCTTGGCAGCGCCCACTGACTCCCACCACCATGCCGAGACAGGCGAGAGCAGCGTCTGCCTCTGTGCAGGTTGTGCATGGACATGGGGCAGTGACTCACCCTGAGTCGTGCAGCAAAGCGGAGCCACGTCTCCCTGTGAATCCAGGTCCCTCCTCATGCTCAGCCTGGAGGGAGAAGCCTTTGGGATGAGCCCGGGATGGTGGCAGGAGCTGGGCCCCTGGAGCCCCCATCACCCGCAAAGCCGCTGTCTCCATCCTCCCTTTCCTCTGCAGGCAGGTGAATTCGTGCTGTTCTGAGAACCCACCCTGCCCTGCGGGTCTCCCTGGAGGATTCCCAGCACCGACCAGTGCCGCAATTCAGGAACAGCTCCAGAGATGCAGCCGTGCCCATCGTGCTCCTGCAAAGCCGGGTCACAGTACGGGTCCCAGGAGCTCCCACTTTGAGCTGCTCAGGCAAATTGCTCTGGAAATCAATTCCAATCTATCGGGCATCAGGAAAGCGATAAACTGCCCTTCAAGACACCAAATCGATGGGTTCTCTTAGCCCAGAGCAGAGGGAGGGAGGTGGGGGCGGCGCTGCATGGGAGGACAGGGAGAACAGGGGGGTGATGATGGGGGGCCGGGGTCCTGCTGCAAGTGAGAGCTGGGTCCGGTTGGAAGGAAACAGCCCCCAAACCAGCTTTTGATGCGGCGGAACGCAGGGAAGGTCAGTGTCCGCATGCTGCGCAAAACCACTCTGGGGATGGATGGACGGGGAAAGGTGCCCTGGGAGCGGGAGGCTCCGGCTCCAACCTTCGCCGATAACCTGCGGCTGCACCTATTTGCTCGTTCGGAGGCAGGACCTCATCTGAGCCTGCGATCAGGGCTTTGGATTTATTTCTTACTCTCATCTCTCTCCAAGCAGAGCAAGAGGGCAGAGGCGTGGGGAGGCCTCGGAGCCAGCCGAGGGGCAAGGGGGGCCAGCAGAGAGGAGGAGGAGGAGGAGGGTGGGCTGGAGGGGACACACATCAAGATCAAAAATCAGTTCCTGACAGGGCTATTTCTTCCTCTAATGAGACACTGAGGGAAGTCACTAAACAGAGCAAAGCCACTGCAATCGCTTCTATGACAGGAGAGATGCGAAGGAGCAGCACGGTCCAGCAGCGGGAGGGGGCTTTGTTGGCAGGACCCTCCAGCCTGGCCCACGGCCACAGGCAGCTGCGGGATCAGAGCCGAGAGCCAGGCACGAGGCTGTTCGCAGGCTGCGTCCCGCTCTTGGGGCAGCCACGAGGGATGCACGCCCAGACATTACCACACCGGCCTGGAAACACGGGCAAGCTTTGCTTCGGAGAGCTTGCAATTAAAGGCAGAGACAAAATGCAACAAGTCGATGGAGAGGAAGGCTAAAGGATGAAACAAAAAGCTCCCGTGCAGGGGGAAGCAGGCGGGCAGAGTGGCTTCGGGGCAGAGCGGGCGATGCCCCTGCCTGGCATGCAGCAACGCGCCGCGCCAGCGCCGCGGCTCTGCTAAATGCACTTGGTGCAATTTTTCAAGCAAGCTAATCACTCCCTCTCATCTCCTGCCATTAGTGCAGTCATGCTAACCGCTCGCTCGCCGGCAGGAGGCCGAAGCTGCCTGACAGGAGCTTCCACTATGCGCTGCACCTCATCAAAAGCAAATTCATCTGAAAGAGCGTGGCAGGGCCGAGGGAGGGGACCACCTCTCCAGCATCCCTGCAGGGAGCAGGGCTTGCAAGAAAGCCCCTAAGGGAAGAATTCAAGCCAAACCCATGGCTTTTCCAGCCCTTGCGCTGCAGCCTGGGATTAGAGCCTCTGGCTGGAGTCACCAAAGAGCTCGGCTCCATGAGAAAGCACCCAGGAGGGGGATTTTCCCTGGCTTGGCACGTCAGGGACCACGGCGATGCCGGCTGCTGCAGGGAGAGCTGTGCAGTGCTCAGCCCGGCACAACGCTTGGCCCGTCTCTGCCTTGGCACTGGGGGACCCAACTCTTTCGAAGACTTGGCTCCCACCGCCCTCGCGACGTGCTTGGACGCACAGCTCGGAGCTCAGCGGGTCCGGCCGCAGTGCCGAGCCCTGCTCCCGCAGCCTCCGGGAAGGACCTGGGGGGGCACTGCCTTTTTGGGCGACTCCTGCCAGGAGATGGGGTGATGCTACGCTCCAGCAGCTGCGGGGGAGAGGCTGGAAGAAGCAGTTTTGGTGTTATGGAGGGGCTCAGGAGCCCAGGAACGCTCCAAATGGGGTGCGGAGAACAGACCCTATTTATAAGTGCACAGGTAGCACGTAGGTGGTTGGTCACAGCCTGCTGTGCCAGCCTGGTTAGTCACAGCTAGTTAAAAATCAAAAATGCTGAAAAAAATTGCTCAGATCCACATCTAAAGCTTCTTAGATGCAGGAAAACGCACTCACAATTTGAAATGTGGGGTAAGATCCACTCGGGCTTTGCTGTCAGCCCGATCAGAGACTCTGGCGCGCAGACCCTGGCACAGGGATGCTGCCGGGATGTGTGTCCCCCCGTCCGCAGGGCGTGAGGACACCAGGGTGCCCAGTCCACCACATCCCGCGATACCTCCCACCTCGGAAGGGCCCTGTGCCCTGCGGTGGGTGGCGCGAGGACAAGGCCATTGCAGCATCCCCGGGGGCAGATGTCATCCCTCCCCGTGCTGAGCAAACCCTCGTGCTGCTTCCTGCCTTTCCTAAGCCCGCCGGGGCCCACTGGAGGGAGAGCTACAGCCCCTCCGCCCCGCAGCCCTTCCACCAGCACCAGGCAGAAGCTGTCCAGGCAGTGAGGTTTATTCAAGCAAAAGGAGGGCAGCAGCAGCTGCCTGCAGCCCTGCCTGCCTCCTCCCACCAGCGCCAGGCATCCAGCCCAGCCTGCGCCATCGCATCGCAGGGCAGAGCCCACCTGCGTGGGGCTGGGACTGTCCCGGAGGGGCCAGCATCACCCGGCGCCTCCGGAGCCCGCGTTTCCCTCCCACGTAACCCCCCCTCGGTCCATACCCACGAGCGACGGAGTCAGCCTGTAGTCCCCGGGCTCGGTGGGTCTCTCCTGCTCCCGCAGCCTCGGTGCGGCTCTAGGGGAAACGCCAAAGGGATGCTTTGCCCAGCGAGGAAGCATGGTCGCACCCAGGCAGCCAAGAGGAACCAGGAGACGGCTCGGAGCACGGCTCCAAAATCTGTGCGACAAACACATGCATCTTATCGCATATGTTTAAACCAAATTAAATATGGTTTTACTAATCACTTGGCATTTAAAGCAACACACCGTCTTTGTCAAGTTAAATCTAAGGAGACGTATCGAGTTGCACTGGCTGTTTATGTTAATTAAATACAGAATCGGTTCATTATTAAACATGTATGCAGCAAAAGTGAGCAACGAGGTAGATTGTTACCGACCTTATTACACGGCACTGACCTCGAGGAAGCCTGCGCGCAGCAATCGGTCGGCGCTCAACCGTTCGGCGGCTGTCGCCTTACGTCCAGAGCCGAGTCCTCCGCACAGGGAAGCGGAGCCAGAGCGGTGCCGATGCACGGGGCGGATAGAGGCAGGAGCTCCCAAGCCAGTGGTCTGCTGCCACCCAGCTCCCGTCGCCCGTTGGTCCCCCCTCCTGTCCCCGAGCTAGCGAGGGGCACACGGCCGGCGGGCCGGCGGTGGGGCTGTCTCCATGGCTGGCAGTCGCTGCCCCAGTTTCTCTGCCAGCGGCCATCGCATCCTCCCGGCTCCAAGCCAGCGCTTTTGCTCACATCCTTTCCCTACCCCAGCAACTTTCCCCCCCTGCCCGGTTTTATTCCTCTGCTCCGTGCGGACGTCTGTCTCTCTTGATCTCTTTTCTGGCTCAGGCGTTTCAGAGCTCCCCGTGGGTCTCTGGGTATTTTTTTTTTCCTTCCTCTTGAAATGTCAGTGTGCCCCCTCAAACACATCACATGGGCTGGGAGCCAGGAGCCAGTGCACAGCCACGCACAGCCGTCAGCGCCTGCAGATTGCCGTGCTACCNGGTGCAAGCCTGGAGGGTGCACTTGTACAGGGGACCAGGGCTGCTCGGTGCTGAGGACACAAGAGCCTGTTTGCCCCCCCTATTGCCACCAATCCGCCGAGCTCTGGGCACGGCCACCCCGAGTCCTGCACTGTCTGCAAGGGCTCGCCCACAGCTGCTCCCGCACCGGCCCCGGCGGAGCTCGGGCGCAGCAAACCTTCAGCTGCCTCCCAGGGCTCACAGGAGAGCCCCTCTGCAAAGGTCTTGTCCTCAGGACACGACACTGGATGCAGCGAAGACCTGAGAGGTGCCGGAGGCACAAGCCAGCTCCTCTTGGACCATCCAGGCTAATCAAGGCTATCGCTGAGCCCGCATTTCGGGAGGCGTTTGCATGCCTCTTCCCCCAAGGTCCTGGGGCAGATGCTGACCCAGCCACAGGTACCCCAAAACCCAGTCTTGCCCCAATCCAAGGCAGCCCTGCAGGACCACAACCCCCCGGCACAGCCCCGACCTGTCCTGCAAGGATCCCTTTCAGCTGAGCTGCCACCGAGCAGGACCGAAATGCATTTAAGAGCAAACCCCAGCAGCGCCCTGAAACACCCGCACACACACTTACGGGGACACGTGCACCCTGGTGCTGGTCACAGTCATGGGAGAGCCAAGAGCTGCATTTCTGCCTGTCAAAAGTGTTAAATATCCAGCTGAAACCACCGTGGCCTCAGCATTGCTCTGAGAAACCCGATTTGCACAGAGCTAAAAATCCACCAAAGGGCACTTTGCTGATCAACTAGATGGAAGCCAATTAAACCATCTTGGTTAGAGGAAAATGACTCACCTGTGCAGGAGACGGCTCTCTGCTCCTGTACGCTGCCTGTCTGCAAGGGGAGTTTCTCCGGACATCTGTGGCAGAGCAATCCCAGCTAATGGCTGATGACAGCACGTGCTCTGCCCCGCTCCAGCCTCTCCTGCCATAAAGCCCCACCTGCCTCAGTCCTTCCCACCTTTCCAGGTCTCTCCCCTCTTTTCCAGTGCTGGGAAGAGGCTTTGCAAATTCATCCCTTTTTCCTCTGTCCCCCGTTCCCGGTGTTTCCCCCCAGCCAGCTTGCCCTGCTGCACCAGCTCATTTTGGCATCCTAAAAGCTATCTCATGGACTTCCAACCACTCAAGCCTTGAAACTGCAGCCCAGACAGCCCCAGGTAGGAAGGGCTGTAGAGCCCAGGAAACCTCACACCAGAGACCTGCAGGTAGGCTTTATCCCCATTTTGCAGGTGGGGAAACTGAGGCATAGAGGAGCTGGGACAGGAGTGCTCCTGGCTCAGAGCCCAGCAGTAGCAGGGCAAGAACGGAGAAACTCAGGAGTGCTGAGCTCCTGGCTGGAGCCCTTCCAGGCTCCCGAACAGCCGCAGCCGTGAGTCACGGCTGGCACAAGCAAGCAGGATTCATTGCACGCTCTGCCATGATGATGCCCCCCAAAAAAATCCTGCTCCTCTTTGCTGAGCACTTCTGGAGAGCACTGAGCGAGGAGGCTGGCCTGGCTCCCGCACACCACATGCGCAGGGCTGGCTTCTTCCCTCTCCTCCCTTAGTTTGGGGCCAAGGGCATCTCTCCCTCCGCATTTATATTGTGCCTGTGTTATCTGTAGACTGTGTGTTACTTGTATTGGCACAGAAGCCATGCTTACTGTGCTGAGTCAATGCCGTGGGGAAGAGGTAGGATGTGCTCCAAAGAGCTTTGAGTCAATACAGGCAGCACGGATGGAAGGTGAGAGGTGAGGAGACATGACCAAGGGCAAACAGCAGGTCAGTGGCAGGGCTGGGAAGCTTGCCCAGCCCTCCTGCATGCCAGGACCCAGAGCAGCAGGGAAGATCCACCCTCCTCTCTGCCACAGGGACAGCACAGGGGTGCTAGAGCTGAAGCTGGAAGTTTGGGGCCACGAGGAGGGTGTAGTGATGGGAGGATGCTATGCTGGAAAAGCAAACACAATTATTACTGGCAGCAAGGATTAATCGTCCTTCCTGCTGATCCCTGAAACCTGGCTCGCTCCCACAGTCCTGCTACGGGGAGGGGCAGAGGATGGGGTGACCTTTTAATTCTGATTGCTCTGCTGATGAGCAGTAAATAAGCATTATTGCAGTGTGAGAGCTGCTCAGAAGGGCCTGCCTGCAGATCTACTGCTGTCTCACATCCGCCGCACTGATGGTCCCCACGCTCCTGGGGGGCAGAGCAGCACCCGTGCCCCATTTCACAGGCAGGGAACTGAGGTGCCACAGGATGGGGGCAGGAGCTGAGGGCAGCTCAGGACCCTTCCACCACCTCTCTCGCCGCAGGGATGGCGGGTGCCAGGCACCATCCCAGGTCCCACCAGCATTGCTGGCGCCTGGCACTGCTGCACCAACACCCAGGGGTGAGTCCCCAGGAGGGTCCTGCCGTCACCACGGGAAGGGGCACCATTACTGCACCCTGAAAGCCCAGCTAGACTTGATCAGAAATGGAGGCAAATGCCTGTTTTTAAATCCAAAGGTAGGTCTTCCCACTTTGGGGCTTTCAAAGGCTATGACTTCTCCTGCAGTGCAAACCTGAGCTGGCACTGTGGTGGCAAGAGCCACTTGTGCTTGCAGAAAGCCCATTGCCGGGTGACACCTCGCCCTCACCAGGGCCGGGATCGGCCGGGCAGAGCAGCTGCGTGTCAGCAAGACAATTCCCAGGGAGAGGCTGGTAAAAGCAGCTCACACGTTGGGGTAGGACGTCTGCATTTACACCTGCAATGCCAGACATGGTTTTGCTCTCAGCAGCTACCCAAGGAGCTGTTTCCAGATGGCATCAGCACCTAACGTGCCTGCGAGGGAGAAGGATGCCCAAAGCCCGGCTCTGTGCCCCCTCTCCGGGGAGGAGCGCCGGCTCTGCGCCCGGCAGTGCTCTTCCCTCCAGACACCAGCTGATTCCTCCACGCTACCTCTCCGTGCCCCTATTTAATCTGTAAGCTCTTCAGAAACACGCTTGCTTCTCACAATGCCTGCGTACAGCCCCGAGCACAATGAAGCCCCGCTCTGCCCCGGCGCGGCTCGTTGCGGTTGCGATCTGCACAGTAAGGCAGTCATCGGGTGGGAATACAGCCGCCTTCCCCCCGAGCCGGGACAGACAGCACGGCTTTGTGTCTGCTCACAACTGGGCCCAGCACACGCAGTCTATACAGCAATATTCATGCATGCAGTGCCCTAACACGCCACACACAGTAGGTCTATTGTACATCATTCAAACGACAAGACATCGGGAACTAACGGAGCGCTTTGCTCCTGGGGTGGGCGATGCTGCTCAGGAGCAGGCAGCGATGCTGAGCTCCAGCGCTGGAGGAGGAGCAGGGACCTGCCACGCCAAGCAGCCAAGGACGCTCGGAGAGGCAAAGAAGAGTTAACCAGGAGCGGAGCGACACTGAAGGTCTTGCAAAAAAACCCAACCATGCTGCAGGCAGTTCGATCTGCCTGTGCCGTCAGCACTCAGCATCGCCTGTGTGCTCTGCGTTGGGCTGCTGGACCCAGGCCCACCCCACGTGAACCGACGTGCCCCGTTCCCGGGGGCCGAGGCGAATGAGATGCCAGATTCAAGCTTTTCCCGCAGCAGCCAGTCTGCCCGTCCCCTGTGACGGATGGACGGACAGCCTTTCCCTGCTCGCACCCAGGTGTTTGAAGCATCAGGTGGCCGGAGAAGCAGCCTCCGCTAACAGCACCCACCCAAGCACAACGCTGAGCTGCTGAGCCGGGCGGTGGAGAGCTGATGGGAAATCAGTGTCTCATCAGGAAACGCTTTCCCGTGCTTGAATCCCCCTCCTCACACGACAATGCCCATTGCCAGGCCAGGAAAGGCCACGTCAGGACACGAGCTCTACCTCAAACCAGAGGTGTCGGAGGCCCAGTCGCTCTGGGGCCGGTGACTGGAGGTCTGTTTAGACCAGACCTTATCCCAGTCCTCGGGGTGTCACAAGCAGGGAAAAGACCCTTGCCCAGGCATGACAAAGCGCCGGCCTCAGAGCAGCTTAGAGCTCAGTGGGCAGGAGGCCTTTTCCATTTCGGAGGCCAGTAATTGCACCATACTGGCAGACGTAGCGTATCTGCTACTATCAGAAATGGGGAGGAAGCCAGATTAAGGAAAAAAAAAAAAAAGAGAGAAAAAATCCATTGGAGACCTTTTGACATCACGCAGCTAAATGCATTTCACAGTTGAAGGGCCAGGGAGTGTAATTTCTTATTAAACTCAGCCAACTGATGGCTGATAAGTTCTCGAGTAATAAAATCTCCTTAAACCCCAGCAAGAACCCGGAGGTGTCAAGGCGGCTCTGAAGATGGCTCAGCCTCCTCGGAGGAGCAAAGGGAACAGATCTGCAGGATTGAAACCAGGGCCACGCGGCTGCTTCGCCTGCCGAGGCTGCAGGCAACATCTGCCGGGGCTGGCATCACCCGGCGGTGCTGGCAGGGCTGGCAGGACCCGTCACAGATCCGAGCCGGGATCTGCCAAGTGGTGGCAGGTGGAGCTGAGGGGAGGACTTGGCACCGGGAGGGCCCCGCCACACGCTCCCCTCCCAGTCCCCGCCAGCCTCCTACGGGGACCGGTGCCGCCGTGCATCGGGGCTCAGCTCCGCTCGCAGCCCAAGCTGTCGCCGCAGCCGCCCCGGCACCCCCTCAGCAAACCCATGGGGCTGGGGCTTTGCTCCCCAGCTGGTGAGGAAGCCAAAACCCACCTGGAGAAGCGGCAAGCGAGAATTTGTTCCCCAAACGGCACAACCCGAGTGATGCCTGGCAGCGCAGCCCCCGGCACCGAGCTGCCGCAGCAACACCTCCCGGGCCAGGCTGGCGCCCGCAGCACCCGGCTCCCACCCGGCGCCGTGGCACAGCACCAAATCCTTTTGCGCTCGCAGTACACCAGCGCCCTTCTCCCTTTGCTCACTTGCTGAGCGCAGGTGCAGCAAATCCCGCTCCCGGCGAAAGGATTCGGAGCTGAGCCTTGTCCCACCCCAGGTGGGGCGGTTACAGGAGACGTGCCCCGTTCTGCGTTAAAATAGCCACCACCCTGAAACATGCAATATGAAGGAGCATACACCAGGACCAGCTGCAGCAGCAGCTTGTGCAGGTCCAGGTCCTGGTCCAGCTCCCTGGAAGAAGCTTTCAATTTTAGCTCTGCAGAGAGAAAGCAATCCCCTGCGTGGTGGAAACCTTGGCGAGGGCAACACTGGGTTTTGGGGGGCCACAAGCAGCCCCCTCCCCGGCGCTTTAGGCGGGGGCAGATTTCCCAAGTACCACGGATGACGTTCATGACTCCCAAAGCCTTTCGGCATTGACAAGTTGTGCCGCTGCCAGATCATTTGTGTCTTGTGCTTCGGCTGCCTGAGGGCAAATCTGCAGGACAGGGTAAATCAAGGTGGTCACACCAACCCCCGAGAGCTGCACCCACCCGGACCGGCCAGCAATGCTGCTGCTGACCCGCCTGGAGAGCCAGACCTCTCCGGGACAGCCGCGCTGGAGTCGCCTGGCTTAAACCCGGAGGAAAGATATAGGATTTTTGAGCAGTTACTTTGCAAAGTATAGAAAAAACACAAGCGAGCATCCCTGGCGCAGAGGCTCAGCAATCCCAGGGCTGCCCAGGCGTTTCGGCAGCCCCGGGCTCCTTGTCCCGTGGCGGCATCACGTCCTCGACACCCCCACACCGGGTCCCCCATCACCTGGGACTGCTGCTCCCCGGTCGATTTTCCTTCAAAGAAGGCCCTTGTTTACTCTGATTTAAATCAAAGCGCTGTTAGCTACAGTGCTATTACCACTGCCGAAAACGGTAACTAAATGGCATTTCCCCACCGCTCCATTTATATTTCTGTGCTCTTTACCCGTTTGTAAACTGCGGGAGGGAACAATTTAAGGCATCTGAGTGAAATGCTTAAATTAACAATTTACAAATAGCTTAATTGAGGTCCTGGTCTCTCTCTTCCCGAGCAGAAGCTGCTAAATGATTCTGAATCATTCCCATTTATTGGTTCTTGTGTTGTGAATTACAGGCCCCGGACTATGATAAAGGCTTTAATACCTTGGCGCAGGCTGGGGGTACCCGTCACTTACACCAAGCGTGGCTGGCGACAGACGGCCAGAGCCACGGAGAGGAGCTGAGAAACCAGAAGCTGTGGCGAGAAACAGGCGAGCGATGCAGGAGCCAAGGGTGGTCGATAAAGCTGCCTGGAGCCAAGGGATGCTACGGGCTGTGCAGCCACCCCTGGAGCCAAGGGATGCTATGGGCTGTGCAGCCACCCCTGGAGCCAAGGGATGCTATGGGCTGTGCAGCCACCCCTGGAGCCAAGGGATGCTACGGGCTGTGCAGCCACCCCTGGAGCCAAGGGATGCTACGGGCTGTGCAGCCACCCCTGGAGCCAAGGGATGCTACGGGCTGTGCAGCCACCCCTGGAGCCAAGGGATGCTACGGGCTGTGCAGCCACCCCTGGAGCCAAGGGATGCTACGGGCTGTGCAGCCACCCCAGGGGCTTTACATGGCTCTGAATAAGGGGCTGAGGCTCAGCTAGCCTCCCCCACCCAGCGGGGAGCTGGGGTTTCACGCACCACCCGATGAACCAGCCAGTGGAAAGCAACAGCCCGTTCCCCAGCAGCAGCCTCAAGCCTTCCTGCCAACGCCACAACCTCTGGCTGGGGGGCTGCACCCCGCTCCTCACCCATCTTTCCCAAAATTTGGTTGCCAGCAGGGGAGGAGAGCAGCCACAGGCAGCCGTGCCCGGGAAGGGATGGCGGGGATCTGCTCTGCCCGCAGCCTCGCACTTGCTAAACCTCTCGCTGGCAGCCAAGGACATTCACGTCTGCATCAAACTACTCAGCTCCCAGTCTAATTCTGGCACATCAGACAGTAATTATAGGTACATCACCAGCGCTGACAAGTCTGGAGCTCGTCAGCCTGGCACCTGTCAGCACGGCGCTGCAGACGCCCCATGGGGAGCCCAGAGGGGCCGCGTCCTCTCCCGGCTCTATTCTGGGGATCGCGCTGTGCTGCCCGGCCCCCCGACACCCGCTGTTACACCGGGGCTCATCCCGCTGCCACCAGCTCCATCCCTCCTCCAGGCACGGTTCAGAAAGGGGGCTCCATGGCCCGTGGGCTCCCACGGCCCCAGGCTGCGCTCAGGAGGCTGCTCCTGCCTCCGCCGGGTTTGACACCGGGATTTCACCGGCACTGGGTGAAGAACAGGCATCTGCTACCTGCCCCCAGCATCTAGAGAAAGGTTGTCCATGGCCCACACACTGATCCTGGCAATGCCGCCCAACCACAGCCCAACAAGCCAGACCTTAGTCTGGTGTAAATCACCACGGCTCTGCTTGCTGCAGTAGATCAGCCCTGATTTACATCAGGGAAGGGTAGTGGTGCACCTATTCCCATTGTATTTCTTTAGTAGAGAATGCAGGAAACCAGAGATGAGAACGTCCCCGGCTGGTGGCAAGCCAGAGCCGTAGCTGTGCAGCAATGAAGGGCGAGAGCCGATAAGGCTCCAGCCCAGGAGCAGCCTGTGGTTGGGAAGCTCAGACAGCACCAGCGAGGAGGAGGAGGGGGAGGCAGGCTGGCTGTTTGCTGATTTTAAAAGGGGGGGGGGGGAAGATGCACGTTGGGGGAGAAGCAATAATTTTAATTAAAAGGCAAATGACTGCACTGAAAATTTACTTGAAGCACAGAGATATTAAAAAATCGTTGACTGTGAATTATTCCTCCCCAGGTTGCTTGACAGACAAAAGTATTTAGGCAGCACGGGCTGGTTTAGGATCCTGACTTGGGGAGCCCCGGCAAGGGGAGAGGCGAGTGGGAAGCGCTGGGCAGCGGATGGGGACAGCCCCTTCCCCTGTCCCAGGGGGACACCGTGGCAGCTGGAGCCCCTGCCCGTGGTCCGTATGAGCCAGCATCGTCCCTGCCCGTAGCTGCTGCCCCTTCACCTGGGCAAGCAAGAAGGTGAGCACCCCCACCGCCTGGGTGCACAGACCTTCCCGTCTCAGCCCCATCACAGACGACCCGTCGCTTCTCCCCACTCGGTCACGGGGCTCAGCTCCATCCAACAAGTCCCCGTTGCAGCCTGTTCGCTTGCATCGAGGCTTGGGGAAACCAAAGCCAAGCCTCCACGCCGCCGAGACACCTCGAACGCCTCCCTGGCTGCCTCCAGGTTTACCCAGAGCCACGTTGCTGCCGGAACCCGAGATGGGATAAAAGAGCGGTGCCGATTTCTGTCGCCGAGCTCCGGGTCTGTCAGCCTAAACAGGTGCTGGCAACCTTTCAGGAGGGGTCAAAACCACCTTTTTTCCGCGGTAGACAGGCTCATTAACTGGCATCGTTACATGGCTGTGGGATGACCTTATAACTGACTCTATGTTCACATCCGCAAGCACGCAGCTCCTGAGAGCGGGAGCTCTTTAATCTTGTTCAGACAAAGGCAGAACAAGATCTGATAGCTGGAAGCTGAAGCGTCAGAAACACAGACAAGAGAAGGCGAATGTGCTGAACGGGCCGGGGAGAGCCTGCGCCGAGCAGGGCGGCTTCTCCGTCATTTCCCACCTTTGAACCAAGGTCCTTCTGAAAGGAACTAGAAGTTATGGTCTTGATGCACGAGTTACTGCCAAGGCTGTGTGGCCTCTGTCACACGGCTGGCGTCAAACTGAGTGTTCAGAAGGGTCTTTTCTGGTCTTGAAAAGATCCCACGAACCCAACAAGTCCCACAAATCCTACCCAGTACCTTCGCCCCATCCCCTCAGCCTTCCTTGTGCTGGTTTTAGCACCTCCAGGCTCTGCCCGACCCATTCAAGAACTTGAATCCCAACCAAGCATCGTTACACCACTTTCCCCCCCAATATGCTGAGGTTCAGCATAAGCAGGACCTGCAGCCCTGCCGGGCGGGTGACCACAAACACCAGTAACGAAACGACCAGGGCTGGCTGTGCCTCCGGTCTGCAGTGCCCACTCCCAGCTCCTGCAAAGAGCGAGAGAAGTCATCACCACGGGCACAGCCTCCAAGTCTTCCTTCCCGCACAGCCCCAAGGAAGCAGCCGTGCAATCTGCTCTCCAGCTGAGGGGCGAGCGTGCACACTGTTTGGAGCCAGAAACTTAATTGCATGTGTAATTCTGGGACGACAAACGAGCTAGAACGGTGTTCGGCGCCTGGGGCAGATCCCCATATGGATGCATGGCCCGGCCGTGGGCTGCTGTCTTCATCCTGCTTCCCCATTCCCATTTCGGGATAACGTGTTCATTACAACTCAACAAGGCGTTTGCAGAAAAGGCAATTAAATTACAGAGCACTGTTCCAGCACCTTGGTTTTAAACCGAGAAGGCTCTCGTGTCGGGAGGCCTGGCACACCCCACATATTACAAGCTTGATTTCCTCCACCTCCGGGCTGTCCTCCCCGGCACAGCCCTGCCTGTGCTGGGACTCCAGCTGCCTGACAGCCACACGCATCCCTTAGGACAGACAGACAGACATGCTGGTGCAGCTCCCCTTTCCTTCAAGCTGGCACCAGCACAGAAAAGCCACCCGCCCCAGGGCAGGAGGCCACCAAAGCCCCAGAAAAATAAGCCTAAAGCAGAAAGAAATGGGGACGGTGCAGGCTGGTGTGTCCCCCCCCGGGATGTCAGGCAGTGCCTGCGGCTCTCAGCCCTGGGGAATTGCCACGGGACGGGCTCTCGGAGAGCTTAGATGTCGTGGTTTTCTGAAGGCAGGTGGTTTCCTGATCACCTGGACTGGGACTGGTGGGTGCTGCTGCTGCTCTTGGAATTATTTTAGCTCAGAGCTTCTGCCCTGATTGTCAGGGCTGTGGTGCACTTCCCAGCCTCCCCAAAAAGGAATGCTGCAGTCTTTGCTGAGAGGCTGGAACCATCTCTGGCAACATCAACACCCAGCCCATTAAAGGCCAGCAGATGCCACAGAAATAAAATCTATTATTATGACAGACCCAGCAGGGGTTGCTACTGAACAGATTCCACCACATTTCCCCTCTTACAGTTTTTCTAAACCAGCCACACTTCCACAGCCAGCTCCTAAATAAGGCACCTGCCCCTCCACCTAACTCGGAGAGAGCCAGCATCTTCCTCTCATTCTCGCTTTGAAAGCTTTCCCCTCCTGTTCCCAACAAGGAAACCCCCAAACCTTGCAAGCCTTGGTGGACAGAGAGCCGGTCCCTCCAGGAACAGTAACACTTCCAGCTGCAAACACCATCCCCAGCTCCAAGAAACCCTCCCTCCCCTGCAAAAAGGGTGGAAGCCGATGCCTTAATCGTCAACACAAACCAGAAACCAGGCAGCACCCTCCTATAAACACCCGGGAAAATGAGCTACAGGTGCTGCCCTTACCCACCGCGGCCCCCGGGGAGCAGCGGGCAGAATACGGCCCCCGCACCCGGGAGAGGGTCGGGGAAGGAGCGAACATCAAACACGAAACAAGCAGGGTTGGGAGGAGCACACTGCTGGCCCCCGGCCCCGGTACTGACCTGGAGACTTTAAACAAAGGGAACAGAGTCCTGGCTTCTTCCCTCCTGCAATTCGATCGAGCCCTGGTTAGGGACAGGAAAGGAGGAGATTCATGAATGAACACGATCCAGGCGGGAAAGTTTGCCGGGGATGGAGGGGAATAAACAAATAAATCAGAGCAAGCAAACACATAATAAATCTGAAAAAAAACAAAGCAGCAGCAGAAAGCATCTGAGAACGAAACACAGCGTGGAGAATGATGGGGGGGTCCGGCTGTGCCCCATCAGGGGGGCACGAGAGCGGCAGCCCCCTTCTACCCCACGCCCACGGTGCCGGACGCAGCCCTCCCTGCGCACAGGGGGTTTGCTCCCATGAGTAGGGAGGCAAACACACACGCATGGGGAGCAAACGGACCCCAAAACGCCCCCCTCTGCACCTGCTGCGGGCTTCCACCAAGGGGACCCTGCCCAGCTCAGCCTCCCAGCCCAAGCACTGGACGCTTGTTGGGAAGCGTTATGGTCAGGGAAGAGCAAGGGAGAATCAGAGTAGATGGGCTTATCGTGGGGGTTGTTCTGGCAAATACTCGGGTTGGATCTTTCTATTGTAAGCGAGGCTGTACAGCGTCGTTGTGCCCCGGTTTGTGGAGCAGCACAGCCTCTCCTGGGGAGCTGCCGGCTCCCCACCTGGGCAACGTCAGCTCCACAATCCCAGCACCCAAAAGCCCCTTCCCAGCCCCGGCTCTGTAGGGTTTGAACCTTCTTGCGGGTACAGGCTGGCGTCACGCTGACGTGCTCCCTGTAAGCGAGGTTGATGGTGACGAGGGAGACGGGTGAGTGCGGGGAGGGGAAAGGCACTGTGCAGGGTCCCCCACCCTCTGCTCCACAGGTCCAGACCCCCGAGCATCCTGCCCGCAGGTGACTGAGCCCGAGCAGTGCCTGTCTCCCAGAAAAACAGACCAGAGCTGCTTTGAACCTTTGTTTTTAGGGCATGGGGTGGTTTTCTCCTCCCCACTGCAAGCCCGTATGCCTGGAAGAGCGGGGTGACAAGGGCAGGGGCAGGCAGGGGACAGCCGAGCTGGCAAGACCTCGGCGCCCACAAGGACCTCTTTCTTTGCCAGGGAGCGGGCAAAGCTGCACCCGGCGCCGGGAGGCAGCACAGCTCATCCATCACGCCCACACCCGCGGGACATCTGCCCCCTCGCCCCAAGCCCGGCTCTGCTCCGCATGTCAGTCCTTCCATCGTTGCCCTCTGGGTTCAGCTATGGGGCGAGATCAGGCAGCTCGGGGGGGCTCTGTGGGGCCCCCCTTGCCCAGCAAAGAGGAGGAGGAGGAGGGTAGCAGGGTGATGAATGCCATTTCTAACCCCTCGATAGCTGCAACCCCAATAAATGGCACTGAAGGACTCAGCAACCCTGCGAACGCTGCTGAAGCTCTGCCGTGCCGTGCTCGGGATGCTCCCAGGGCAGCCTGGGGCTCAGCCAAGCCCCCTTATCCCTGGCTTTGCAGTGGGTTTTCACCCTCAGACCCAAGCGGGGGGGAGTTCAGTTGCGATGTGCAGCTCCCCCGTGCCGCCGGGACTGGCCGGGACCCTGCGCATCCCTGTGGATCAGGGTGTGGATTCAAAGGCTCACAGTTTAGGAATGGATTTCACGCCCAGAGTGAGTAAATAATCTTAAAGGCATAATGGGAGAGAAACAAGAAGCAGGAAATAAAAGTGGAAAATCCTTCCTAAATACGCTTATTCATTTGTTTTGATAATTGCAGTTCAGGTTTAATTATTTATGCCATGTTTTGTAATACGCCAGGAAACGCTCCAGAACAAATTTGCTGCTGTTGGTAGCTGCGGTACCCGGCAGCCCTCAGCAAGGGCAGGGTGCTCGGCCACGGGTGCCCAGAAGGACCCAGGGACCCCAGCCAGCCCTGCCAGCCCGCCTGGACGCGGGCAGCGGAGCCCAGAGGCAGGAGACGACCTGCCTGACCTGGACAAGGGGCGATGCTCCCACTCCCAAAGGCAGATCTTACCTGCAAGAATATCCTTCCTCTCCCCAGCTTGCAACGAGACCTGAGTGACAAAATGCAGCTTTTCTAGTGGGAATTAGAAAAAGGATGGGGACAAACATGGCTCCTCTTACACAACATTTTCCATGAAGGAAGACTGAGCTCTCCAACCTCATCCTCAGGATTTTCTTGGTGTTCAGGAGGGGAAAAGGCTGGCGGTGTTTGCAGTGGGCAGTGCTGCCCCTGCTGCTGAGCCTCCCAGGCTGAGACCCCGGCAGCAGGTCCCGGCTCCTGGTTTTGGTCTCCACTTTACCCTACGTGACCTTGGGGCAAGGATTTGCCCTACGAGCACCTTTGCTTCCCCACATGTGGAAGGGAGATAACAGACTTGCTTTTATGAAGAACTGGCATTGACAGCTGAAAACACCTAATTATTATCTGTGGAGCACCGCAACCTCCCCGGAGTTTTTTTGGCTGAGATATCGAGCCACGGCATGGCCGCGCAACTCGCTCAAAGTCCTGCCACATCCCGGGAACAGAGACCCCAGCAGTGCCCAGACCAAAGCCACCCTGCCCCAAGCCTCGAGGGAGCAGCACGGGTCCCTGTCCAAGAGCTCTAGTGGCCACCCAGCCCTGAGGGACCTCGCCAATGGAAAAGATGCTCCTTCACACCGCTGAGCTCGGGCAGCTCACACGGGGTCATCAAAAAGGGAGGCACGGATGGAGCCGGGAGCCACGGCGGAGCAGCCCGGCCAAGCCCCGGCTGTGCCAAGACCCAGGGCAGGCACAGCGGGGCAGGAGCAGGGCATTGCCTTCTACAGGGGAGGAAGAGGAGGAGGGCAGGGAGAGGGGTGGGGAAGGCTCCATCGCAGTGTCCTTGAGCATCCTTTAGAGGCTTTGCTTTTCATGCAGTGCAGCGGATGAGGAAGGACTGAAAATCCCAAATTGCTCTCCTCTTTGATTCCCACCACCACAGAGAGAGTTGAAAGAAGCAGCGAAGGCGAGAGCAAGGAGGAGGCGTGTGGGAAGGGAGGAGGGAGAAACAGAGGGGTACGGGGGAAAGGAGATGCTGCCGGTTCCCTTTGCCCTGCCAAGCCCTGGAAATCAGGTCCCCCTCGAGAGGACAAGGGTCCCCAGGAGCCTCCCGTGTTCACCCAGGGCTCGGCAGCTCCCTGTGCCACGGAGGGGAGGAACGGGCAGAAGATGTTCCGAACAGCCGTGCACTGATGTCTTTTTCCCAAAGCACACCCACACCTTGGCACCACCAAAAAATCCCAAGGGGACACCCTGCCTGAGCTGACTGGCTACCCCCGAGTGCTCCCAGAAGCAGCTGGAGGAGGAAGGCAAGGTGGATGGCCACCCCGCATGCACTCAGCCGCACGTGGCGAGCACAGCCTTCGGCCTCGCCATCATCCCCAGCGGGCAGAGGGCAATGCCACAGGCTGGCATGGGGAGGTGAGCTGGCAGGGCTGGAAACACGCAACCACTCTGTGTTTGGTCTGGGCAATGTGGTTTTAATGAGCCATATAATGTTTTTCAAATTACGCTGGAATCATTAATCCTCCTGAAATGAGATGGATTCCGCAGCCCGCAGGCAGCGCCGGGGCTGCCTGTTGCACAGCCGAGCAGGCAGGCGCTGCCTCTGCTCCACTGCTTTCCGGTGGCGGTGGGGCCGTTCAGACGTGACCCCCATAGCCCCGTCCCCCACTTTTACAAGGGACCCAGCGCGGGGCCGGCCGGACCCCCATGCCGCGGGCGCTCGGCTGCAGCATGCACGCACGACGCAGTCGGCCAGAGGAGGACCACGGCTCTCTGCAGCTCTCGCTGCACCTCCTCTCCGCTTCACGCTCCTCAGCGATACCCACTGATCCGAGCTGGATCCACCCAGCACCGGGCTCGTGCTCCTCCTCGCCCCCGCCATGTACCCACCACCCCTCGCAGACACGGGCTGCCGGTCCCCGGTGCTCCCAGGACTGCCGGGCGCTCAGGGTCCCTCCCCACTGCAGATGTTCCGCAAGGACAAAAATGATCTGGGAAGCAAAAAATTACCCGGGAAACAAAAAACGATCAGAAACAGCCCCGCAGCACCTGGGAGGAGGTCATGTCATCCAAATCCACCCTGCCCTCCTCTCTTTTAAAAGCACCACAGTCTCCCATGGCCAGGAGCTGCCAGGATCCAGCGCTGCCCTTCCAGCCCTCCCGGGAGGCAGAGGGATGCTCTCATTCATGTGCTAGGGAAAGAGGAGCAAACGTGGGCGCTCTGGGCCTCCTCCCGGGGTGGGCCTAGCAGGTCACTACAAAGGGGACGCTGAAGCCAGAAAAAGGCACGTGCCGGCCAAAGCAGGGCAGGAGATGGCCGCAGTGGGCTCAGCTGGCAGCTGCCCCGTGGAGGTGGACACCCGTGTCTCCAGCCCTCCCTGCGCTTTCCCAAAGATCCAGCTCCAATTGCGGGAGGGAGGTGCTGTATTTTTCCATGCACGAAGATCCAAAGTGACACTTTTTCCCTTCTCTTTTCGGAGCGCGAGAGAGCTGGTTCATTAACATAAAATCACCGAGCCAAATAAAAACCCTGAGTGCCGTGACAGCATCCCTCCAAATAACACGGGAGAGAAGAGTTTATTCAGCTCCAGCTCTGCCCTTGCCAAGTGCCATAGCAGCCGCAGAAGGAAAGTCAACTGACAGGTGGTTGTTTCACACCCTATTACTGTGCCATTCAGCTCGGCCGAGCCGCCTCCGAGCCGCTGACAGATGGATGGGATTTCGAGCCCCGGGCTCCAGCCCGCGGAGCCGGCAGCGAGCAAGGGGATGCTCGGGAAGAGCGGTGGGGCTTGGGCCCCTTGGCGAGGCTGGGAGAGGGGTCGCCAAGCCCAGATGTTGGGCAGCTGGAGCAGGAGTTTCTCTCTAACGCAGCCTTGTCTCCAGGTACCCAAAAATACCAGGCACCCAAAAATATTGGGATGCTGGTGCTCACAGGATCACTAAGGAGCTTCCAGGCAGAGCAGGAGATGGGCAAGGCAGTGCTGTAGTCAGTGCAGGCTGACTACAGGCTTGCAAGATGCATATGCTTTATGCACACCAATTCTGCAGGAATTTAGCTTCTGAAACGTGCCAGCACTTTAGAAATGTGCATAGCCTGCGGTGCCATGCCTGGTATCCAGCCGGAGACCCGTGTCAGAGCAAGAGATCGAGCCCAGGGCACGGTGGCTGCCGCAGCCCCCGGGCCAGGTCGCTGCGCAGCTTTCTTCCCTGCACATCATTGGATTGACCTCTCTGTTTTCATCCCTTTCCCCTTCCTCCACCCCTGCCTGCACCACAGGGTTTGTAAAGGACCGGGGGATCCTACACTGGGCAATGCATCCCCCCAAAATCCCACCCCAGCACTCCACCCCTCCTGCCCGCTCCCACAGCAAGCTGCCAGCTCCCTCCGAGCTCAGCCGGGTACAGGATCTGAGCCTCTGTCATTCCAGACTTGGTCCCATTTCAGCTCAAAATACCCCATTAAAAAGAAACCACAAAAACCAGACCAGATGCCACAACCACTTTTGAAAACTGTCTCTCTGGGAGTCAAGCTACTGGGCTGAGAGTTACAGCATCCCTTCCCCACCTTGGGTATCTCTGCCTCCCATGGGTAATTAAGCCAATTAATGAGAGCCACTGACCATAAAATTTTGATGCCCATAATCCCAGGGTGCTCACAAGGAAAACACCAGGCACTTTGGGAAAGGGGAGACAGATGGAAACGCTGGCAGATCAGGAGCCAAACGCTGTTTCCCGTGGTCATGGCTGCAGGGCAGGGGCTGACCCACGGTGCTGTGTGGGGCTGCAGCCCCGGAGCAAGAGCTGCAGCTCAGGGAAAGGCAGGAGGATGCCCAGGCTGGCTGCAGGGCAGGAGCTGTAAATCTGGGCAGCTCCTGAAACATGGAGGCTTTTAACAGGCTGTAATTGAAATATATAAACTTGAGGTGGAGGAGATCTGACAACACCAGCCAAAGCGGCCGCTCACAGGCTTGGCTGGAGCGGAGAAGCACCCGCGGGCGAGGAGGAGCGGTGCCGGTAGCCGCAGCCTGGGGACCCCTCACCTCCACCCACAGCCACGGCCCATCCTTTTTCGGCTGCCCCTTTCCAATGTCTGAGCACTGAGACACGGTGGGGTGACCTGAGCAAGGGGCTGTGGGGGTGGGACTGGAAGAGAAGCTGCTCCGTGACTCTCCTTTCCCAGTTATGCTGGAACACTGGTTCCCAGTTTGGGGGTGGAATGCAGATGCTATTTTTCCCAGCCTGAAGCTATTAGCTGTGCTAGAAGCCCAAGTGCATCATCTTCTTTCACCCTCCTCCCTTTGCAATCAGAACATTTCAGCATAGGGAGAAAAAAACCAAACAAACCATAAGTGTTTGTCCCCCCCTTCCTCTTCCTCCCACCCCCACCCAGCCCTCTCCATCAGTCCTTCTGTTGGAGATGAATTTTTAAAAAAAAAAAAAAAAAATCTTCATTTGCATTTATTCTGAAAGTGGAAACCATGCAGGGGGAGGGAAAAAATAAAAACAGCTGACAGCAAAGTTTTATTATCCCCATTGGGTGGTGAGGAGCAAATCAGTAATTTTTTAACAAGCATTTAAGCTCCTTTGCCGAGTGCCTCTTTGAGCCTTGGTGCACCTGCAGCCTGGCACAGCCAGGAGGGGGGTTAATGAGGACCTTTGATGGAAAGCAAGCACAGCTGATGGGTAACAGCACGTGCTCTCCCATCTCGAGCTGAAGATCCTTGCAGTGATGAGCTGGGACCTCCCCAGATCCTCATGCATTGCTGCGGCTGCTGGCGATGGAGCCTGTCTGGTGGGTAAGACCCACTCGTATCGATGATGCTAGCAGGATTGCTCGCTGCTCTTTGAATCCAGTAATTCTGCAAAGCTTGGCCAAGCAGCCTCTACACTCCACCCCAGGGACCTCAGACCGGGCGTCCCACCTAGAGCTGTTTTCACAGTAGTAATAATAGTCACAAAACTTGACCACAGCTGCTGAGAAAGAGCCAACTGAGCAAAGCGCTGGCGATGGAAGAACTTCACAGCCACAGCGCTGGCACAAAAGGGAGTCTCTGTCCTTCTCGTACCTCCCCACCAACTCCCGTCCAGCCCCACACCAGCGCTGCCCCTTCCCAAGGACTGTGGGCGCCGGCCCCCATCACGCTGCTTTGCTGGAGGTCCAGCACCTCCAAGCCAAGATCTGCAGGGCTGGAGCAAGTGGCGATTTGTGCTTCACAAATTGCAAGTGGCAGCAAGCTGGGGATGCTACCCCAGCGCCAGGGGCAGAGCAAAACGCTGGAGAAGTGACTCCCCCCAGAAGCAGGGACTGCAGCACAGCACCCTTCCTCCTCCCCATTTGCACACCGCAGCTTCCCAAAGCCCGCTTCAAACCCCACTCCGCTGCACCCCGAGCCTCTCTGAAAGAACCCTCCAGCCTCCCCCTGTTTCCTCCCCAGCATGCTTGGAAATAAAATATTAACAGCAGGAGCCTCAATGGACTTGTCCACGCACATAGCACCCTGGGGACACCCACACCCGCTCGCCTCCTCTTCTGACCCCCGAGACGGAGCGCAGCCAGCCTGGCCCCGTCCGCTTCCCCAGGCACCGAGCCCTGGCTGCGCAGGGATGCTCCCTGCAGCCCCAGGCTGCGCTCCACGCCGTGGGACACCGCTCACACGTGTCCGCATGTGCCAGGCGTGTCCCTGGGGCGCAGAGGCAGCCGCCGTGCACCCCGGCTGGGATCGATGCATGGCAACGAGGAAAATCAATTTCTATAATTAAACCCTGCGCTGCTGGGCTGTATGCCTCCCGCCCTGCTCCCCCCCAGCAGATGCAGCCATGGGGTCTTTCAGCCCCACGGCAGTGCCCCATGGAGACCGCTGCTCCCGGCCGGCGCCAAGGCAGCACCCACATGGGTCCCTGCAGCAGCAAAGGGCACCCAGGGCCTCCCTGCTCCCACAGCAAGGCTTCAGTACGGGGAATTTCCTAGTGGAAAAGAAAGCAGAGGCAGACACGGGTGGGTGTTTCCCACCAGGCTGGGCCTTTGCTGCGAGGCTGATGCCATGAGCACCAGGGGAAGGGAAGGAGGGAGAGGGGAGGAGGACAATGTGGGGGGACTGACATGCTCTCCCCACCGAGGTGGAAGTGTCCAGCATGGATGGAGCAGGTTCGTGCCCCGGGCTTACACCCACCCCAACGCAGCAGAGAGGTGCCTCCATCCCCCTTTCCCTAAAGGGAAAAACCATGTTTGGGGGGAGCTATGTGGCTTTCCTATGTGGGGAACCAGGACTGAGCCCGGCGCCAAGGCTAACAGCCCCACCATCGCTAACCCCACCACCTCCCAGTCCAGTGTAATTGCCGCGCCAGTTCTCAGCATCGCCCCCTGGCCAGAGCCACCCAGGCTGCCCCCAACCCTCTCCCATTCCAGCCCACCTCCCCAGCAGAGGGACGAGCATCTCCCAGACCACAGGCAGGACATTCCAGAAAAAAAGAACCAGGCGAGCATCCCTCCCTGCCCATCTTGCTGGGAGGGGAGGGACGGCTCCTGACAAAGACTAGAGCTCCCTTTGCACAAAGACACCAGCCCTTTGGCAGCCCTGCCAGTGCCTGTGGCTCCTCATTTGTTCCCCCCCCCACCCTACCAGCTCCCCCGGCGGGGGCATCGCAGCCCTGGGGGAGCCAGGGCTCCGGTCAGAGGGAGCACAGAGCCATTTCCACAGGCATGTGATGCTGGCAGCTTCGGGGGCAGTCTGGTGGGAAATAATTAGCACATTGGAAATGTATTCCTCATTAAAATGAGGGAAGAGCCACCGCTGGGGCTGGAGCAACCATGTGGCAGTTGGGGCACTGCCCTGAACACCAGGCTGGGTTTGCCAGCAGCGGGGATCCTGCACAGCAGCCCCTGCACCAGCAGCAGTGTGAAAGCCACGGAGCAACCAGAAGGATTGAAAAGCATCTGCACCCCCAGGACCGGGGTGCTGGCAGACCTTGAGCAAGCTTGGGGTCCCTGGGACTGACCCAGCTATAGGGAAGGGCTGAATTCCCTGCCTGATATCAAGGTGGGGGATGCACACCCCCTGCATGGACCAGCTGAGCAGAGGGATCCCTTCCATCTCCATCCTTAAGCGAGAGCTGGCTGGATGTGACCCCCCCCCCATGCCCTGAGATACCTGTGAAGGGGCGCAGCTCCCAAGAGCCCCACGGCTGGTGCCGGGCGCATTCCCAGGGCCAAGCACAGCCAAAACCAACTTCCCCGGGAGTTGGGTGCCAGCACCCACGCAGCAGCGGGCGAGCGCGGGGGCCAAAGCATCGCCACTCCCCAGCCTGTCTCACCACAACCAGGGCGAAAAATGGAGAGAACAAAGAGGGGAGAGGCTGCGGGGCGAAGGCTGGGCACTCCCTGCGGCACGAGCGGACAAAAGGACCCCCACCCACGAGCAGCACAGCCCTGGAACACGTCCCTGTCCCCCACCGGGGCTGGCACGGGGCAGGGCAGCGCTGGCGGTCACAGCACACCGTGCCCACGCGTGGACACCCACACGCACACCCACGCACCCCTGCTCTGGCGAGCACACGCGGAACGGGGAGCAGATCCCACCGCGGCTCTCCTTCACCCCCAAACTCACGGGGAGCAGCCGGCCGTGGCACGGGGCTGGGGGAGGGCAGGCAGCCTTCGGAGTTATTTTAAGTTTCCCTCCCCGACACATCCCCCCCCACGCCCAAGCCCAGCCAGGGATGCGCCAGATTTTTTTCCTCCTCCCGCAAGGATGCTCAAAATATCTCACAAGGGGTGACCTGCAGCCCCGCGGCTCGTCCTGCCCTTTGTGTCTCAGCAGTGGCTGCGGGGGGAAGGAAAAAGGGGAGAGAGCAGGTAGGAGAGCAGCCCGCAACCTCCCTCCTCCTCACCCATCTGCCTCCCCAAGCTCGCAGAGAAAGGAAATCCAGAGCCCGACAGCATCCAGCCTGGCTTGGTCACATCATGTTTAATGCACAACGCTGCAACAACAGAGCTGAAAACAGCCATAGGCACAACAACGGATTTCTTCGAGCATCCCCGATGAGCCCCCGCCCCCAAACACCCCATCGCTCCAGCACCCCGCGCTGGTGTTTCTAGGACAGCGGCTCTCCAGCTACTTTATCCCTTCGGAGCAAGGCAGCCCCGACAACAAACAACCCCAAGAAGCAGCATCACCCCCAGCGCCAGCTCAGCAGCCCCCAGCCCCTCTGTCCCCTGTGCCGGGGGGGGGCACCGCATCCCCGGTGCAAGCAGCTCCGAGCCCTGCGCACACCCCTCCGGAGCACCACAACCCCATGCACACCCTTCCTGGGTGCCAGTTCACAGCCAGCAAACTCCAGCGCCGGGAGCAGCAATATCCCCCCCCAGGCATCAGCACCACTACCCTGGCGACGTGGAGGGAGGAGGAAAAAAAAACCACACAAATAAAAAAAAATACCTGCTACTTAAGAATGGATGCACATAGTGAGAGTGACATGCCTTGAGAGGGTGTATTCCCCATTTCTGCTCTGCTTGCTCGCTTTCTTTTCTTTCCTTTCTCTCTGCGAGGGGCTCAGGCCCAGCCAACCATGGGCGACGGAGGCAGGAGTGCGAGCGTGCGGGCGCGCGGGTGCGAGCGCGCGCCGGGGTGTGTGCGCGTGGGAGCGCACAGCTCGGCGATGTACAAAGGAACAAATGGGAAAAACACATTAGCTCATGATAGATTAATGTGCGGGAAGACGGCTCCCCCCTCTCCGCTCCCTCTTAAAGGCCCCTACGTTTTATTCCGTGATAGGTGGCTAGCCCGAACGCCAGGAGTAATCAGGGTGGCGTGCAGTTGCCACCATGTGCCATCACCCGCCGACAGCAGGAGAGGCAGCTGGACCGGTGGGGCACGCACAGGAGAGGCAGCCCCGGGTGATGTGCAGGCGGAGCGCTCAGAAGACATTATATACCTCGAAAGCGGACAGCAAAATAACATGTGCGCATCTCTTGGGAGAGGGGCGGGGTGGGTGGTATCCTGCCACGGTCCCGCGTGGGCAGCCGTATCGCTTCTGCTGTAAAGGTGAATCAGGGAAAACGAAGCAAAAAGGGTGGTGGAAATGCTGCCAGCAGAGCCGTGACCGTATCTGGCCCCGCGGGACTGGCAGCTCCCAGCTAACGCAGTGACACGGCTTGTCCATCATTTGGCAACTGCAAATTCCCTGCACAAGCAGCCAGCAAAGACCCTCTGTAGCAGAGCGCCGATGGTGTCAGGGCACCCGCGCCGAGGCTCAGTCCCCGCCTGGCAGTGCCCGCCGTGGTGGGGACCCTCCCGCGCTTGTGGTCCAGGGGGAGAGCAGCCCCCACAGCGTGACGGGTACACGAAGGTGTCCCGCTGGCCCCTCCTTGCCAAGAGAAACAAACCTAAGGTCCACCAGGGAGAAAGAGGAGAGACAGGCAGGAAAAAATAAATCAGCAGCCGCTGTGTTTTGCACAATTTCCCAGGACCAGCAAGGAGGGCTTGCAGGATTTCTCGCCTTCCCTCCGCAGCGGTGCTGTTCCCATCCCCGTGGAATGGGGAACACAACCGGCACCTCCCCAGCGAGGGGAAGGGGAGGTGGAGGAGCTAACCCCGGCCCCCCGCAGCCCCCACGCTCCCTGCAGCGCTGCATTAGCTGGAGAGCCGCTGCCCAGCGGCACCGGGGAGCACAGCAGCGCTGGCTCCATTAGAGAACATCTGTGGGGCGAAAGCCTTTTCCAGCACCAGTGAAGTGCATCTTGATGGGGCTGACATGCTCCTGATGGTAGGACGCTCCAGTATACACAGCCCAGGGGGGGTCCAGCGCATCCCAGGGCTGACATGGGCTGTGCACGGGGACGGGACCCACTGCAACGTGCCGCCTGTCCGTGCTCGGTGACGAACCCCAGCAGGCTCATCCCGTGCTCCCAGGCAGCCCCAGTGCGCCCCATCACCACCTTGCACCCCTGCAACCGCATCTTGCTGCGGTGCGAGAGGGGAAGAAGGGGAGCTCTGTGTGCTGGGGGGACAGGATAGAGGCAGAAAAAAGTTGAATGAAAAATGGGAATGGAAGGAGTTGCTGTTAGACCTGGGGTGCTTCAGAGATGCAATAAGAGGTGAAGTGTTTATAACACGGAGTGAAATCCTCTGGTCTGTGTCTCGCTAGTAGGCAGATTAGAGGAGCTAAAGTTCCCCCGGGCATTAAAAGTCTCTTACTTAATACCAAATCCTAATCTGCTGCTCTCTGAGAGATGCCACTGGGAAAGTCCGAACCATCCCATGCCGGAGGGGAACGCAGCCGCCCCACGGGGCCATCCCACACCCAGGCACCTCCCAAGCCAAGTGAGAGAACCTGCCCTCCCCACAGGCTCCGGGGATTCCCACGACAGACCCCACGCTGCTGCCTGCCGTGAACCCAGGGGGAGATTTCATTTGTACGGAGCATCAGGTGGGAAACTCAAGGTGAGAGGTGTAAACGGCTCCCTCCCGGCTGTGGCGGCCACCAAGGAGCAGATCAGAGACATTTTGGGGTATCTGGGACGGACATAAAACTGAGCAGCTGGGAAGGGCCAAGACAACCTGACACAAACCCAGCGATGCTGTGACAGCTTACCCCTGCCACCGACAAAGCCCCACGCGCTCGGCACCGGCACCAGCAAACCCAGCCCTGGCACCAGGGACGGGGCTGCACTATGGGGTGATGCCGGCTGACAGCTCCCTGACTTCGCAGCTTGCGGAGAGGCAGAGGTTTTGATCACGGCAGATCCAAGTGAGGTGGTGAAACGTCTCTAAATGAGCTGAAATGCGTCTAATCGGCACATCTATTTTCTAACAAGTTACATATTCCCTTCAGAGCTCCAGTCATCTCAAAAACACATTAAGGAGAAATATTTGAAAGCTAAAATGTATTAAACAAGCACTTCATCCTCATCAGCAGAGAGGTTATAGACCTTTGCTGGTCTCCTTCCAATAACCTTGCATGCAAGATACCACGAGGCAATCTCCTGTTTTCAAAAACCCATTAAAAACACGTGCACGAGAGGCCGGTCCTGGGGTCCAGGCTGGGTTGACACACACACACACCCCCTCCCAGAGCACCTTTAGGGGGGCAGGACAGGGCAGTCGTGGCCCCCGGGGGCTCCCTAACTGCAGCCAACACCGCGGGCAGGGAGCACAAGCCAGCCCCCGCCCGAAATCAGGGGAGTGACCTGAAAACATCCAAGGTTTCTTGGAAGAAAGCCGACAAGAGCACAAGTCTATTTATTGCTGTTTTCTGAGGCTTTGCGAAAGAGGAATGGAGAGGGAAGGTCCTGCAGCCACAAGAGAGAGGAATTTCATTTGAAAAGGAAAGCAGATATGACACGTAACCTCACGACACCGGGAGCTGGCACTTCAGCAAAAGAGCCAACATCTCAGATCCATGCGAGAGCTCTGGGAATGGGATCCCACAGGGGCTGGCTCTCTCCAAAACACCCTCAACACCAACTCCGCTGCAGAGACCTGCAGCCTTTTTCCTTTCCAATAAAAGAGGGAAAAGGAAGAAAAGAGGCTCCTAAACCTTCTCCCATTCTCCCCAGCTCGGCTGCAGCCTCGCAGCAACACAGTCACCATTTCACCCTCCTGCTCCCAAACCCGCCCAGCCCTGCAGAAGGGGCTTGAGATCCCTTCGCCGCTGGGCTGGACGGGAGGAACATGAAAGCGGAGCCTTGGCTCTCGATTATTTATCATACATTTCTTTTTTTGTCTGACTTGTCCTAAAAAGTCCTTTGAAGCACCCGCCACAGGGTGAGATTTAGGTGCTTCTTGCCTATAATTAGCCCTCCCCCTGTACAAAGCCATCCTCATCCTCTCTCCTCCGCTGGGCAGCCCACGTTGGCCAGGGCAGCTCACACCTCCAGGAGGTAAGAAAGGTTTTGGGGAGCAGGAGCTCCCGCCGCCTTGCCGCTGCAAAGGGCCACAAATGCCACCCACAGATGGGTGGGGGTCAGCACCACAGCCTCCCCCTCGCCCAGGCCAGGCCAGACCACCCCTGAGGATCTAGTTCCCCAAAAGTTTAATAGCATGATGCTAACAGGATGCTCTTATTAGCCCTACAATATCCCTCCTCCTGGTCTCCGCAAGGTCCCCCAGCAACGAGTTCCCCATCTATGCAGCCATCCAAAAGAGTTTTTCCTCTTACCGGTCTGACTCTGCCACCCACTTCACTGGGGGTTCACATCCCCATTAACAGGGTGCTTCACAGCAGGCAAAGCCAAACCTGCCCCCCAACATAGTCTCAGAGAAAAAGGAAATGAGCCCCGGCTTGGCTCTGCCCCATCCTTAAAACCCACCAGCTCCACCCAAGGGGAGGAACCCAGTGCCTGGGAGAGGCTGTAAATGGGAGCACTGATACAAGCATGACCCAGGCACCCTGAACCCTTGCCAGCTCTGAGGTTGTCCCCCACCTTAACGGTGGCTCTCACTGCTCTGTGTGTGGCAGCTCAGTCCAAAAAACCACAGCTGTAAGCAGGGACACGTGCAGGCTTTGTACGCAAACATTCGGTGGGTGTAAGCCCGTCCATCCCACGTGCAATCCCTGCTAACCCATCCCAAAAGAAATGAAATAAGTTTGAGATGTCTCAGGCTCAGCCTCACCCTCCGGCACCGTCCCCCTCCGCTCACCGCCTTGCCTGGGAGACGTTGAAGCAAAGCCTGAGCATCTGAAGCACCAGAGTCTGCCTTGCTCATATTTTTAATATAGCTTCACACGGAGCCATCCCACATACATCTGTCCCCCTCAGCACAGGCTCACATTCACCCGCGTGCCCAGCCCCTCGCCCACGCTGGCCGCACAGCCACACGTTTCCATTTATAATGCACCCAGTCACGCACAAGCCCTCGCATCTTCATCCCGCCACATGCAGGCTTGGGGATGTGCCTTTTCCATTCCCCCCTCCACACTCCATCTTCTTCCAAAATCCACCTGGAAGGCTTAAGAAAACCTTTACGTTCCCTTTAAGCACCATTTGTATTGCCACCATCAAGCCCCTTTCCTCCTAAAGAAACCACTCTCCGCAGGGTCCTACCAGCAACACCCAGATTTCCCACTCCCGAGCAGCCCCGTATGGGCAAAGAATAGCAGAGCCGCACCTCTAATACTACAGCCTCTAAATAAGGACCATATTATTCCTCTTCCAAATGTAAAGCCAGGAAAACAAGCACAGAGCAGGGGAAGGGGCTTTGCCAGGGTCCCTGCTCTGCCCCAGCTGCCTCAGCCCATGGAAATCTCCCTCTGGGAGTTCAGGGAAGAGGCTGGAGCACTCCAGAAATGAGTTCGACAAGCAAGAAAAGGTATCTAGAAGAGGGAAAATATTGCAGAACCTGAATAAATTCCCCAGCCTGCCCCACATAGGGATAAAACTGGGAGGAGCTGCCTGCCCAATTTCACAGTGACTGGTGAGGGCTTAATAACAGTTAAATAATACATGTATTGGCAGGTGTTTATAAGCAGAGCCACCACCAGCAAATAGATTTCATTGTCTCAGAAAGGGACCCTTTGCTGCTTCCGTGTCCCTTCCCATCTGGAGCACACGAGGAAGCCGACAGTCCCTCTCGGAGCCTGTCTGCACCTGATTTCCACTGGGAACCGGTCTGCAAAGCTTGCTCGTGCTCAGCAGGCTCTGGAGACTGAGCGATCCTCATTCCCCAGCCCTCCTGCAGCAAATCCAGGCGTGTGGAGGGGGGCGACCACCCCATCCTCCACGGAGGCGGGTGGTGGAAGGAGGTGACAACCTTCAACCGCAGCAGCTTGAAGGGGAAGGGTTTGAAACGGTAGAAATTCAAATCCTGGTAGAGAAGAGGTGCCTTGGTCAGGGAGTTTGGACCCTCAGCTTGTTTCTTAGGAAAAGAAAAAGAAATTCAGCCCTAATGCAGAAACCCGAATCCTGAGGTCTGAGCCAGACCCTCGCCCATCCACAGCCATGCTAGGGTTGGGGCTCACCTGCAGCTGCACGTGGGTGTCATTATACAGCTATACCTATCGCTGCGCATCTGGATGGCGTGTCTGAATCCACAGGGACTGACCCAGGTATAGCGACCGCTGTATATAAACACCCAGCCCTGTCACGCTATCGAAGTCAGCCGGCGGGTCGCGGAGGGGATGCTGCGTCTCACGTGCTCTGGGATGCCGGGTGGCAGAGGCCGTGCAGGCGCGATGCTCCTGGGGTGACGTGCTCCGGCAGCAGCTCCCTGTTGCTGCCATTATCCGCTGCTTTCCTCTGGGCATCGGGAAGAGGAAAAGTCTCCATGGCAACCGAGGACAGATGTGACCGAGACTTGTAATGGTGCTCCACAGCCAGGAGGTTTTGGGGCTGAGCGAGGCACCCGTGTACCAGACATGCTGCAAACTGTCTGCGAGGAGACCTACCTCCTGTCACCCATGCAAGGAGGGGTGACCTATAATTGCCCAAATTGTACAGCAGGGAACCTGGGCAAGGCCACAGAGGGGAACTGGGGCTGGACCCCCACTCCTAATCCCCAGCCCAGTCTCTCCAGCTCAGCCGGGGTGCTGGGGCTGCCCTCTCCCCCCATGGGTTTGACAGGCAGGCTGCGAGGAGGAGGGTGGGATGTGCTGTGAATTACGCCAAATTTTTGCAGGTTGCGGCCAGCTTCCTGGGCTAGCGTTAAAGAGGAGGTGCTATCTTTCATCAGCCGGTAGCCAGGTTTCTCTCCGCAAGTGCTGTGTGGGCAAAGAATTGTTGATGCATAATGTATGGACATCTGAGCAGGAGGGGGATGGAGGGAAGAGGATGAAGAAGAAAAGGAGAGGAGCGGAAAAGAGGTTGAGAGTCAGGTCTTCTCCCTCTTCACCGCAGATTTGGCATCTTTCTCTGCTGTGCGTGGACCCTTTGCTGCTTAAAGCCTTGCAAAACTGCCTGTCCTCCTCAGCGCTGCTCCGCGGGACCTCCAGCCGTGCTGAGGGCTGTCCCCGGAGTCTAGCCATTAAACGGGGACGGAGCCCCAGCAGTGCTGCTCCTTGGGGGCTAAGCAGCTGTCAGCTGGTGGCACAGCGGCCCGTGGCCACAGGACAGGCCTATAAACAGGACAGAGCGCTCTGCATCCTTTCAAGAGACATCTGAGCCTCCCCGCTTCCCGCAGAGCCATCCCAGCAGCCACCCTACGTGGGAAGAAAAGCCAGATGCTTTACAAGGTTTGATTTCTTCCTGCAGCTTTAAGAGGATTTTCTCCTCAGAAGGAGCAGCTTTGCTGATTGTGGAGATGACCGATATTTCCACTAACCAGGCAAGAAATCCTGCACTGACCCCCAGCTGCGGTGGCTTGGGGGAGGACAGGCTCAGGGCTCACCATCCTCGGCTGACTCAATCCGCCCTTTCCTGTATTGCTCAGGATACCCACCAGCCCTGCGTCTAGCAGAGCCCCTGGCAGATACAGCTTAGGAGGCAACAGCAGGATCTTCCATTGAACAGAGAGAGAAAAACCCCCAAAGCCCCCTGTACCGAGCTGATCACAGCCTTAAGACGACGTTGGCGACGTCGCAGCAGCCACGAGGCCAGTGCAGGCTGGAAAACCTGCCCGGGTGACGGGGCAGGATGTCCCCGTGTCTGGGACCTGCTGGCAGAGCCACGCACGAGCCTTGTCCCAAGGACAGCAAGAAGGACACGTTAGTATGGACGACGGAAATCACTTTAGCTCACCAGTATCTTACCAGTCACCGGAGTTTAGTGAAGGTTGTGGGAAACAGGAGCCACCAGGGAAGCCAGTAGAAGGCTCCCTCCTGCTGACAGGGTTTCTCCCACGTCTCAGGGCAGCTCAGGAGAAAGCCAAGGTGTTCGCTGGGACGTTCAGCAATGGCACAAGAGAGACAAGTTATCACGGGCTGATCACAGGCAGATGCTGACAGTTAAAAGGGAAGAAGGCGTGCTGGGGCAAGCAGGGAGAGGTCGTAGAAAGCCATGAGAGCAAAAAGCAGCAGGTGATTTATTATTATTTTGTGTGTGCTGGGAGGAGGAAAGGCAGCAGAGAGGAGCAAAGAGAAGAGCAACGCAGCAAAACCATCAGGCCTGAAAAGCCACCTCCCTCCACGGCAGCATCCAGCATGGACATGCCTGGGGCAAAACGGTGTTTGCCAAGGTCAAGGGCAGCTCTGCACTGCTGGAGGCAGGAGCGGAGGAGATCCCAGCAACGGGCTTTCAGAGGGGACTGGAAAGAGTGGAGTTTGGGCGATATTCTGTGCCAAAAAAAAAAAAAAAAGGGAGGGGGGCTGTTAAGATTAAGACACTGTGGAAGGGGAAACACAAGGAGAGAGCTGAGTCACGGCTAACACCTCGCTCACGGGTAAATGCCACAGCCTGAGCAGAGCAGCGCTGTCTGCAGCATCCAGAAAAGAAAGGGAAAAGCATAGGGTAGAGGACTTAGAGGCAGGGATTAAGTATTATTTACCATGGTTGTGCTTGAGCTGATGGCTAGACAGCCGCCAGGAGACAGCACAGAGGCAATCCTGAGTCATTATCAGAGATTTAGCGAGTGCTCACAGACCCTGGCTGCTCCTCCCAGTGCCCCAAAGTAAAAGCATGCCATGGAGAAAGAATCGCATCAGACGCAGCAATAACTTGGATTTCTCCAGGTTCTTGCTTTCCTGAAGCAGAATTTTCTCTGCTTCAGGCAAGAGGGTCCTTGGGCTGCCCATAACCTCCCCAGCACCAGCTCATTTCTGAGGAGGGGCTGCCCTGGGTGGGAGGGTGCAGGAAGAGCCTTGAATCACACGCTGCACAGGGCGGCCACGCTGGGAAAGCTCAGAAGGTGGAAATGTCTGAAAAGAGTGAGTTCAAAGCCTATTTCTGTAGCAGAAGGTACCAGAAATCTGGGTCAGAAGGGATAGGAGACACGTCAGTGGCTTGCTAGATGAGAAAGACGTGTTTCTCCGGACTTGGAGGATGAGGTCCCAATGCCAGCAGCTCAGCCGTGCCCTGCTGCAGAGCTCAGGGTCCCATGGGTGCCCCCAGCTGGGGGTCGGGGACCCAACGGCATTTCCAGCAACACCCCGCAACAGCGAAGCGCAAACAGAAGAGTTAAGGAGGTTACAGGGCTCTGCCTTTTGCATACGTGTGAACAGAGACAGGTCGATTCTGCCCGAAGCCACAGGGCCAGTCAATACCGAAGCATGCCTGAAGCCCGTTTTTCCCCGGCGCTGTGCTGTGCTCGCCCCGGGAGGGCGAGGCAATGGGCAGCAGTTTGGGATGACACGCTCCATGGCAATCAATAAGCAACAGGAGCATCGCATGAGGCCTTCTTCTTGCTTCCCACTGACTCAACGATCTGGACTTGGCAATTCAAATATGGTTGATTATCTCTCCTGCCATACAAAAAGAAGGTTTTTTGGCAAAGATTTCTAGAAAACTTGGGTTCATCCCAGTACAAATGAGGGAAAACTTTTGAAAAGTCAAAAATGCACAGGATGGGAAAAATCTTTTCCTGAAAAGCTAAAGCCAGATGACTGCATCTCTCCTCTTCCCTACGAAGGCAGCAGCATCTTCCTGTACTCATGGTACTTTCTCCATTTGATTTATACAGTAAAATACCCTCCTTCCCAACTTCCTTGCCCTGGTCTCCTTCACCTGGAGAGAAGCTCCTTTGCCGCAAGGCAGGCAAAGCCACCTGGATGGTGAGACCATTTCTAAGAGGAATTTGCAAGGAGCTGGTGAGCCTTGAGGGCTCCGATAGACTTCTTCCTCCCCTGTTTTCCTGAAATGCAGCAGCAGCTGCCAGCAGACTGTACCTTTAAGTCAGAGGCAAGCTGGTCCCCAGGCTAGCAGCTGGAAAGGGCATATCCATAGCTCTGACAGGGATAAGAGCCTCTGCAGTCCCTGGGAATTAGCAAGCACAGGCTGACAGAGCGCAGCCTGGAGCCTGCCTGGCTGCAGGTATTTAAGAGGCTGTGAAGATGATGTTCAGCCCCGCAAGCTGGAGGGGAGGCAGAATAGAAGTCAAACGCACGATGCAAAGAGAGCTGCAGAGGACAGGCGGGCTCAGCTCACCCAGCTCCAGGACAGATGCGACAGCATTCCGGCTTGGCTTGGACCATGACCAGGAGGGCGCAGCCTGTGCAGAGGGAAGAGCTCACTCCTCCCTCCTGCCAGAGCTCAGCACCTTGCACTGGGGAGCATCAGCTGCGAAGGAGCAGAGCTAGAAAACTAAACCAAAACAGCCCAAAAAAGCGTGGGAACACCACAGCAGGGCAGGAGCGCAGGTATTCACGTGCTCCTGACCCTGCCCGCTCCTTACACACATCTAAGCCCCAAAGGGCTTCCTGGTATGATGCTATTTAGGATAGAAACACCAATCACATTTCCCTTCAATGTGATCTTATCAGGGCTGGGCTTGCCAGCCGGAGCTAATTAAATCCTGGATGCAGTCCCTGCTTAAACGAAAGTTTGCTTCCTGCAATAGCAAAGCCAAGGATGGAAGCAGCCTGTGCTTTCTTGTATCTAGCAAGAACATCTGCCACGGCCAGCTCACGTTGGTCCTACCTGCTCCACGGCTGTACGCGCAGCTCCAGAGTGAGGGCCCCCTTCCCTGGCTCTGCCCAGGCTTAACATCCCCAGTGTTTGCAAGAGGCAGATAACGTAGGTGAGGGGCCACATGCAGGAGCCAGCTGCAATGCCCAGGGTGGGAGGTGCTGCCTTTCCTTAGCACTGAGCCCTGCCTGGGGTTACAAGGTGCATGATGCTACCAGTGGGCACCAGGTCCATCGCAAGAGCTCCGAGCTTTGCATTGCACATTGTTGCTATACTGATGCAGCACAAGGCGTTGCAGAAACAACCTGGATTCCAAAAGCAGCATCTGTCTCAAGAGATTACAGTCCAGCCGCAGCACAAAGTTACCTTGAAGAGAGTAGGCTGTGCTTGCATAGCCAGGCACTCACTTCAGAGCTGCGAAAGAAGCTTTACTTTGCCTTCCAGTTCACAGGGGCTGGCAGAGGGCAGCCAGAAAAGGCAGCTCTTACCCCTTAACCTACCCCTGGCCAGGAGGCAAAGCCATCAGTCAGGCACCTTCCAGCAGCTGAGGAACAAAGGAAAACAAGAAATAAAAAGGAGACTGGGGGACCAGCAAAGCCGCCGGTGTTTCTGGCACACTGGTCCCCTGTGAAGGCTCGTGGCTCTGCCGATGAGCCCACGGCGGCTGTGCGGCACAGTGGGTATCCCCCAGCTCTGCTCCCAGGCAGCGCCTGGCCTACTTTCCATGACCCATAAGCAATGGGAGGAAATCACCCAGACTGCTGTAATGAGTGCTTTATTAGGAAATCTTTACTGCAGGACAGGAATATTAAAGTGCCATTTGCCATTTGAAATCCAGGGATGCTCTGGTGCAGCAATACGCTTCCCCACTTCTGGTTTCCTCCAGCTAATCCCACCTGTTTCTCATGTGGCTTGTGCTTTAAGGAGACATCAAAAGGCATCACAGCTTTAAAATGTTGGGGAAACCTCCCTAATCTACCTTCCACATTGCTAAGTCCTCATAGTCCTAAGAAGCCCTCACAGGCATTAACCCAACAGCCAGACTCTATCCCCTCGGTATGGGGAATAGCAGGATACTTTAAAGCTAAGCAGAGAGGATGATCATACAGTTAAAGCACTGACAGAAAACCTGATAGCTGGGGATCTAGTCCCATCTGCCATATGCTTCCTCCAGGACTCTTCATCTCTATTTTTGGGCGATCCATACTTGCCTGCCTCTAAGGGAAGGTGGGTGGCGGGGAGGCTATCACAAGCTGTTGTGTTTTGCGGGACTTTTTTTAGCATTCTTATGAAAGCCGGGGACCAATTTGCAGGGTAAATTGGAGAGCCTTGTCCTCCTAAGACATGTCCATTCGGTACAGACTGTGTGAGCTCTGGCAGCCACAGCCTGGTCTGCTCAGGAGCAGCAGGAGGGGGCAAGGGCTGGGGAGCATCACTGACACATCCCGGGCTGGACACCAAGGGGCTCTGCAGATCAGCGTGTGATGCACAGGGCAGGGAGGGGAGAAACCAGGACCTGCCGGATGGATTTTGCCTAGCTCCATTCACGTCAGCCTCTGACACCAGGACCCGGCAAGTTGTCCCTAAAAAGCCCAGAGCAAGAAGGAGATGAAAGAAAAAAAATGTGCTTACGGGCTCCCACCCCTAATTCAACCTGTCTAGAAACCAGCTCTCCAATAAGCCCGTTCAATACCACTTGAGTCCAGAAGATGCAGCAAATAAATCGTATGGCTGGGGTGGAGGAGCCTACAGCCAGAGCCCAGCCATGCAGCGCAGGGGATGCACACCGGGCACGGAGGAGGCAGCGTGGAAAGCCCGTCTCACTCCAGAAGGTTTGCACACCTGTGTTCAGGTGTTTCGGACAACAACCTCACCCACACAGGCATTGCAGCCTGGGTGGCTGGTTGCTTCTCCCTCATCCATCATCCCGCAGGGCTGAAGGCTGTCATTAGCCAAGGAGAAGGGAAGGAGCCAGAGACATCATTGCTCTCACGCATAGGTGCCTTCCCTTTTGCAAACGTTGCCAATCAGAGAAGGAAGTGGGATGAAAACAGCTCCCGAGGGAGAGCGGGCAGCTGGAGATGGCAGGAGAGGAGGGAGGAGGCAGGGGGAGGAATCCTGAGATGCCTCGCTACTGAGTTCACGCTGAGTGGAATTGCTGGCAATTTTGTAACAGAAAAAACAAAAAATGCTGGCAATTTTGTAACAGAAAAACACAATTCAACGGATCTGCGTGAATCCTGGCGGGGGGGGGAGCACAGGCCTGTCGGCAGGGCTGGAGGCAGGAGGGGAGAAGCAGTGCCGGGGCACCGTGCACTGAGCGAGGGGCCCCACAGGCGGGCGAGGGTGTCGGGGCTGGGGGCCAAGCCCACCCGAGCCCACCACGCCTTTCAGCTCCGCATCCCACCTGCATCTCGGTATCCATCAGGCCCTGCAAGGTGAGCACCCAGGTGCAAAGCAGCTCCACGCCACTGTCGAAGGTGCTAATAGCTGCCACGAGCGAGTCCAGATCCAGAGGTAATCGCAGACCTCATTACAGCCAAGGAGCCTGCCAAGTATTTTTTTCAGGCTCAATGGAAGGAAAAATTAAACCCATTCGCCATATAGAGCGGCTACACATGACGGAAGTTACTGCCTAAACCTTTAGCTGACAAAGCCTGAGGATTTCCCCCCAGAGACAAAGTCATGAACGCGCTCGCAGACCCCGGGGCAAGGCTGGATCAACGCCGCTCTCCCAGCCCAGCCAGGATCGCGCTGAGTGGTGTTAATCACACAGCCAAGGTCTGCAGTAAGTAGAGAGATGGTGTTTATTGAGCCCAGAACTTGCCAGAATGACAGATTTAGGGTATTCTGCGCAGAAACCAGACCTGTTTGATGGTTGCTCCTGTTGCCCTGGAGACACAATGGGCCTCAGCATTATTTATGCTTTTTCAATGACCAGGACAGCACCAGGATGATATGGCTCATTGATTTCCCTAATGAAAATCTTGGTGAACCATGATGTCGGACCACAAAATAGTGGTGGATCACATGAGCCAAAGAAGAGTCGATATGAACTGCTGTTACACTCGGATGGATCGAAACCAGGATCTTCCCCACCTGCACGTGGAGCCAGGGAAAAAACTGTGCAACCCCCACGAGTGAGCTGGCATTTGTCTCCACTGGTGCCAGGACTCCCGGCATCTCCTAAGCCACAGCGCTCTCCCGAGTGATTTTTTTCCTGTTAATGGGCCAAACTGCAGAACCACCAGGAGTTCTTATCCCTCCACCTGATGCTTTGATAAAATGCCTGAAGTACAGGGTATGAAGATCCCAAATCCTGGCAAACCAAGCTCATCACCACAGGGATGCAGGGAGAAGGGGTAGGGATGCCAACCCTCTTAAACATCAATAATTATATGCCTGAAAAATACACACTTTATACATATATTTAAGAAACCTAGAAGAATAGAGGGGTGGCTGTGGAAAAACTCCAAATTTCTTCTCCCAAATTATCAGCAAACTGCCTCCTGCAAAGCTGACAGTCAGAAACAAAACAGTCATTACACTACAAACTGGTGACAGGAGGGAAGAGATCTGTCAGGCGGGTTTGCGATTAGATACCAAACACGCGAATCAGAGCTGCAGCCTAACGAAGAGCAGACCAAGGGGTCAGCCTTGGGAAGGAGGGCACCAGGAGCTGGCTGGCTCCAGGGAAGCCACAGGCAGCTGCCAGATGCTATGGGACAGTACAAGGAGGCTGAAAGGAACTCGGAAGATGGGGGGGAGTGGGCAATTGGGGTGGGGGAGTTGCTGGGAATGGAGAAATCCTGGGTAAAGCAGGTGGGGAACCAGGCAGCCGTTTTCCTCAGGTTTTTCTGAGGCTGACATCGGGCTGAGTGCGCAGCCAAAACGCACGCCTGGCTGGGCAGGACCCGCTCCCCGGTGCGGCTTTGAGCAGCTGCTTTTTGGGAGCAGGGCAGGAGCCCCAGCAGGCCAGGGCTGCGGAGTGGGGATGCAGCCCGGGACCCTGCCAGGTTTGGCAGCAGGGAGGCGCTTTTCTGTCCCCATAAGACATGTCCATCCCTGGCCAGCGTGGGACATGCCACTGGGCTCAGTCCCAGGCGATGGGAGGGATTAGGGTGGCAGCAACCAAACTGGCAAACCCTGCTCTCCTCACTGCGTTATCCTCTGCCAGGAGCCACTGCAACACACGCCAGCGCGACACATCCACATGAGGACACCATGGGTCCTTCAGCACACGGGACCAGCCCCTTTGCCAGCAACTCCTGAGCCTGGTTACAGGCAGATGTCGCACATCTGTTTGCAACAGAGACCAGCCCTACCTTCAGCAGCTCTACAGTTTCCGTAGCTATTGCACGAAGGCACCACCACCTCCCCAAACCTTCCAGGCAACCCCGTGGGAAGCCTACACAGGTTACAGCGACAGTCACAGCCTCCAGAAAAAAACAAACAAACAAAAAACCCAATTAAAAAAAACCCATCCCAACTCCGCTTGCAAGCAGCCCCTCCCTGGCTTGGAGCAGATGCTGTTCCAGCTTCACCTGTTGAAGCTGCCTGAGCCAACCCCATCCCGCAGCACTGGCACCCATCAAAGGCGCGGAGGCTGATGGCACCGGCATTTGTTTAGTCCAAACGAGAGGAGGCCGAGGAAGACATGATGAAAGTCCTTAAAGACATAAAGGGCAGCAGCAGAGGACAGGAATAATCTGTTCTTTGTGTCTGCTGGGGAAAGGACAAGAAATAATGGGCCTAAACTGCAGCAAGGGAGATTTTGACTAGATGGCAAGAAAAACTTTCTAATAATAAGGACTATTAGAGCCCTGCGACAGACAGCCCAGGGAGGCAGTGGGATCTCCATCACTGGAGGCTTTTAAGAACAAGGCAGACAAATATCTGTCAGAAATTATACACTAATAGTTGATCCTGCCTTGGGGCATGAGATAAATTAAATTACCTTTTAAGGTCCCCTCCAGCTCTCCCTTTCCGCGATTTCTTGGTAGATCTGTCACCAAAGGCTCTATGCCTTTAAGGAGAAAGCATCTCCCTAAGAAAACAAGCACATCTATCATCAGAAAAGTGCTGTCATTAGCAAAGCTAACACGGCCGGTGCACAAAGCCGGGCAGAGGTGAAGATCCACCAGCCCAGGCGCAAAGACATGGGATCGATTGGCTCAGCGAGGCACTGGTCGCCCCGTGTGATGGGGCACTGACTCCCTGCAAAGGTGCTCGGGAGGAGAAACCCTCGACGAAGGCAAGATCCTCAGGCAGCAAAGTGCAGAGACGAAGGAGCCCTCCTGGAGGAAAGGACTGTTAGATTAGCAAAGTATTCCAGACAAGGGGAAAAACTAGTATAAGGCAAGATATTTTTTTTGCGTGACCACTCTTCAGCATATTTTGGGAGCATTTGGTTCCCAGTGGCTTGAGTAATGCCTTTGCTGAGCTCTGCCCCAGCACGCCAGGAGCATCTAGAGCTACACACGAGCTCTGTCTATCCCAGGAAAGGTACCCAACGTGTGGGAAGAGGCTGCCTGGAAACTAGCAGGGCTGATTTGCAGCTTAGAGCACCAAATCATGCCAACGGTGACAGGATTTCCCTTCCCTTTCAAAGACGAGCTCTTTCTTCGTGTCAGCTGTTTAGCATAAAATGAACAAGGGAGCCAGACCAGTCTCCTACCTCCCGTAACCTTTATTCCCCACTGAGCTGCTTCTCAGCTGTTTGCTGATCAGGTGCATAACTCTATCTGGGAGCGTTATCTCATGCAGGGCTGAGGGAAGGGCTCCCTGACCCTCCCCGGCAGGGCACGCTCCCCACACCGGGGCGGCACGGGATGTATCTGCACGGGGTCCAGGTTGGCTGTTTGTTTGGGCGTTTTGGAGTGGTTTATGGCCAGGCTGCAGACAGCGGGGCTGCATCCAACCCCCCTCGCCTGGCCGGCAGCGGGGGGGACCGTGCTGATGGGCTCGGTGCCTTGCCGATGCCGTCATACAATAAATCTCCAGCGTTCTCTGGAGACGGCTATCCAGACACGGGAGACGTTGGGCACAGCTTCCTGGGAGACCTGCTAACAAGTCTGGAGCCTGATGAGACACCCAGGGAGCCTGGAAGGGAAAGGGGACAGTGACTTCCCTGCAGCCCAGCAGCAAGTCTCTGGCAGAGCTAGCAAGAGACCACTAACTCAGGTACCTTTCTTGACCCAGGCTGGCACAGACCTTCTCCTGGGTCTGAGATGGGAGACAAAAAAATCAGCGTTTAGCAGTAACCTCCATTCTGGCCACGGCCAGGAGCTCCTGTGTGTCCCTGCCCTAACAAAAGTGGCTGTGTTTTTCCCAAGCACCTCCAGCCTCTGTAAGGAGAGACTGATGGCTCAGACCAGGTGGGATTCCAGATCCAGGGCAAAAGACAAACCTACCCAGGACCTTTATGGGTCTCACCAGCTTCTGCCTATTCCAGAAGCCTGCAGGACTGGGGATATGCATATACTTACACATGGGTGCTGCCATAGGGAGCAGCATGTGCACACCAAACTGAAGCATGAAAGCGCACTTGAGAGCTTCCACCAAGCAGCACGTGGACCTTCAGCACCCACACATGCTCCCAGGTTGTGGGGCTGCTGCCTCGGTCCCACTGCCTCTGGAGGGTGATGCTGTGAGTGAGAATCAGGTGCAGGCAGGGCCCTGGGGAAAGGCAGGTCACTATAGAAATCAGCTGCAGGAGGATGGAGAGGAGGAAGGTGTGGTAGCAGATCCTCACCACACTGCTTTCCCAAGGACCACCAGCTTCCCTTGGCTGTGAGCTGACAGCCCCCCACCAGCTGTGCTGGTTGTGAATCCCACAGCTTGCTGGAACCAGCTCTCCCTGCCCAGGGAAGGGGACAAGGCATGAGGGGTGGTGCAGGCTTTGCTGCTCCCCAATGAGTTATTCAGCCTCTCCATGCCTTGGGGCTCCACCTCTGTAGCAAAGAAAAATGGCCTTTCCCTGCCAGGTTGCTCTGAATACAAATTCATTGAGAGTCGCTTGAGATGCGTGTACGGCAGGGGGTGGTAGCATTGCCCAGGATGAGCTTTGCATGGCTTTGGGCAGTAAGCGGCATCAGAGGAGTACACAACTCACCAGCCCCAGCCTTTTCCTCCCCAGTTATAACTTGAGGTATAACCAGCACGTGAAACATCCAGCCCAGGCTGGGGTCCGGGGCAGTTCACTGAGCCTGGAGAAAGGGAACGCAATGAGCACAGCCCCCACTCACCCAGAAAGCTCAGTGCATTTCACAAACCCTCACGAACAAAGCCAGGAGCAGGGTGATGGCATTATCACTGTTTTAAAGGAGGGAAGGGGGTGAGGGATGGGGGGGGAAGCTCATGGGGCAGGGGGCGTATGGTACTAAACTCCCAGCCCGTTGCCCCCCTCCCCTCAGCTGCCCAGTCTCGGGTGTTGCAGCCCTACATACGCGATCAAATCACCGTGACCTACAAATTAGCTTCTAGACCCCCTTGATGCTAAATGGTGCAGGAATACAACAGACTCTGGCAAGACTTCAAATTAAGACTACCAATTAATGCTCCTCTTGGGGCTAATTAAATATTACTTTCCATAGCACTTTTCCCCTCCCTTAAATACTTTGCCAACTACTTCCAGACCCAGCACAACGCAGCTGCCTGGGGCAGACGGCAGCAGCTGCAGCACAGGGTGGGGGGACCCTCCCTGGTACCCAGGTGGCACCTCTGCATCCGCGCACCCTTTCAAGTTCCAACGCAGGCTGAAGTGATTTGATTTTGGAGTGATCAGTGGGTAAATTGGCCTTGCAGAGATTTCAGTCAATGGTTCCCTGAAGTCAAGAGCTTGCAATTCTTTCTTCTTGGACTGAAATAACTGAAACGCCTTTAAGGATGCGAATTATACAAGCGGAGAAATGACGGGGAGTGATGGGTGGCAGATTCTCACCTGTCCAGATCAGCAGCTGACAACAGGTCCCTGTGCTACAGGCTGCCGTGACAAGGCAGCAACGCCTGCAGCATTAACCCTGCCATGAGCCAAACGACCAACAACAGCTTTATCCTCTCCCCAGAGTCTCTCTGACCCAGTTTTGGTGTCTCTGGAAGGCCAAGGGTACACACACCATACAGCAAGAGGAGACCTTGGGCGACTCACCCCACAGCAGCATCAGCAATTCCCCTTCACACCAGCCTCCTGTCAGGGAAGACAAGACTTGGGAAATCGGAGAAAAACAAAGCTCAGTGAGAACATGGCTGTATAAAGAGCTTTCCTCCTCACTCCCAGAGAGATGCCAGATGCTGCTGGCAGCTCCCAAAACCAGGGAGTTACAGCACCAGCACCGGAGGAGCAAGCTGCCAGGAGCAGCAGGCTTGCAGGAGGGTCGATAGCCGCAAGTTCCTCAAAACATTTTGCACATAACAAAATGGAAGCCGACGGAGGAAGACTGCATCTCCGATGGTGCTCAGCTAGCTGAAAAATACTGAAAGTTGGGTTTGCCAAAGATCCTAGAATCACACATGTCTGCAGACAGCCAAGGGCCATCACCGCTCCGGTCCTGGAGTTACACCTACGGGCACTCAGAGCCACCCAGCCTCACCCAAAACATGGGAGCTCCGGTGAAGCAGCAGTATCCCCAGTTAAACATGCCCAACACACCCCTGAGTCTGCAGAAAGCCTGAAACCATCGCTCCACATAGAGGTTTGGGGGTTGGGTTTTTTTTTTTAAAAGCACATTTTGATTTCCAAAGCTGCACCGGTGCTAAAGAGCAGAGTTGCTGCAAGAAGGCAGAGCCAGAAGTGGGGTGTGGGGGTGCTTCTCCCAACTCCTGCATTCCCCAAATTCAGCTCTGGAAACCAAAAAGCTGCCGTGACCTCCAGGAAGGCAGGAGATGGGCATTGGCAGAGGGTAGCATGTGCAGAAAGCCTCCCTGCCTGCAGCCCTGCGGGCAAATAGAGGGCACGGTCCCCTGAGCTGGCAGCCAGGGCTGCTGGCCAGTGCTAAGTCACTGAAATAAATTTCAAAAGGGTAGAAGGGGGGAAAGCCAACAAAAAAAAAAAAAAGGAAAAAAAGAAGAAAGAATGAGAGATGAGAAAACATCTCGGCTGGTACAGCCAGCCCCGGAGCCCCAGGAGAGCATCAGCTACTGGGCTTCTCCTCGCGTTTCCATAGCAACACAATTTGGTGCTCTTTAGAAAAAGCTCACTCCCCCCTCTCCCCCTAGTTAATTTTATTTCGTGTTTTGAAATAAAAGTGGTTGATATGGCTTTTGTCTCAGGAGCCTCATGGCAGGGGGAGAAAAGGGAGAATAGCAGCAGATCTGGCGGGGCTGCAGAGGAGGGAGGGAGACCTGGACCCTCCCCACTCCCAAATCAGCCATCCTGGAAGAGCAGCTTTGCTGGGTTCATCCAGTGCTCCTGAGCTAAGGCACGTTGGGGTGCCTCCTGTGAGCTGCAGGGTGGCCTCTTCCCTTAGAGGCTGGAGATGGGTGCCAACCCCATCCCTCACTCCCTGACCTTGGGGAACACCCAGGACCTCAGTTCCCCCCCGTGAGCTGGTGCCACCACACTCCTGTTGCCCATCCCGTGCCCCCGCACAGGGCAGACCCACCTCTGGCTATGTGGGTGCAGTGCTCACCCCCAACACCCCCCACCATGCAAATATGAGCTCCCACCCCCAAGGACCCGGCACAACACACCGAGTCCAGCCACGATGTCATTCTGCGCAATGAAAGAACACAGTGGCCGCAACCCTGAGCCCTCCTGCTCCAGAAATCCTCTTTCCCAGACACACCACAAGGATGGGAGCAGGGAAGGGGCTGGCAGACACAGAGCCAGCACAGCCAGGTGGTAACAGCACAGACCATCCCCTTCGCCTTTAAAACAGTATTTCCTACAGCAGAAACACGCAGCGGAGCTGCCCTTCCCCAACACGCGCCCAGAGGACCAGGACCTGCTGAAATCCATACACACGGAGCCACCGAGCTCAGACTTGGAGCAGGGAAGCACGCTCAGCCCAAGGCTGCCGCTCAGCTCCTCGTGAGCATTCGGGCTAATGAACACGAACGCATCTGTTAGTTGCTAACAGTAGGGCTGTTTGGGAATGTTTTGATTAAATATTTTTCATAGAAAATCCCAACTGGTTGAGATTGAATTCGTCTGCCTGAAATAATTGGTGGGGATAAGTTTTCCAGTTAAAGGAAAAGGACTTAGGAGAAATGTGTTGGAATTTTACCTCCTTTAAGCTATAATACATTCTATTTCACTTAATTTACAGGGAAAGAATGTTAAGAGAGATCAAGTCAATGTTTTGAAGTGGTAGGAAGAAAAATGTTTCAGTAACCAGATAGCTCTGTGGATTTTCCACTAGCTTAAAAAAAACAAACAAACAAACAAACAAACAAACCAACCTTTCATCCCAATACAGAATAGGAAAACACTTTGAAATCTCAGTCCTCATAGCGAAAAATCTGCCCACATCCAGAAAGCAGCCTGGTAACAACCAGCCAGGGCAGGTCCCAGCTGGACCCCAACCTCAAGGCTGATCTGAGCCCGGAGCAAGGTCCGGCAGCAGGAGGGGAGGCAGCAGCTTCCCAGCCTTCCACCCAGCTCCGGGATGGGGAACGGCACACGAGAGAGACCTTCCCTCCGCAGCAGCCCCGACCTCCTGCTCTGCCGCTGTGGCCCTTGCTGCTGGGGGGCAGAGCCACCACCTCCCCTGGGACCGAAAAGCCCCTCACCTCCAGCTCCATGACCCCGTGCAGTGCCCTACGTGGGGGGAAAGGNATTTTTCCTAATATCCAACCTAAACCTCCCCTGGCGCAGCTTGAGGCCATTTCCCCTCGTCCCATCACTGTGACTTGGGAGAAGAGACCGACCCCCCCCTCACCACAACCTCCTCTCAGGCAGTTGCACAGAGCCATAAGGTCTCCCCTCAGCCCCCTCTTCTCCAGACCAAACCCCCCCAGCTCCCTCAGCCGCTCCCCATCACACTTGTGCTCCAGACCCTTCCCCAGCTCCGTTGCCCTTCTCTGGACACGCTGAGGATCCTGCCCAGCCCACCTCCCCTTCAACACTACACCACCAACGCCTCTCAGCCAAAACACAAGGGAGAAAATGAGGGGGGGGAACCCCCACACCGTTTCTGGGCAAACACCCCCCACCTGTGCGGGCAGAGCCCAGCAGCACCCGCACAGCCCTGCCCGCACTTCCCGGGCAGACATTGCCACCCTGTGGGCAGGACCCGCAAGCACCAGCTGCAACAGCTCGGGAAAAGTCAAACTCTTCATTAGGATCTTCCAGTGCTAAAACCAGCTGCCTCCCCCCCGGGATGAGCCCCCCCGGGAGGCTATTGCTGTGCAGGCTCTGCTGAGAGCGGTGCTGGTGCTGCGGGTGAAGCAGGAGCCGATGCGGACAGGGCATCCTCACCCGGCAGTTTGTTACCCCACGGGTTCGCGGCTGCTCCGAAGGCAGCTGTGGGGGTCACGGAGGAAACAAGCCCATTACCAGGGGGTTTAATTGCGCTGCGTGGGGTCCTCTGCTCTCCTGGGGAAATGGTTCGTGGGTGGGGAGGGCAGTGGCCAGGTTGAAAACACCTGAGAGCGAAGGGGACAAAGGGTAAAGTGGAAAATAAAGACGTGCTCAAGGTCATGCAGAAGGCCTGGACGGGTAGCTCTGCCTGCTGCTTCCCCCCTCCAAGAAACCCCAGAGCAACTGCTCTCACTTCTGCTTGCTGGAGCTGGTGTTTCTCCTGCACCCACGGGGACCCCACAAGTACCTGTGCACGTGCTTGGGAAGGGGGTGAGACCCAACAGGGAATGCTTTTGCATATAATAAAAGACTGGCTGGCCTGCTGAAAACACCCTGTGAGTCTGGGTGCTTGTAGCGTGCTGGTAGGAAGCACCCAGGGAGCGGGTGGATGTCTTTGGGCCAGAAACCTGGCAAAGCCAGGAGCCAAAGTCAGGCTGGGCATGGAGGAGCTCACCCTCAGGCTCCTTCATCTCCGAGATCGCTGTGTGGGATGGACCCACCTGGAAAGGAGAGGTGCTGGGGAGCCCTCCTCCCTCTCCCAGGGAAACGTTGTTAGCCAAGAAACACGGAAAACTGTGAGGCTGTCGGATAGTCATCACACGGCGAGGGCTGCCACGGAGAATGACGGCCATGGTCCCTCCTGGCTTTAAAGCCTACGGGAAATTATAAATAGTGGTCAAATAAAAAGCTGCTGCTACATGAGCAGATGGATTAAGCAGAGTTGGGGGAGATATATTTATCTCTCTATACATATAAACCTGTGTGTACATGTGTGTGCGCTCAGATATTCAGTCCCCGCTAAAGCCCCCAAATTGCACACGGGACTGGGAAGGGACTTTGTGCTCCGACTTCGTCCACCTCGGTGGTTGCCAGAAAACGCTCGGGGGGTATGACTGCAGGACTGGGGCTTTGGGGGATTGGGAAATAGTAATAATAGCTTATTTATTTGGTTTTATAGCTTTTTCATTTAAGAGCTTGCTGTTTTTATTTTTAAACACAACAGCACTGAAATGTGATTGGGGTGGGAGCAGGGCAGTGGCCATTCCCTGAGGAAAAGCAAATGCAGAGGAGGAAAAGGCATGGAATAAGATGGAGAGGGAAGGGGGAGCGTGGGGAAGGAAAGGGGGAGACGGGGACCTCTGGGATAAGGTGCAGAAGCAGTTTGGGGCTCCCTCCATCAGGGCAGAGGTTGGACCTGAAGCAAATGGCCACGAAACCTGTCCCTGCCAGTGATCGGGGGAACTGGATGTGTCCAAAAGCCACTGAAAGGGTGCTGCAAAAAACCAGTGTTGGGGTACCTGCATCTTCAGACCCAGCTGCGCAGCCTTGGAGAAGAGCTGCACCACCCTCTCAACAAAAAAAATAAATCTTGTGCATCCAAAGTGTTTTGTAAGCGTCATTTTTATATTGATTTAATTATTTCAACAATAAATTTTCCACCATAACAGCTGGGGCGATGCAAATACCAGCGTGGACATGCAGAGGCAGAAACCAAAGTGCTGCAGTTTATTCCACTTCCCCGCAGCTGAAAGCCTCTCGGTCGGAGAAACCTCACGGAGGCCTCCCGCTCCCAGGGGGTTTCTCCCCTGCGCTGTAGCTCCCACTGCTGCGGCAAAGGGAAATTCGGAGTGTGAGCAGCCCCGCAGGCTGGGACCGCGGCAGGTGTTGGGGTTTGCACCCCGGTCCCACGCTGGGCTGGGCTGAGCCTGAGGCTGGGTGTCCCCGCTAACGGCTGCGTGGGACCCAGACCCAGCACCCCTCGCACGAGCTCCTCCAGCCCCTCCATCGCCCTGAGCAGTGGCTTTGCCCTCATCTAACCGGGCTGCTTTCCTCCAGTACGGCCCCTTTTGCCGGCAGAGCGGCGGCGACAGCAAACTCCAGCAGTGAGGCAGGGAAGAGGAGCGAAGCACTTCTCCAACCGCCTCCAGCACCTCGTGGGTGACCGGGTTTGCAACCAAAAGCAGTAAAAAGATGCTACGAGGCAGGGAACTGCTGCAAACTCCCCCTGGCTCCCAGCCCAGCCTGGCAAAGCACCGCAGGGCTGCTGCAAATTGGCAAGAGGGACTGGTCCAAAACATCGGTGCATAAATGCCAAGCAGCCTATATGGGTCCAGAAGTCCAGCCTTGCAAGGACAACTCCACGCTAATGCTTTCACAATAAATTCGATGGCAGCTTCTTTCTAGCAGGCTTTAGTAGGCGTTTGACCCAACTCCAGTCAATCTAACATCGTTACACTGCAGTTAATGTCAGTTTGAAAGTGCTTTTATAGCTGAAACACTGCTGTACTTAATGTAAACACCGAGGTTATGAGGATTCTTGCATTGACACGGGGAGGTTGTACTGATTAGCTTAAATCACTGTCATGTGGTATTAGTTAAAAGGATGTAAAAAGCAGCGTCTGAGGCCTTGTCTGCGCTGCAAAGTGGGGCTCATCGGTGAGGAAGGAAGCTACAGGGCTCCTGCCACCGCTACGCCCTCAGGGAGCGGGGGGTAGGTGCACGTACAGTGATAACTTGGGGTGTTTTTGCAGAGGGGACAGGAGCGGTTTTGTTATGACATTGATAAAGAGCACACAGAGAGCAGCGCTGCCAACACACCCGTGCTGGCACCCCAGCGCTCCCGCACAGGGACCCCAGGAGCTCCGGCACAGCAACGACCCCCGCGCCGGGGAGGTCTCGCAGGTGACGCCGGCAAGTCCCGCAGAGCATCCCAGCCGGATCCTCATCCTGCAGCGCGCGGGTCTCCCCGCTCACCCCGCAGCAGGGGACAGGGACGTGGCATCTGTCCAGGTGTGCCCAAGGTCACCAAGAAAAGCCATCGCAAAGCAGGAGCACAAGCACGGTGCCTCGGGACTGTGGCCACCCCCCCGGAGGGACCAGTGGCCCATCCCTCCACCCAGGGAGCGTTTTACGTCGAAGGAAAAATCCTCCAGCACATCCAGGGTCTTTGGGCCCCTTGGCTGGGCTTTGGCAGGCAACAAGCGATAGGAAATAGGGCCTTGGTGAAGTTTTCCGGTTGATCTGGATGGAGACAGGATCAGACCCGCTGCAGGAATGATCTCCTGTAGGAAATCAGGTCATTAGAGCAACGTGCAAGGGCTGCAACGGGAGGTCGCTGCTCTTTGCCGGCAGGTCCGTGCCTCGCCAGGCACCCTCCGGGGGTGGCGGAGCAGGGTGGGAGCGCTGGAAACCCTCCCGCCCCGCAGAAAATAAACCACCAGATTGCATCCCCACCCTCACCGCAAACATCATCTCACCCCCTCCGCCTGCCGCCCCCCAGCATGTCCCCCCACGTCCCCTCCCGGCCGGGGCATCACCCCGACCCCCACCTTCGCCTTGTCCACTGGGAAAACTCAGCAACGTCCTTCCACTGCTGGGGTTGGGGTGGGGTGGTTTGGGGTTTTTTTTTTTTTTTTTGAGAACATTTATAAAGATCTCATTGTTGAAAGGAAAAATGGGATCTCCTTTCCTTTTACCTTCCAGGGCAGCCCTAACCCCTCTCCCCTCGTACAAAAACACACAGGAAAGGGGTTTCTTTTCTGCTTGATTAGATTCAAAGGGATCTTTGTCTGGGGGTAGGTAGAGAAAAGCCCTCCCCCACCTCCCTTTTGACCCTCAAGACTCTGTCTGGTTTTGTTTTAAACCAAGAGAGACAGAGCTACACCCTTGGGATGTTATAAATATATATACCGGGAGGATGGGGGGGTGGCGTCATTCGATTTTCCTGGATGGCAGCTCCAATCCGGCCGACCCCGCGTTTCTCCCCCGATCCCCGGAGCACAAGCCAGGGTTTGCCTCCAGATGCACGGGGGTTTCCCAGAAGCAGCCCCCCCCCTCCCGCTAAAAGCCTCTCCTCCAGTTGCCATGTTATTTAATTATTCCAAAAGGCTCCTCAAGAAGAAAAGCCATCAGCAGGGTCGGATCAGCGCTGGGGGGTCTGCGACCCC
>WEKW01027041.1:25484-62789 GCA_013389905.1 Sula dactylatra | reverse complement strand
CCTCGGCCCCGGGTAACCCCCCCCCGGCCCGGGGGCGGCCGCGGGGCCCCGGGCTGCCTCCTCCAAGGGCAGGGAGGAAGGCAACCCTTCTCCTCCCAGAGATATGGGCTATTTGCATTTTAAATGACTTGGAGCACGCCCCTAACACACGGTATCGGGCTGGAAAGTTTGTCCTCGGGTCTCTGAACAAAACAAACAAAAAAAAAATTAAAAAAACCCCCGTATTTGCTTTCGTTCAAATCCAGCAGAAAGGCATGGTGATTATCCTGGTTGGTTTGTTTTGAATAACACGAAGGTTTCTGGTCTCATCTGGCATGTCTGTTTTTCCATCTATTATTATCCTATCCATCTACCAGCACATCTCCAGCCTCTTCCTGTATAATCTCTCCCTCGGTGTCTTGATGCACGCTCCTGCCTCCAGCTGCGAATGTGTCCTGCTCTGCCTCTGCCCGCCTGTCAGGCGCAGGTCTCTGGGTCTGTAGGTTGGGCTTTCTTTTGCTTTTCGTGCATTTGGTGTAGCCGTGCTCACGGCTTTAGTTAGAAGTCGCTTACAACCAGGTGATGAAAGAGGAGTTAAAATGAGGAAGTGAAGCTCGTGGGGGATTTCTCTTCATTCCGAGGCGATGCTTGGGTGTCTCCTGTCATCAGGCAGGCTCCTCAGGGTGCCTCTGAGTGACCCGGCAGGACGAGGGTCTCTCTGGAAAGACACTTCTTTCTGTTTCAGTGTTGCTGGTGTAAGTCTTCCATTCTTCCTGTTATTTATCAAACCACACGCTAGAGAACAGGTTTCTTCATCGCTCCCATTTTTGGAAGGAGATAAGGGGCGTTGGCATCCTTATGCCTGCTCCCAAGATTCATATAAACACTTTTGTTTGCTGGCCAGAACAGTTTCAAATGTGCACGAACAGTTTTAAATGCGCAATGCTTTTAGGGTGCCTGTCTCTAGGCCCCGCACAGGTACGGAGTCGGGATGTGTTTGCTGTTTGCTGCAGCGGCGGGGAAGCGGGCACGTAGTGTTGTTTTGGTAGAGTTGGAACGAGTTAGAGAAGTCTCAGAGAGGGCACTGCTTGTGTGTTTGGAGAACACAACCGTCTGTTTAGGTCTTGTAAGAGTCCTTTAGGACATCATCATTCATAAGGAGCGTAGCAGTGTGTAGTGGATGTTCTTCAACCCTCTTTTTCAAGCCTGCTCACAAACCTTAGCAGTAGCATGGTGTTTTGGGAGGCTTTTATTTCTTAAATAGACACAAACCACTGTAGGGGATCATCTGGGTCATCTAGTCTCATTCCTGCAATCACACACTGGGTTTGGTATCTCTTTGTATTGCTCGAATATCCGCAAAACCAAAGTTACCTTTTGAAATGATTGTACAGTCAAATAAAGAACCCTGTGTTTTTTTTTTTTTTTAAACTTACCGCTACACATTAGGGCCCATTCTTAAAAATATCAGTACCATTTCCATGGCAATGGTTAGAAATCTTATCTTTCCATTAAAGAATTAAAAATGTTAACAAACCCATCTGATTGGAAATGAAGAAAGTTAGTAAATAACTAAGAAAGATAGTTAAGAACATTTACAAATCATATTTTCAGCCCTGCCTTACTTATGTTCTGCATTGTTCCTTGTTTTCTTCCTTGTTTTCTTCCCTTTTGAAGCAGTGGGCACAGAAGCTTGCACTGGCTCCAGCTGAGTGCTTGCTTTTGGCCCTAAGCCCGCAGCTAAAGATGGACCCAAGGCAGGCTCCTCTGTCATTGCTTTCATGTAGTTTCTGTTTTCTTACGTGTATGCCTTGGCTCATCTTGCAGTCAGCTCTTTTGGTTTAACTCTACAGTTGTGTTCGTTTTCCTGGCTGATGTGGGATAATAGACATCAGAGAGATGGAGAGAACCTATTGCGGGTCGTGTCTGGTCCATCCCCCGGGGAACATCACAGGATTGCTTCCAGCAGGATATTTTCAGATGCTTTGTCCAACCTAGTTTCAAATGTCTCAAGTGACTGGAATTCCATTCCAACCGCCAGCTCGCATTTGAAGATGGAATAAGGAAGATATAATTTGTTCTTTCCTAGGAGACTCCTATACCCTCGCCTGAGATGCATAGCCTTACTTCTTACCACTATCTTTACCGGCCTCTGTTGCTTTAAACCCACCTGTGTGGTGGCTAAGAGCCCTTTCAGGGTCAGAAATGCTTCCTTTGGGACTCACAAAGACCATCCTTGGAGGGTTAGAGGGAGGAGACCACCAAAGAAGGTGAACAGTCTTCCAGCAACATTGTTCCATCAGAGAAAGGAGCTAATTTTACAGAAGTGGGAGCTGCAGCTTGCAGAGGGAGACCCTGACAGCATCAGTAGTGATGCAGAAAGCAAGAGACACGCGTGCTATAGCTGGATGAAAACAGCAGTTTCGTTGGATTATCAGCTGGAGACTTGTGTTAATACGGAACCTGTTCCCAGGAGTACTCCTAAAAAGCCTGAGTTCAGCGAACTTGGAAGCGTGCTGCAAAAGGCTGCTGCTCGATGTGACTTACAGGCTTGAGGGTGTGCAGGATAAATGGGAGTTTCACTTGGTGTCTGTCTGAATTCTCACTGAGATGACTTCCTTCGTGATGCTGAGATTTTATCTTAGTCTTAATGATGGTTAAGGTGCTTCATAGCCATCCATTTCAGAATTTTATATTTAGATCACTAGTGACTCTTGAAAAGTTAAGGGGTAAGAAATTGCTCCATTTGTGTTTGCTAGACCAGAATTAGACACAGTTTGTGAAGTACTCTATCCCTACTTACACCAGGAATTTTGTAGGAATTTTTCATACTGGGTATGAGCTTATTTGAAAATGTGAATAAATGTGTAACACTGGACCTCTTGCAAAAGACTGTCTGATGTTGCTGGATATGGAAACTAGAAAGGGGAATAAAGCGCTGCGCGGATGTGATTTTTGGTTTTGTCACCCATCTCTGCCTGGTAACAGCTCTGACACACTTTTATATACACCTGAGAAATTAAACAGCTGATTTAAAGATGGTCTAATGAACTCTCTTTGCTTTTCGTCCAGCTTGCTATGGAATTGTCCAGGTTCCTACCGGACCCTGGTTCTGTCGGAAATGTGAATCTCAAGAGAGAGCCGCCAGGGTGGTGAGTACGAAGCATGCTTGTACTTACACTAAATAGGTTCGTTCAGTGCCCTTCATGTCTCTGCTGGAAGCAATCTGGTCCCCTGGCAAAAGTGATAGAGCCTGGCGTTTCAGCACTACTGTGTAATCCCAGCTCTGCCTGTAACCTGCTATGTCTTGTTTATACAACAGGAATAATTGCATCAAACAATTTTATACAATGCATTCGCCATTTTGATGAAAATGCTGCTGGAGGTGCTTTTAAGCAAGTTCTCAGCGACAAAATTTTTGAGTCTAGAGACCTCAATCTTCTAAAAAATAATGGCATTCTTCTAAAAGGTGGTTTCCTTGCTGCTTTTTCTGTTCGACCCCTCAGGAAGTTTTGGAGTGGAGGGAAGTTGGCATCACCTGAGGCGCTGCTATACTGTCAGAGTTATCCTAACTGACTGACAGCACGGATTGGCATTCATATATCGCAGCAACAGTCTCCTGTGTCAAGTCTTCTGAGTTTGTAGAACAGCAGAGAAAATGACAGGAAGCTGGATCAGGGCTTAGTTTCTGTCGAAGTAGCAATTTAGCAGTATAGAACACTTCACAAATGTTCTTAATTAATTCTGGCGTTTCCCGGTGAGGCAGGAAAGTGGAAACAATCAGGCCAGGACTGCCTCTTAGGCCTGTCTATGTGGCAAAGTTAAACTAGGCTGTGAGTTTATAGCACACCAGCTACTCTGCAATAACTTCCCGTGTGAGCCCTTATCAGATACGGCTGCACCAACCAGCTGCTGAGGCGCTGGGGTGTAGATCTTTAACATGTTAGTTTTGTCATGGATGCTGCTTTTGCCATACAGTAAATCCAAGAGAGCTTTCCCCTTTCGCTTCCTTAAAGGTGGATTGAAATTAAATTTTGGCTTTCTTTAAATACAGAAGGCCTTAGTCAGCACAAACAACATTTATTAGTGCCTCCGCTGCCTTCTGAACTGATTTAGCTAAACCTTTTCTAAAGTACCCACGTAGCGAGGCTGATGTAGGTGACCTCTGAAACTGCGGATCTGTGCAGGCCTGAGCAAATAGCGTGCTCCATCTCAGCTGGGCTCTCTGCTTGCTGCAGTACAAAAGTTTAATCTGTTTCACAGATGGGCGAAGAACTTGGCAAAGATGAGTGAATGGGGGAATTAGGTATCTGTACCATGCTTTCTACATTGCATTAACTCATTCCTCATTGGAAGTGGGAGTGTAAACAAGACCAGACTTTCAGACCTGAGCTCTTTTCCCATTGTAAGATGCTGCTTTTATGTGCGCTGCAGTAAAGAAGATCAAATGTGTCTTTGAATGGCTTTACATCCTGCAGATAGTTTCATAGCAAAGAAAGGAATTTGGATTTCATGGGCCTCCTTCCCCCTGCTCTCCCAACCATGCAGGCAGAGAGAAGCTCTCCAGTTAGCTACAATTCAGCGTAAGCTGTAGTAATACATGTACACACAGGTCCTCCTCACCTGTGCTCATTGCAAAGACAGTAACTTTTCACTTGCACATCAGTCGCTTCAAACTGCCTCCAAGGTACCAAGAAAACAACACCCCCACAGGTGGCTCCTTATTTAACTCAGCCTCGGTGAAATCTGTTAGACAATGCGTGGTGGGCTTCAGTCATGCCATTCAGTCCTGTGGCATTCAGCCCTGCTACTATAATAACTGAACAGCGATAATCTTCCTTCCTAAGCAGAGCTGGGGATGATTTCCTATCTAAATCCCTCACCTTTTCAGTTATACACCAGCAGTCATAGCAACAGACATGCAGATGGGTAAATACTTAAAAAGAATCTAGTTCTTTGATGTAGAGAACAGCGTGATCAGAGTAAGGGAAATGAGTCAGGTCGTACGAGATCTGTGCATGGCTCTGTTACTAAAACGCTTTGAATCTGTGCTCCGTGGTCCAGCGAGGCTGGAGGGTGTGGCTCTTCCACCGCCCTGGGGTTTCACTGCACCTCTCTGCTCCTGGCTTTCTCCAGCTGTAAAAGGGGCATTATCAGCCTGCAGACACTGCCTTGAGGATCTTGAACGAGAGGTGCTGCTCTTTGAGCGCTAAATACAGTGACAACAGCAGCAGGGTGAATTGATAGTCATATTTCTTTCATAATGACTGTGTGGCAAACTCCTCTGAGAAACGTTTTTCTTCCCACATCTGCTTTCATAGAGGAATCTTAAAACAGTTTACAAGCTTTGCCCATAACAAACGTATTTATTGGCTAAATATTGATACTTTTGCTTTGAAAACGAGATACGGAGGCACGAAGAACATTGCATTCCTTAGTGAGTTTTTTTAAAACATAGGTCTCCTGCTTTCTGTAACTCTCCTTTGGAGAGATGGACTCCATTCTCCTCTTCAGCTTCGGAAAGAGAGCTCAGAGCCCTAACTTAAGTCTGCAGGTGTAGTCGCTCGGAGGTAGATCCCAGAGTTAGAAGCCCCAGGGTGTCAGGAGCTCTAGCCTTACGCATCACAACCTGGTTTAAATCAGCCAAGCTCTGCTCTTTTCCCAGAGTTGAAATAAAAACCCTGGAGACTGCCTTGGCCTATGCAGGTTGAATAAAAGGAAGAGGTACCGCTAATCCCTGCTCATAACCCCTCCTCATATGCTCAGGTCCCTAAAGGATGCGGTGAATGCTATTGTGCTTACAGTAAGCAACTGAAAGCCCATCCACTTTGTAATCAAATTGTCTAGGAAGCCCGGTGAGCTGCAATGGCCAGAGGGCACTCATGTGAGGGATCATGTGAAGGCTTTAGCTGTCATTTCGAGGCAGGGCTATTAGAAGTCTTGTGTGGGGCCGATGGAGCTGTTAACCCCTCTTGTTACAATCAGAGCTTTGCTAATCGCATGGTGGGAGAGCCGCTTTGATCTGAGGGGTGGAGGGGAGATCGGAGGGGCCTTTTCAAGTGCAAATTTCTTATTACAGTGTCTCAGTTAACCCAGTTCTTTTTCTGTCTTGGCTCTGCCAGGCTTTCCATAGTAATTGTGAGAGCAACTCTCCAGCCCTCTGGCAGCCCGGACCTAACCAGGAGCAAGAAACACCTCCTGTGGTCATCCATCCATGTTTCAAACTAAGTCGCAGGGAAAGCGAGATGGGCTGCCAGCGACAGCACTGGTCCATGTCCCTTCACCTCTTATTCATACGTTATCACAGGGATTTTGTGCTTGCCAGAGGTGCCTGTTTGACAGCCCCCACGCTTGACTCCCACGAAAACGTTGGAGGATCCGCCTGAGCCTCCCTGTTGCCCATAGCATTGCAATCCTATTTATTGTGCCTGTCTGTCCAGGAGGTAAAGCTTCAGCAGAGGAAATCTTGAGCTTTCTTGAGGAAAACCACCTTTGTGGAAGGTCCTCAGGGACTACTCGGTGGCAGAGGCTTTTGCTCGCAGCCAGTTTTTGCTCAATACGTTGGTGTTTTTCGGGGCGTGGAGCACCTGCCCCGTTTGCTCGCCAGAGCCAAGCGATCACAGCGAAGCACAGGCAGGCGAGAGCACCAGATCCTCCACACTCACAGGGGCACAGCCCACTGTCCCGCTTTGACACCTCATTTCAAAACTTTCTGATCAAGCACATTTTTTTTTCACAGAAAAACAGGGTAGGTTTTTTTTTTGTTTGGTTTTTTTTGCTGTTTTTGTTTTGTTTTGTTTTGTTTTTTTAACAAATCAGATGTTTCCACTAGGGAAGGAAAAGCGTTGCACCTTGCAGGTTTTCAGGCCTTTTTTGAAGTCGAACAAAACCAAAAGCACATAAAAAATTTTCCCTGAGTGATGCCATGAGAAGACAACGACCGTTTTCAGGCAGCTCAGCCTGGGAGGAGCCCTCAGGGCCAGGACCGTGTTCCCCCATGCGTGGCAACGCGCCCCGAAACCACCCCAGCTCCTGCCAACGCTTCAGAAGGGCGTTATGGCCGGGGGAGAGCCCTCATGTCGCCATCGGCCGACGTGGAGGCCGATGACAGCGCGGCAGGGCTGAAATTAGTGAGGGGGGAAAGAACAAGTGCAGGGCCTCACCATCCGCCGTGGGGCGAGGAATGGCGCCGAGGGCCGTGGGGCTGCGTTTCCCTGGCTCTCGCCATCCCGCCGGGCTGGACTCTCCCCGTCCCCTCGCGCCGTGTGCGTGGTTGCGGGGTGAGGTCTCTCCCCACCCTGGCCATAGGGAGACCCCTCGATGGATTTGGGGCTGCTGCTGGCCTTGGTGGCCTCCCTGCCCTGGGGGCCTGGCGTGAGGGGGCATCTCCTGAGCGGAGGGGGCTCATCTCCAACCGCCCCATGGCTGCTGGTCCCCCATGGAGGACACAACGTGTCTCCCCATCCCCATTTTCCCCAAAAGCAGCCGTTAGCGACTGGGCACGGAGAGGGGCGCAGAGTCGCTTCTGTCCCTCACAGCCCGTCATGGCGCCGGGCCTGCAGCCTCCCACCCAGCATGGCAGCGCCTGAGGGAGCTTCCTCCACCCTCACGGGAGGCAAGGGCTCTGCGGTGCCGACGCTGCCCTCACACCCTCCCCGTCCCACCTCAGCCCTCCCCGGGGCCGGGTTTGTGGGGAAGCAGGGTGCCCACCCGCCAGTCGCAGCCATTGTCCCCCACGGCCCCCCACGCGCCGCCCGCAAAAATGTCACGACAGCCTCACCCACCTCTCATGGGGCTGGAAAAAATATCACAAGAGAAAGAGAGAAGGAAGGAAGGAAAGAGGCAAAGATAGATAATGGCTTCTTTTTATTTGACTTCTGCTCTCTGAGTCATGGTTTTCAGTTTTACTCCCCAACCGCAAAGACTAAAACTTTTTTTTTTAAAAAGTCCCGTGAAAGTCAAGGTTTGCTTGTAGCCCCGTGGCTCTTGCACTGAGGCTTTAAATACATCCCCGTCAGACAGGATGATATCGAGCTGTGTCAGAGTATCATTTTGCACCCAAACTGCTCTCAGCCCTTCTTCCACTTCCTCTCTTTGAAAGCAGCCCCATCTTTCATAACTGTATTGTAAATGAATCATCTCTTTTCTGGCCCCGCGCCCCTGGGAGTTAGATTAAACTTGTTGTTTCTGCTTAATTTCAAGAGATGTGAACTGTGTCCCCACAAAGATGGAGCCCTGAAACGGACCGACAACGGGGGTGAGTACCTCTGCGCGGAGCCGGGTATGTCGTGCAGAGCCTGTAGGAGCTCAGCAGCTCTCCCAGGCACAAAATAATTCATTTTTGAGCCTATGTCACTGGAAAGGGAAGGCTGGAGGCTCCAGAGGAATGAAAACGCTCTGCCTTTTTCTTACAAAACTTCACTTTCTGAAGCCTCCACAGCAAGATGACCTTTCCCTGGGAGAGAACCTGCCTGACCTCTGGCTGGCATCGAAGCACAGCCCCTGAAATGTGCGGTTTCTTGAGTTTAACCTTGTAGGAATCAGTGCATGATCTGGCATTGTTTGCAGAAATGTGGAAGTTGGCAGAGTTATTTGCTGCACGCTTGCACAGCAGTGGTGTGATCCTCAGGTTAAGAGAACCTCAGCCTTGCGTCCCCATCCGAGAGCAGGGACCAGGATGCAGTAAAGATGTTTTTCTCTGCAGGACTTCCTCTGCTCATCATTGATGCTTCTCAGCCTCTGGTACTGTGAAGTACTGTGGAGCCTGATTTCAGTTGTCAGAGCTTGTAACTATTGATGCTACTGGCTGTATAGATCAAACTTAATTTTTCTCAAAACCTTATTTTTCAGAAAGGCTTCTCTGCCTACATGCCACTTATTTTAATACACAAAGAGTTAAATTAGGCAGGAAGGTCTTTCTTGTGATAGATCCTATATTTAGAGAAGAAGCCCTAAGTCCAGGATGTTTTGTAGAAGCATCTGCTAGAGCTGGTCATAAGTGCCAAGAGCCTTAGTGCAACAGCACAAGTATCCTGTTGGGGGATTGTTTTATAATAACATGGCATCTTCTTCCAAACATGTTGTTCCATGGTTTGGTCAGGTCTGTGTAGACTGGGACAAGAAGTGTTAGAACCATGTCACTGTATAGAATTATGTAGCCCGAGTACTTACAGTGCTCTTTGATTCTGTAATGGAGTTTGGTTCCACCTGCCCAGGTGAATCCATCCTGATTGTTGCTAAATCCTTCCAGTGCCATAGCCATACCAGTATGGCTCAGCCCCCAAAGGCTCCTGACTTTCTCAGTTCTGTCCTGACCAGATGGAATTTCAACTTACACATCCGATTTGGGAAGTGTCTTGGTGGATTTAGATTTTAATCTAACTTGGCTTGCTGAAAAAGAGCCTTCTTTAGCTGTTAATAACAGCCAATAAAGGGAGCTTTGTTTCCAGTGGCACAGGACTACACATTAAACCTGTCCTATCAGCATCATTTACTGCTTGGATGCTTTTCCTGGGTTTGGCTAGGTCTTCAACTCTGGGTCTCAAATCCTGATAGGGTGCTTTTAAGAACGATGAGCGTTGTACATTTCTTTTCCCAAAGAAATCTCTGCTTTCTTATTTAACCTGGAGGTGGTACCCATCTATCTTTCACCCACAAAGGATTTTATTCCTAACCAAGTTACAACAAGCAGTATTTCAAATCTAACATCTAACTTAAGTTGGCTCCCTTCCTACACTGTCTTCCTTCTGTCCCTCTTATGCTTGTCTGTAGTCCTGTCTGAGTTTCAAACTCTTCTGGGTTGCACCATGTGAATCTCTGCTCTCTGTCTTGTTTGCTTCCCCAGGGTGGGCCCACGTCGTCTGTGCTTTGTACATCCCAGAGGTGCAGTTTGCCAATGTGCTCACCATGGAGCCAATTGTCCTGCAGTATGTACCCCACGACCGCTTCAACAAGGTAAGGCCATCTCTTTCTCCGGCTGCCCGAAGCGTACTTGCCCCACCTTGGTTTTTTGGGGTCATCTTGTTCTGCCACATCTCCTGTCCAATTTATTTTAATTTCCAGGTGCTCAGATTCCTTTAAAAATAACTGTCAAAGTAAGCCCCCATTCCTGCAAATAACTTTATCGTCCTCCATTTCTCTCTTCCCCAACTACCTGCAACTTGAGCAATCTGCCTTGGAGTTGCGTGTTAGTTAGTCCACGTTTTGATCAGACACAGTTGTTATCTGGGGAGAAAAAGAAGATGTGTGAGTTTTGTGCATGCCACTGAGAAATAAATAACCTAGAGCTGTTGTCATAGGAGGGAGATCACTGGACACAGAGTTACAAGTTCTTGAAGTCTTTGCTTCCTGGTGAACAGTGAGAGTGAAGTAAACACTTTGTCTGCCTCTTTGAGTGAGCACTTTTCCTTTTTTTTTTTTTTTGCAGACCTGCTACATCTGTGAAGAGCAGGGCAGGGAGAGCAAAGCAGCCTCTGGAGCATGCATGGCCTGTAACCGCCATGGCTGCCGGCAAGCTTTCCATGTCACCTGGTGAGTTCCCTGCAGCAACCACCCCAAGAATAGCCATTGGTTTTGCTGCTATGGCTTTGAGGCCGCACCAGATGGGTGGTGTGAGGAGTTGGGCTAATCACCCTGGGTTTATTTTGTGCAAGGGGTATCTCATCCTCGCTCAGTTTGTGAGGGGAACTTCCCCAGGAAGGCTGAAGTTTCACCAGTGAGCCTTCCCTGCTGAGAACCAAGGCTGGGGATTTCCCTAAGACTGTGCGGAATCCAAGAAGAGAAGAGATGAGTCACAACCCAGGAATGTTCCTTCTCCAACAGACCACATGCATGAGTATCATCTAGATGATATGATTTTAAGGGCTGATATCCTCATGTACCCTCCCAGCCTGAAAACAACATTGCCTATCAGCAAAACGGGGAGATTTGCAGCTTTCCATGGATTCTTTGCTCATATGTCTTTTTTGTTGGAACAGTTACTGGTCTCCCAGGCCTCCCTTAAGAAAAACAAAAATTGCAAGACAATCTAGTAGAAAAGTACCAACATTGTTGAAGATCGTAATATGAATTAAAAATAGTCTGAACTTTTCCCCCCCTCCTTGCATACCATTTCCCAAGCAGAACAGGAAACTTCAAGAGCCTGCCTGGGTATCCTGAACTATTCTTTGCCCTTTGATGGGATATGTGGTCTGGTTGTACAACTTGCTTTATCCTCCTCCTAATTGCATGTATTTCAGTGCCCAGATGGCTGGCCTCTTATGTGAAGAGGAAGTCCTAGAAGTCGACAATGTCAAATATTGTGGCTACTGCAAGTACCACTTCAACAAAATGGTGAGTTTCTTCATCCCTGCAATGGAGGGGTTTTTTGTCACATATGAGGCATCACCATCATCCTAGATCATATCTGTGCTCAGAGCAGTAAGAAATGCCAAGAACACATAAACAAGGTTGCAGCCTGCTTCCTTTTTCAGCCATTCAGTCAGAGTCACCTAGGAGTAATTTACATTTTGCATTTCTATAGCGTCTTTAAAGATGCTATAAAACCCCTTTTCAAAACTAGGGTTTGAATTCTCCCCATCGGTTTTGGCTTCCCTGACCCGCTCTGTATGGCTGAAAGGTAAGTCCCAAGAAAGCAGAGCAGCCCTGATGTTTGATGCTCCAGGGAGTTAGGAGTACAGCTCAGGCACCTGGGGCAGGAGGGTGTAATGTAGAACAGCCAGAACTTTTGCCTGAGGACAGAGACAGCCCAGGAGAGACTTGGAGTCATTCACTGTTTGAGGGATATTTGGGGCAAAGGACTTCCCCCTATTAATTACAGTACCGAGAGGAACCATTTTCCTGTTCTGCATAATTAGTATACACCTGCTCTCCCCCCTCTGGCAAAAAGGAAACTTGATCCTCTCACTACAGCTTTATGTCTCAGTGGCTCCTTTGTTGCTGGCCTTTCCCACTTTCCTTCCTGCTTATCAGTGCTGTCACATACAGTGACTGATGTCTTGAGCTTCCCCTCAAAGTCAAACTGGAGGACACCTTCCCTGCCCTTCAGGTAACCTCAGTATCTGACACAAGTGTAGCTCTGTATCAAGTTTGCTGATGCTGAGATGGATAGCAGCACTTCTGCTAGTGCCTGGAGTCTGAGAACAGGGCATCCTTCCACACACCCCCACGCCCCACTCAAGACTGAAAGCTGGACACTGCTGTTCAGGAGGACTGGCTTGTCTAAGGAACGTTACTGCTACCATTTATCTTGTTGTTTACAGAATCATCTCTTAGCAGCCGCGCCTTTCTTCTTACAAGTGTCAGCGTGCGTGGGTCACCAGGAACCAAAGATGTGGGGAGTTAGATCTACGTGCTGTTCGTAAAACCACTAACAGGGTATCCACTGTGGTCCCCATGTTAGGAACCAGACTGGGCGTCTGGTACAAATAGAATTTGGCCCTGCATGTGGTAGACAAGCCATTTACTGTAACATTGCTCACTGTAACCATGAAACCTGGACTCTATAACACTGTTTCCTCTCTCTCTCTCCCTTTTTCCTCCCTTTCTCCACCTCCTCTCCTCTTCCCCGCTTACCTCAGAAGACCTCACGTCACTCTGGAGGTAGCTCCTTCATTGCTGGAAGAAGGAGTCGATCCACGTCCCCTGCTCAAGAGAAGCATGTATCCCACCACGAAAGGCCAAAGAAGGTAAGATCTGCACGGAGTTTGTCAATCCAGAGAGGCAGAGTCGTGTGGGATGGAGGTGAGAAGGGGAAGAGTGTGCAGAGAGCACCGATGGCTCCTCAGATGAGCCCTGACTCTGTAAAGAGTTTCGCAGTCAGAGATGTGAATAGTGGCTGCGTTTTTAAACAGGCCTCTAAGAAATGTGTGTGCAAATAGAGAAGCACAGCCATGGGGAACGTGAGGCCAAGTTTGCATGTTCAGATTATGCCAGAGGGGTCCTGGCAGAACACGCCTATGAAACGTGCAACTTTCCCCTTTCTGTCTTGTGGCAAGTCCACTTTGAGGATGACATTGTGCTATGGTTTCCAGCTACTGAATTGATCTGTGTGGAAGTAGTTTGGCCTGTGATTTTAAATGCAGCAGCTTGAGACCAGAAAATTGGAGGTCATTGTCCTTAGATCCCAGAGTCCAAGTTTTAAAGGACAAAAAGATACCAATCAGTAACCTGCATTGTGGCCAGCAGGTTAACTGTAGGCAAGAACAATAATTAGTATAAACTAGGTAGTATTTTATTAGATTAGCCAGTCACAGGGATTCCACCTGCCTCAAGTCTATCTCTGAAAATAGTTTATCTTCCTTAAACGATTATTTAGAAGAACGTCGCATGCCAAATCTGACTGGTACAATAGTTATTTATTTAACTCTGCTGGTTAAGACATGCTCATCAAAACTGCTGCAGTGTTACAGGACATGTTAACAGCACACCAAGGTTCATAATTAACCAACTGACTCCCGTGACAAATGCTCATATTTCAAGGAACAGCAATAGTGAATGTGTAAGGCAGAATCCCGGCAGACTCCTGGGTTCTGACAGGGGTGCAGGTTCCAGTGTGGAAGGGTCTGTAGCAAAAGAAATGAGGAGGCCAGAGGCTTGTGAGGTATTTGTTATTTGTAACAATAAATAGCCCTAAAAGGCAGGACACGTGTTTTTTTGAGGATTCAGGTTCTAAGGCAGGTGGCAGCAGATAAGAAATCTTCCCTACCCCTTGATACAGCTTTAGCAATATCAAGAATCCACAACGTAGTACTGCCACCCTCCTTTGCACCCGTCTGTCCAAAGCAGCGGGGTAGGATCTCAAACAGAAGTAACTTGTACGGGGATACTGTCAGTATGGTCAGATTAGTTTTTGATACTTTATGGGCCATATCATGGTTTTTGTTCGCAGAAATCCAGAATTACTCTACCAAGCAACCTCTGAATGTATTCCACTATAGGCAAAACCCAAAATCACCTTGTTGTATAAACACAATCGGTGATAGCCCTGCAAACCGCAGTGTGATTCTTCTAAGTCTTGCCATAGGTGTCTGGCTGTTTACTTCTTTTTTGTTTGTTTTTGTCTTGTTGCAGTAGGCATCCTCACAATGTGTAAATGATTTTGAGAGGTAATGATAGTGACCCACATCCAGAAACAGCCCGATGACACTCCGGTGGGTTATGTGGCCTAAGTCTGATGGATCTCAGCCCAGTCTCCAGGGGACAAGGGCATCCAGGCTTTCAAAAGCAGCATGGCCATCAGTTAATACTGACTGACACCTTCCTGGCATGCCCAGCTGAGAGTCCATAAATTCTGTGGGCAGGAAAGCCATCTCCTTCTTTATTTACAGAGGTTATCCCGCAATATCCAGTTTGAAACACTGCCCACCATGTCCATTACGTGTTTGGGAAGCTTGCCCAAACCGTACCTGATACACGGGCAAACAAGGCAAACCTCGCTTACAAAGTGGTGCCTTCCCTGCTGCCGACACCAAGTCAGTAGATTTCCTGCTGCCGGTGAGGCTAAAGCGTATGGGGAGTATTTACTCCTCTTGTGTGTTCAGCTGCTGCGAGGAGAGGAGGAGGCGGGAGGGAGAAAGAGCATCTGTGCTATGGACGGGGAGCGAGCGCTTGGCACAAGGTGAACGGCTGTACTGGAACGTGCTATTTTTAGTCAACAAGCAGGCAGAGGGGGTGGGGGAGAGGGCAGGATCGGGGTGATTGACGGCAGCTTTGGAGAGCTCAGCTGTAATTATAACTGACAGACTGTGCGAGTCCAAGGCTGGGGACCGGACGAGGGTTGCTATATTTGCACAGCTTCTGGTGGCGGGGGTGGGAGTGCAGTCACGTGCCTGGCAGGTAGGAGCAGGGGAGGTGCTGCTTCCCAGCTTTGGTTGGAAAGCAGGTCAGCGCCAGGGGGAGAGCGAAAACAGGAGGAATATGGCTCTATTTATAGGCTTCTCAGTGGCGCTTGGCACTATTGTTAGCCTCTGGGTTCCTCACAAACGTGCAGAGACTCCGTCTCGCTGCTGCCTCGCCACTCTCCCCTCCTGATGGCTCATCGGGTTTGCGAGCGGCAAATCCGATGGAGGCCTCTTCCAGGGCCGGGATTGCTTGGCAGGGCTGCGGCGCAAGTGCAAAATCAACTCCTTCCACTTAGAGAGGGGGAGTCGGCACGGAAAGGGGGACGGGGTGTGCAAAGCGGCTGGGACGGGCAGGGTGAGGAAGGCACTCTCGGCTCCCAGGGTGTTGGGTAGTTTACAGGTCTGGGAATAGTTATGAAGTGCAGGGAGGAAGGACTGGGCGTGAGGCAGTATGGAAACGAGAGCTTTCGAAGGGATACCCGAAGAGGGAGTTGAACCATTAGTTCCTGCATGGTTTTGGAGTACGTGACTAGCAGTGCATGATCTAATTGCACATGTTTCAGGGGAACTGGGCGTGCTGCTGTGCTGACCTGAAGTAGAACAGCTTTTTTTTGAGCCTGTCCAGCTGTGCAGCCGGCTGGTCCTGTCCTCCCGGAGCTGGAGGCGTTGCAGGGGAGCTGATCACTCAGCAGCAGACCAAAGCGCGTGTGTGAGTCCCTGGGCTGCAGGTGCTCCTGTCTCTCCGCTCCAGAAGGAGCTCAGTGCCTGACAGCTCCCTTCCAGTGCAGGGCTGTGGCTGTTTTCTTAGGCTTTACAGAGGAAAACTGTCTGAGTTAAAGACTAAGTGAGGGGCACAGGATTTAACCCAGTGGCTTCAGTAAGACAGCAAAGACTCGGGACTCGGGATTTGGACTCCTAAGCCCTGCTGTAAAACATTCAGCATTTGTGAAGAGTCTTGTTCTCTGCGGAACAAGGGACAATTGTGATTTGGGACTACAAGCCAGCGTCGGTGTCCCCTGCCTCTTGCAGGCACAAATGATACCAGCCCAAGCATTTCCTTCTGTGCTGCCCTGAAAACGGGAAAGCTCCAGGCTTTGGGTTTTCCCCAGAACACACCAGGCCTTAGCAAAACCAGCCCCACTTATTTCTTTGGGGTTGGTACTGCAATGTGTGTGCTCTACACTGTGGGAGCCTTTGTAGGGTTTGTTTGTTTTTAAAAAAGAAAGAAGAAAGAAAGGAAGAAAACAATAGCTAAATACCAAGAAAATGCTGGATGACGCACAGGCGTTGAATGAAGTACAGATGTTCTGTCACCTATATTGTCTGCTTGAAACGCAGAGAAAAAAATTGCCATGCTCTGTGGAATGAAATTTGTCACACCAGGAGCAGCCGGGAGCACATGCACTACAACGTTTTTAGGGAGACACTCATCCAGTGTCATCCTTGGTGAACACCTGGAACCCATAAGCAAAATCAGGGGACTTCTAATTTGGATATGGGACATTGCTGTGAGAGGAACGGTCCCTGCCCAGTGACATAGGAAAGAGAGGCAGGCACGTGGAGCAAATAAGCCCACCTGCAGTTGTACCTTGGGTTTGGATACGGAGCCAGTTCTCCACTAAGGTAACACACCTTTAGCTCCTGAACTGCTTCCCTAGCCACGGCGGGGGGCACTTTATGGGGGTACAGGGACTGTCTCTGTTGTGCCCCCCTTATCCCTTTAGCACCAGCCATAGCAGTGCACGAGCCCCCAGTTCCACGGCGTCTGAGCAGATGCACGGCAGAGCCTGCCTCCCTGCTGCCATTGCCTGTCTGTCTAGACCTGATGCCAGTGGAGGAAATGAGCCAAGGATCCGGCCTGGCAGATTTAGCACACTGGAGAAGTTGTACTAGGCTGAAATCTAAACCCAGTGGGTCTGTGAGGGGCTTTGTGTTTGCATTCGAGTTGGTGACGGAGGTTTGCCTCTTGAAGTTTTGTGTCCACACAGGCACTAAAGGGCAAGTGGACTTTTTTTTCAAGTGGGATGCAGGTGGCTGCTTGCAAGACCAGCAGTTTTTTGGGGAAGGAGTACTGAATCTAAATCTACTCTGATCTAGCTATAGTAGCCTTGTTTTATAGCATCCTTGACCAGCTTTCTGTGACCTCTTGTTATGCGGGTGTTTAACCGCCCCCAGCAAATCCTTCCATTAGCAGGGGGTGCAGGAATAATTTGCAAGCAAGCAAAGCCCAGCGAGGGCTGGCTGTGAGTCCTTGTGTAAAACCTCTCATGCACTCAGAGCATGTCTCAAGGCAGACCCGTGAAATCACCAGCACGGCCCTGGTGCAAGCGAGGCTGCAGGCAGGGCTCAGTGTCCCTTTGCCCAGTGCTGCCTTCCTCCTCGCTGCGGCTGCCATGGCTGCAGCCCAGAGCCAGGCCTCCTCCTTCGGGTGAGGGAGTTCAGAGAGCCTGGGAAAGAGGGAGGGAGCAGCAAAGCCCACTTGGCTCTTCCCAGCTCTTCCCTCCCTCCTTCCCCTGCCCAATGTACTTTTAATGATCCAATTGCTGGTGTCCAGCAGATTAGAAGAGGGGGCTCAGGGAAGGGGAGACGGCGGTGGGGGGAGCAAGAGGAGCTGTGCACAACCCTTTTTGGCAGCGAGAGATCCTGTTTGGTTCCTCCTGCGCTGGGGAGCTCGAAGGGAGATTGTGTCGCCGGCACGCCCCCGATGCAGCCGCGCTCCCCCCGCCGCAGGCCTGGCCTGCTCCATGCCCACATGCCAAGCCCCAGCTGCTCAGTCCTGCATGGGGAGAGTTTGTTTTCCATGAAGTTTGTTGCTGGGGGCAGGTTCACGTTCCCTGCAGACTGCAGCTCGTCCAGCCAGCCAGCCTGCCGCAAGGAGCGCCGAGCGGCTGCAAGGTAGGGCTTGACTTTTGCTTGCAAAGATGGGATGGGGGTGTTGAATGGTTTCCTGCTCTCACAGTGCATCCTCCCTCCCTCCTCCTCCTCCCCCGATTCCTGCATCATGGCACAGCCAAGCAGGTCTCTTTGGGCAGGCTGGGCTGTTGGCAGTGGCTGTGTTGCCTGTGAAGTTTCCTGGAAGGAGGGTTTGCAGAGGAGAGTGCCTGTGTGCCAGGGAGGTGAAGTGGTGGACACAGAAAAGCCAGGTGGGGAGAAGGCACTGGAGAGGTAGNTCCCCCCCCCCCCCGCCACCCTGTCCCCGTGCTTTCCCCTCCCTTTGCACCCTGCGGCTCTTGCAGGAAGCATTTGGAGCCTTCCTGTTCCTGGAGAGAACCCACATATTTAAAAGCCTCTGGTGCAAGCTGGGGAACGCCCCGGGTTGTCTGAGGGCCTGTCAACACAGGCAAGATAGCCAGGAGTGACTGATGGTCTCAGTGCCGTGGTCCCTGCGGGCAGCCGAAGTAACCTTCCTACCAGTGCCTTGGTCTGGGGGCGGCCTGGGCTGTCTGCAAAACGCCCACGGGGTAACGGAGTTTTTGTCCTGCCCGTTTAACACAGAGCGCTGAATTTCTCCAGTAATATTGAAGAAGGTGTCAGATCCTGTTGCCCTTCTGAGTACCCAAAAGTATTAGAGAGTAACTGGAGGGTGGGAGATGGGTGCCACTGGGTGTGCAAAGGCAGTGTGCACCCCAACTCTGCAAAGCAGCCCAGAGAGCTCCTGGGTACGTGGTCCTGTGGGTTTCTGCTCTGCCCGAGCAGGAGGGATGCAGAGAGCCTGGAGAGGAGGTGGCTTGGGAGAGGGGAGAAGTGCCTGGTAAGCACTACGAGGAGCAAGGTGTGCCTGTGGTCATGGCCTGGGGCTGCGTGCAGGGACACCCAGCAGAAGTGCCACTGAGCTCCTCGTCAGGCTGCGGTGGTTCTGGTTTCAATGCAGTCCTTTGAGCAGAGCACGAAGACTGGTCTCTGTGGGACAGATTTTCTAAATAGTTTTGAGTGCAGTTGCTCAGCACATGTAGTTGGGGGCCAGATCTTCAAAAGAGCTCAATACCTAGCATTTAGCTTTCTGGAAAACCTGACCATTTATTCAAGCATCTAAATGGGAGCTGAGGCATTCCATAAGTCTGGTCCCTGTTGTGCAGGCTGGGTTGTTGTGCAGGCTGGGTTCTTGCTGAATATGTGCATATGCATGCACTCCTACATAGAACCAGGGGACTGCTCAGTTAGCTGTTGGAGACTCTGTGCTGCCGGCAGCGAGGGAGATTTTTCAGGCAGGAGCCAGCCAGGATTTTGAAGCTGGAGGATGTGAGTTTGGTGGTTGCCATCACAATGAAACTGTGGGAGGTTTTATGGTTCACTGTGGTGACAGTCAGGACATTTCCGGTTTTCCCCTCGCATGTGCATGTGTGTATGTGCGTGTACGTAGGTGCGTAGGTTCATTGTCGTTAGCCAACATGGCTTGGCGCTGCCTTGTCTCATCTTGACCACGATACGTGAAATTAAATCATTACAGTGCTGTCTCGCTGGCGCTTGCAGCGTTGTATTTTACTCCCTCCTGTTGCAACATCATGATTGAAATGCATTTGGGATTCGGGGCCTGAAAATGAGAGAATAAGCTTTGTGGTATTCAGAAAGTTTAAGGACCAGGGTTTGTGCAGTTATTTGGCAAAATGTATTGTAATGAGATGACTGGCTCCTGTTTTCCGTTTCTGGCTTCTGTGAGTGGCACTGGCAGCATCTGCAAGTAGGCGAGCATGTGTCCAGATGGGTGGGGATCCCTGACTTCTCTTTCTGAATTTTTGGATGACTTTCTGTGAAATCTTAGCAAGTTCTTTCATCCCATGTGCCCTGCTTTCCCTATTTGTAAAATGAGATGTAGATATTAAAAACCTCTCTTCAGGTCGTTGAAACTCTCTGCCGTGTGCTATTAAGCGAGTGCAAATTGTTACTACTACTGGAATAATGAACACTGATGTGCACGTGGTCTGTGACAAGCTGCTTAACTAAGTGGGCCACAGTTTCCACATCTTCCTGTCCTAGAAGACCCATGAGACTTAGACAGAGTTTATAGCACAAGAAGCCCCCCAGGTATTTAAAACATTATGAGATTCAGTAAAGATTTACTTTTAATTTGTCTTTTGGCACTTAGTCTGTAGAAATCACATTTTCAAGCTCTCCTTGTTCACTGCCAAAGCTGGAAATGTGTATTAAAGAAAGGGAAGAAAAGGAAACAGAGATTCTGGTAAAATACTGTAGCTCTAGGAACAGAGGCTTTAACAGATATGTCAAACGCCAGGAGTCTTGTCATAGAAGATGGGTATTGGCAGCGTTAGTTAGGCACTCAGCAAGTGCAGTGAAGCTCTAGGTTGGATTTGCCTCCTTTTTTCCCCAGCTCATCCCAGTGAAAGCTTCCGTGGCGTCATGGCAGGTTTACACTGGCAGGGTCACCGGTGGCTGCAGCATGGGCCTCCTTTTTGAGTGCATTGAAAATTCAGCCAAACCCACACCGGAAGGTGCTGATTTCTGGAGCACTTTTGCTTCACCTCTGCTTTACTTCATGCCTGCCTTCTCCAGCCTTTTCCTCCTGCCCTCTCCCTCCTCCAGCTTCTTTTTTTCCCCCATTTAGTGTATCGTTTCCTAAGCTAATTATTCCACACTCTCCTCTCCCTCCCAAAAACACACAGTGGAGCTCATGTATTTGCTACAATTGCATCTTCCCCCGACAGCATCCCATCTTTGGCATGTGCTGGCAGCTGTAGCCTCAGGGCTTTGCCTGCATGAGGAAGCAATCAGCATCTTTCTGGAGAGTCAATGAATTTCGATGCGACTCTTCTCTTCTGAACGCACCTTCAGTCCAGACTGAGGGCTTCAGCTTCTAGAATAAAATGCCTATGTGAGCGAGTTGTACCAGAATAGGCATCCTTTCCCACAAAAAGGTCTCAGAGACGAGGCAATGAATTTTTCTAAGCCCCGCATCTCATGCGGGTGCTTATCTGACAGCAGGTCTCTTGGTCCACACACCAGTGACCACACTGGGAAGTTCGGAACTCAGCACAAAAGGTTCTGCAGCTTCAGTAAAGAAGGCCACCTCTTTAGCTGACATTGGTAGCACAGCAAAGTGCCCGTAGTCAGCTGAGTGTGTTCCCGTGGGAGTGTGCAGCTGAGGAGGACAGGGAGGAAGCAGGAGTGTGTGATGGAGCATGCTCTTCTGTCCGTTCATCCCGTATGCCAGCTGGCCTGGGAATCCTCAAGCCTCACTGGCTTGAGGTCACACAGGGCTACCTTTTCAGTCCTTTCACTGAAAACATCTCAGTTTTAACATAAACATCCAGCCAGCACTATATAAGAATAGCCTCCTCGGTTACAGTCCGTTCCTCAAGAGAATATAAAATCGGGGCAGGCAGGATTCAGTGTTTCTCAGGCCATGATTTTTTTCTTGCTTTGCAATTTGAAGAATCCCATTTTTCTGGGGTTTTAGTGTGAGAAAAAGCAGGATGAAGAAATCAAACTAAATAGTCTGTCTCCCGTTAGCAGAGATGGACCCAGACCAGCTGTCTCTGTTGGGAGGGGATATGTGGGGGATCTCTAGGTTAGGCTCAAGCCTAGGTTCCGAGATCTCCACTGACTGATCTCTTTATGTGTGCACGTGCAACACGTGCTGAAATCAAGATTCTCCCATTGTCTATACAGGGTGGATCTGGGGAAACCCTTGAAGAGGGTAGAGAGCGAGGGTAAGGGGGCACAGAGTCCCTTTGGGGAAATAGCAAGAGGAAAGCTCAGGTTTCTTGAAATCAGCCAGAGCTTGTTAAATCCTTCCCTATCATCTTACAATAAACTGATTTGGGGGCTTCTGTTGATATTCTGCACTCCAGATGTTGGCTGCAGCTGGGGCAGAGATAGTGGGACGCTCCCAGCCAGAAGCTGGGATGTGGGGGAAGGGATACTGGGCTCATGTGGGTGGGTGGAGAAGGAAAAAGGAATATGAATGTATGGTTGTAAATCCACCCCTACACACCCTCTTTTCTTTTCCCTTACAACTGCTATACCCAGCAGAGGAAAAGTTAGCCTTCCAGTACTCTCTGATTTCTTTTGCAGAGTCGGAAGGACAAAGAAAGACCTAAACAGAAGCACAAAAAACGTCCGGAGTCTCCCACCAGCCTTACCCCATCCTCGGTGCCCGTCGCTACAGAGAAGGTACCAAACCCCCAGGATGCGAGCATGTGAATGCAGGGTGGGGAGGGAGGGCAGGGGGAAACCATCGACACCGGCTTTCTTAGGAAGTGGGGAGGATGGGGCAGAAGAGCAGGGAAAGGGCTTTTGTCCATTTGTTTTGATTCCTGATTCATCACGTTCTCGCTCTCTCTGCCTGACTCCCCACCTCGATGCCCACCTTGGGAATTTAACACAGCAGCTGTCTTGATTTCTGTCAGCACTGACGACACAATCATGGAGCTAAACTCCCAAGTGATTGAGCTGTAAGTGCCAGCCTGTTTTGCAGCAGATGTTCAGATTTGAAGCTCTCGCGGAATAGATAAATATCCGTGCTTTGGCCTTTTCTGCTGCCACATTGTAAACACTCAGGCAGGTGGATAAGCAAGGCAAGGCTTGTGGGAGGTGCTGTCCTTTATTAGACAAACTGATGCAGCTGAGGGGAAAAAAAACCCCAGACAATCTTAGGAGCACATGAGATCTTCAAAGTGCATAAGAGAGGTAGCTTTTCTGTGTAAGACAACGGGAGGCTGGTTTCTGTTTAGTTCCTCCATTTCAGGAAAATTCAGGCAGAGGGGCACAGTGTGGTGGCCTGTTTTGCTCCTGAGGTATAGGGGCATTCCAGTTTCCTGCTGGGAAGATGTCGCTTGTGTGGGTTTGTCTTCTCAGTGCCCAGGGCTGGTGGGGCACAGTCAGGATGTCAGTGTATTTCTGCTATTCACTGCTGAAGTTGTGCTGCTGACACAGACTCTTGCACCTGGCTGTAAATCAGGATAGCCCTGAGCTTCCGGTGATTTGCACCAGCCCCAAACTCCAGTAAAGCAGAATAGACGCAGTGGAACTTGCCTCGAGCTTGCGTGCAACAAGGTGAAGGCCAAGTTTGCCATTGTTCAGGGTCAGGGAACAAGCGAAGTTACTCCAGTGCCTGGACCTTCAGAGTTGTACTCTCCTCTCTGTAGTGGGAATGTAAATTAATGCAACTCCTTAGCAGGGCTGTTCTGGTGTAAGTAAGAGTAGGACTAGGGCCAAGCCCCTGCTAGAACAAATAAACATGGCCCAGGAATGTCCTTTTGTGCACATAAATGCTACTTGGAAAGGCTTGGGTGTCCTTTATGTGGCAGGACTGCCTTGTGAAGATGAAAATTCACAGGCTAGCAGTGTCTGCATATGTGACAAGCACTGCAGGGGCAGACTGGAAGAGCGAAAGCTCCTGCCACTCAGCACAGGGTTGCTTTGGGTTAGGACTGAGGAGGTTTTTCTATGTTCTGTGTTAGGCCAAGCCTGGAAGCAGGGAGTAGATGTAGGTCAGAGCTGAAATGGCAAAGCTGGTCTCATGGTTCTCAGGCTGGGAGAAGAAAAAAGTTACAGCGGGACAGAGTGGAGGAACAGCCTCTGAGCTGCAGTCACTCTTGATTTACCTGTGCTCATGTTAGGGCAGCTCAGCTCGGGCTTTTGGGAACAGCAGGTTCACCCAGTTAACAGAGCTGTCAGGAACTGATGGCCTAAGAAGATTATTTTCAAGCTGAACTGAAATCCAAAACCTGACTCTTGGCCAGCTAGAGCGGTTGTTAGACAATTACCCACTGTCTCCTCCAAAGCCCTGCCAGACCTTTATAAATAAGGAGGGAAGGGTGCAATTCAGTTTTACAGGCGGCTTTCAACTCTTTGTAAGCTAAAATTCAGGAGATCCTAATTACTGTAGCTGTACTTGAGTGACAGGGGTTTAGTGTTTCCCTAGGGAGTTGTTATTAATCCTCATAACAGAGAGTGTGTTTCCCTTGGTTTTTTGTGCATAGATCCCAAAGTATTGTTCATACTGTTACCAAAGGTACTTAGTCCAGATCAAATGTAAGAGCTGCTCAGCAGCCTGCTACAACCCTGCACAAACCCCTCAGGGGGTGGTTGTATGAGGCTTTCTGGATAGTTGCACCAGTGTAACACTGCACAGGTTAGACTAGTGTAAAACCTTGAGAAACATTAATGTAGCATGTCCAAACAGGTTTCCTGTTAGAAGCCAAAAACATCTTTTTCCTTTCTGGGTCTTAGATTAGTACAGCTTTTCCCAGCAGAGTGTACTGGGGTGTGGGTAGGGTAGATGCAGCAAACCAAAAGCTGACGTTCATGGTGTGACTACGCAGAAGAGCATTGCTAGTCCTTGCTGTGCCATGGTTAGAGTCTGAAGAGACCTGGGGTCTCTTCCTCTCCCTACCACTTGCATGATCTTGGGCAAATAATTTATCGCCTCCATGGTCTTCTCCAAGTTACCCAATGAACCAGAGCATAAACTCCTGCAGGTAACACAGCCCCCAGTCTTCCATGGGGAGCAGCTGGGTGAGAGCAGATCTCAGTGACCTGCAGCAGTGAGGGCAGATGGTCGTGTCTAGGCTCCTGGGAGAAGGACGCTGGCCCAAGCAGCCATGCGGAGCTGTGGGAGGCTGGTGCAGCCCTTGAAGTCCGCGCCAGACCCATGCTGCCAGCTCGTCAAGCTGATTGCTCCGTAGCCAAAGTGGCACCGCATACAGTGAGTCCCAGGCCCCCATCCTGGTGCACAGGCTGTGCTGGAGCAGGGCTTGGATTGGAGGCACTGAGCATCATCAGGGTTTTGGAGCTGGCAGTGAGGAGCTGGAGCATCAGTCAGACGAATCAGCAGAAGGGCCCTGGCATCGCTTGCTCCTTGGGCACTGGGGCTGTGGGCAGACTGCAGTGTGGCACCAGCCACCAGGTCGTGGAGAGGTGTTGCCGGTGCCTGAAGCCATGCTCCAGTCTGCTCCCAGTTTGCTCAGCCTAAAAGAAGCCTGGGGCAACAGACATCTGAGCCCAAGCGTCTGATGTTGCTACCAAAGTCTGCTGAAGCTTTCAGCAACCCTGTAGTAATGGATTTTCAGAGCTATATTGAAAATCAGTAGGACTTTTCAAGCTACTTCAGGTTAGGCTGACAGCAGTGGAACTATGTTTTGGTGCTTTGGAGGAACAGTGGTATATCCCACTTCCTTGTTCCCTCAGGCAGCCTGGCCTCAGGGTTCCCATTTTTCTTTAATTTTGCAATGCAGATTTATTTTTCAGTTCCAATTTTCGCCTAATATGTCGTCCACCCTGTGCTCCCCTCTTGAACCGTTTAGTTATGAAGAAGATCCTTTGATGTGGTTTCAGTCTTCCTCTTGAAATCAATTGTGCTAGACCTCTGACTTCTGCCAGATTTTTGAACATCTCACCGAGTGCTTCCCTGAGCCTTCTAGGAATCTAGATACCATTAATACCTGACACTTGGACTCTACCAGGCCTCCCTGTCGTGTCTGTGCAGTGACAAGCTCTGACTGCGTCACTCTGGTTTGGGGGATAAACATACTGAAAACACAGCGGTGGCCTCGGCTCTCATCTACACCGGAAAGTGAAACTAGGGTGTGAATTCACAGCATGCAAACAAGTCTACATAACACTTCTGAGCTCTCCTCCTGCCTCTGAGAAGTGTTTTTGGGCGATGCGATTTTCATCGCTCTCAAAGAGGGGCAGGAGACCTTGCTCGTGGGGCACAGGAGCATCCCTTCCAGAGAGCACGCAGAGCAGCTGACCTGCTGAAAATCCCCCAGTGGTGCTCCAGGGCTTTTGGATGGGTTGGGGGGGATTCTAAAGAGTGAATTTGTGCTGGATACAGTCTCTCATTCATTGTCATTCTGGCTACTTGTAGCTCCTACAGGCTTTGTGAGCAGTGAGAAGGAGGCAGAAAACATCCCCTCCAGATACATAGTTTTTGGCTATAATAGTTTCTGGCTGTTTCATGCGGTCTATCCAAAAACACCAAAATGCTGCCAACTAGTAACGCTTTTGAACAGCCTTGTTGGGAAGATGGCGATCATGGAGCGGGCCTGGGGCACAGGAGGGTTTCTTGCCAGGGGAGGAGCAATGAGTTTCACCAGTAAGTCTTGACAGCCAGGGCTGCTCTGTCTCTGCAGTCACACACTGCCAGACAAATTCAGGAGGCAGTTTCTGTGCTTAGGATCTCTCCATGTAGCTGGTGCCTGGTGCTGGGATCGGGGTTAGTGAGCAGCCGAACAGCAAGCAGCGCGCCTCTCCCCTCCCCCTGTAAATGCCCCTGGGGAGCCGTCCTGCTGCTCTCTGTTGCACTTGCAGTAAATCTGCAGGATTGCAAGCCACCCCAGCTGCCTTCTTCTGCCAGCTGCAGACATCATGATCACTTGTTGACACACAGTCACACATGCTACGTGTTTTGGGCTGCAACATCTGGCTTGCTCTGGGTTTTGTAATCTAAGCCGCGGATGCCAAGGCCTCCCCACACCCACCCTCTCGCAGTCAGGTGCTGGAGAGGGAGCACAGCAGGGCAAAGAGTGCTCGATTGCAGATGCCACCGGAGGCAGGGAGACTTTTCAGGTTTCCCACTGTTATTTGAGCTTTCGGCATCTACCCAGGACTGGCCTGGAGCTGACAGATCCTGGGAACCTCTGCACTGCGCCTGGCTCAGGCAAATTCACAGTCGCTGTGATGGGGTAGGGGTTTGTTGGGGAAGGCTGATGATTACCCCTGCTAATCAAAGCACGTCTCAGCATGGATATTTGCAGTAAGAATCCCTGAGTCTTTGAGCATCCCTTGTCCTGACATGAGTGGGAATCTGCCAGTGACATCAGGGACTTAAATATATGGTCTTCAGCCCGTCTTTGTCTCCTGTCCCCACCTACAAACAGCAGCAGCACAGTGCTGTTCCCAGATCTCGAGGCTGAGAAAAATGACATGGTAAAGGTTGCGAGTGGTTCAGAGACAGAGGTGCCGTAGCTTGTGCAAGCGTTTTGGCCCAGAGCTCCCGATGGAGGCTCGTCTGACCTCTACCTGGTGATCCAGCGTGGAAGGGCAGCTGATGCTTACAGCCTGCCTGCCTGGGTGCTTCAGCACATCGCCCTGTGGTGCATGGGCTGGAGGAGCTCCTGCTCTCGTCGCATTGTTCCTCATTCACGTCCTCCCTGCTTCCTCTCACCAGTAGTTTAATCCAGGGCAAAGCCACTCTGTGTTTCCGACGCGGCGCCAGCCTCCCCCACCCCTTCTGTATTTCATCAGTGGTTCCCTCTAGGAGCTCGTCCCGCCAATCAGGAGGCAAAGAGATGCTCTTCTGATTTCCCATAAATAAATTAATGAATGAAGAGCTTGGGTGCTGCACAGTGTCACAGAGAGGCCAGGAAACAGGTACAGTCCCTCGGGGGACAGCGAGTGCCGGGGGGAGGAGGTTCGTGCATGCCTGTGCTTGGGTGCCCTTGTGACTTCGTCTCACTTCTCCCGGCCCCCCCGGGTTGAGGCAGGAGTTTCCCCATCAGACTGTCACGTCCAGCTGGGGCAGCAGGTTTATTCTGGTGACATTTTTCACTTGATTGCTTTAAATAGACCTTCAAAATGTAGCTGCTGCCTCATTTTGAAAGAGAAGTCTCATTTCCTCAGTGCTTCCCTATTTTTTTTCCCTCTGCAGCATGCCCTCCCCCACACACCTGTTTGCAACACACGAAACATTGATGTTTCTGCACACACGCACATGGATTTCCATGCTGGAGAAAAGCCGATGATCCAGAGATTGAGACCTCTGTTTATGCACAAGGCAAGCAGCAGGCATGCAGGTTTCCCCAGTCCTGCTCCCTCTAGGCAGCAGCCCCGAGCTGGAAAATCTCCTTCATTAGGGAGGCGATGGGACTGCAGCCCTCGTTACTGTTATTAATATTGGCATTATGGTAGCAGACCCCCCCGCTTCAGATCAGGGCCGTGTTGTGCTTGGCAGTCCACGTGTGTCTCCTGGAAGGCTCTGCTGCCACACAGAGCTTGCAGGCTCCACGGAACGAAGTGGGAAAGAAATAGAGGCACAGAGAGGGGAAGTGATTTAGTGTGGTTTCAGTTTCCCCTCTCTTTGCTTCTTGGCTGCAATGCTTGGGTCCTTGCCCCAAATTCAGGCTCTCTGGAACGGCTGCTAGAGAAGGGCCCTTTGTGGTGAGGAGGGCTTGGGGAACTACCATAGAGATCTGTCTGCCGTGACCTGTATGGCAAACAATATCTAGGATAGTGTTTGGCAGGAGGTGGGAAAATCCTGCCTCTGAAATCTCTGGGAGTCTCTCAGGGAGGTCTGTGAGGTCAGAACAGCCCTACAGGTGAGTGTCTGTCCATTCACCGCCTTCAGCTGAGCCAGCTCAGCCTCTCTTACCCTCTTCCCCCCCCTTTAATTTTACAATTAAGATTTATTTCCCAGCTCAGATTTCCCCCTTCCACCCTGCACTAATTCATTACTTGCCCTGCACTCCCTTCCTGACACTCTGGATTTAGAACATGTCTTCTCATGTGGTTTCTCCCTGCCCTTCTGTGGCCCCGTGCACCTTGTGCGGAGCTCCAAAGAGGTGAATTTATGGGGGGAAAATTCGGGGCTTTGCGTTTCTGCTGAGACATGAGCCACCTCGTTCCTGTGACTTCGTGAGCAGTATCAGGACTTCCCATAGCCCCCAGACACTGCTCTCCTTTCCCTCCCCAGGCAGATGTGGAAAGTCGGAAAGATTTTCATGCTCCCTCTGAGCTCATAAATCAAGAAGGCTTAATCTCCTACATCCAGGAGTCTGTGATGAGAAAATACAGATTCCCCCTCCTCTCCCCCCTAATTTCCACCACTCCCTTCCTCCTGTCTTTCATATTCCCAGCACATCTGGTATGTGTTAGGCTGCCAGCTGTTGCATTGTGCAGAGTGATTAAACCATGTGGGAGGAATGGGGAAAGATTTTTATCTGGGCGTTCATGAGCCTGCATTACAAGCCCTTTTTTCTTTAGCTCTCCCCAAGAAGAGGTCATCTGGAGTCAGGGATAGTGGAATGTAAGAAAGGTATTGTGCTTCTCTGTGTCTTCCTTGTATCTGCTTGGTAAGAAATAAAAGGTGTTTGCACTAATGTACAGGTGTTATACTTTGGGCTGTAGCCATCACATTAGAACTATATCTATAATATTGATTGGTTGCAGTAATATCTTGCAAGAAGCGATCTTTGGACACTGCTAGTTTGGCTTTGAAGTGACTTGAAGGTGAAGGTTTCATATCCTAGCGTGGGTGCCCTGGGGGATCTGGTTTTCGGTTCATTCCACTCTCCCCCTGCTAAACTCCCACACTTCTCTCTCTCATCCCAAGCTTCTGGATTTCTTAGCATCTGGCCAGCCTCTTCATCCCCCTTGCTTCCATGTCTCCTGCAGGCTTATATGGGGTTTGGATAGCATCTGTTGCTGCATGCTCTGATGCTGCTCTAACAATGTCACTGTGAAATATTTACTGCAGTAGATTTGGAAAGCCCTGGGCTGTCAGTGGAGGTGCTTCGGTGGATGCTTTAGGGAAACCGGGGAAACTCCCATCACAGCACAAGGACGAGCAAGTTCCCCCAGGTGGAATGACCTTGCTGAGAGCAGCACACCTGAGAGATGCAGCTGAAATACATGTTTGAATCACAGCCAAAATTCAGAGTTTATTTGGGCTGAATAACCCTCTAAGGTACTCCCCTCTGCTGCTGATGTGGGGAATCTCTGATGTCTGTGCCCTGGTTGTTAGTGCCCTGTTTAATTTCCTGCAGTTAGATGGGCTGACCACAATCCCTAGGAGCATAAAGCCTGGTGCCACCAAGCAGCAGTAGAGGGGAATGTTGCTTTTTCTCTCCTGAGTAACATGACCTGACCATCACTTTGTGGGCAGAGAGGGTAATGACTTCTCTTAAGGGGAAATTGGTAAAAAGAGCTCCTGCTGTGGCCACATCTGGCCTGAGTGAGTCACCTTTGTGTTTGCTGCTGCCAGGGCTCCACCAGCCACCATGAGGGGAGCAAAGAGACCTCGGAGGTCGGCAGGTCAGAGGTGAAGGGCAAGAAGTCCTCAAGCCATGGCAGCAGCCACAAGGGGAAAAAGACAGGAAGCGGGAAAAGCTCAGTTGGCTTCAGCTCAGCTTCATCCAGCGGAACCTTCCAGCCTGCAGGTAAGGGGTGAAGGAGAAGTAAGAGAGGAGGGGAGAATGGGGGTGATGTTTTGCTTTGCTCCTCTTTGATATCTCTGTGTCTGCAAAGATACCCACTCACCAGCTAGTGCTGGGAAACTTTGCTGATGGCTATTTCTTTAACCCCTTGAAGAGAAAGGGAAAAGTCTTATTGCTACTAACTCCGTGCACAGAGGGGAGAAGTGAGTCAGATGAGTGTTACAGCTTCCCTCCTGTGCAGGCCTGCTGCACTGCAAGGAAAATCAGATCCAGATGTCTGAGTGGAGGGAGGAGGGAAGGGATACTGTGCACAGGCAATATGGGCAGCACCTGCCCTCTCCTCTGTAGGTGGTACTGTCTGCAGCAGTGTTTTAAGGAGTACTAGTGGAGACACCTGAGCCAAAACCTGATATCCAGGCTCCCCTGAGCTTTGAGTCAAAGCCTTGCAGGGTTCCCATCTGCTCTGACCTTGCTTAGCTCTTTTTTGAGCTGTTGTCATTAAGGACTGGCATGTTTCATCTCGGGGGACCCTCATCGGGGCTGGAGGGACAGTGGTGATGCAGGGCCTGGGGGAGCAGACACATGCACGTTTGGATGGGATGAAGCTGCTGGTGTGCACCTCTTGCGCTTGCTGGAGAGCGTCAAAGCAGCGGGGGGGGAGCAGGACTGGAAGGTAACAAAGATGTCCTTCAGCTCAGTAACTAGGCTGTGCCAGAGGACCTGCGTTGTGACCGTGCTCCTGTTGCCTTATGGGATGAGTTACTGCCACCACGAGCCTTGCTATATCTGCTTCCCCTCTGCTTCCCCCAGGTACCTCCTGCAGCAACTTGCAGTGCTCCCAGGACTTTGTGACATTTCCCAAGCTTGAGCAGGACGACGAGAAGTACCGGAAGCCGGTCTCTTCCTCTTCTTCTTCCCACTGCTCTCCTCTGTATGAAGGCCAGAAGGGGGACATCTTTGAGCAGAAGGTGATCTTCTCAGGCTTTGGGTCCATCATGCGCTTCTCCACCTCTGCGGTGAGCCAGCAGAGAGGCCGTGATGCTTCCCCTGTGGACTACAAAGCCTCGAACCCCGTCAGCGGCCCTTCGGTGGGGAGCAGCGGGGCCAGTGGGAGCAGCAGCAGCCACAAGCGCATGCCGTCCCTCAGTATGGAGGAGGGAGAGGTGCTGAAGGAAAAGAAGCACAAGGGTAGCAAGAAGAACAAACATGGGCCTGGCAGGCCGAAAGGGGGCAAAAGCAAAGAGATTTTGGGTGCCCAGCTGGCTGGGTCCACGTCTACTTCCTCGTCACCCTTCTCCGGGGGCTCCCTCGTTAGCTCCAGCATCGGCAACTCTTCACGGTCCTTCAGCCACACGGGGAATCTGCCCAGCCTCAGCATGGAGTCCCCGCTGCTGGGTTCAGGTATGTTCCCCCTTAGGGCTCCAGGTGTGCGCAGTTCATCCCAGCCCTGCTGTCTTCTTCCGCACATTTGGCTGGTGTCTGGACCTGTCTGCACAGAGTCCAGTCCCTTTAATTCAGTCCCAGGAGCTATAAAAATCCACATCTGGGTCTCCCCTTTCCATCTTGGCCTTCATCCTAGAATCTCCTCCAGGACAGCTTCTCTACCATTGGAGCTGGGCTGCAGATCTGAGCTGGGGGGCATTTCAAACTCTTTTTGCTCAAGTGCTGGAAAACTTCAGCTAGCCATGGCTTAATTTCTAAAGCATAGAGAGGGATATTCACAGGCCAAACCGGAACAACCACAATCTGACCCTAAATGAAGGACTCTCATAAGTGGTTCAAGTTTAACCCCTCTTTTAAAAGTAAAACCTCTCATCCTGGTCTTACCACATCCACACAGGGTTGGGAGACTGGCAAATCATTAACTCTGCTGAGAGGCTTACAGCTGTTCCCAGGCGGAGTCCCCTTCGCTGGCCTGGCAGGGATGAGGGCAGCCGGGATATGTGGCAGGAAGGGGTTAAGGCAGCAGGCAGAGGAGGGGCCTGCTGCTCAGGGCTGAGGTTTGACACTGTTCTGGCAGCAGAACTTGTCATCGGTCTATTGTGGGTTGTTTGCAGATGCTCCAATTTAGGTCAGATTGCAAGGGGGGAGGAGGAGGTATAATTTTGTTGTGTGTTCCTGAGAGCCCTGGCCCATTTGCAGTGCCTGAGAGAGGAGAGGAGCTGCAAGAATTGATGCAAATTCCATACTCATAACCTTAGGCCGATTTTTTTTTTGCCTCCCCCCTGGAACAACAAAGGGATGTTTCAAAGAGGAGGAGGCTGCCAGGCCCCGCTCTCCTGCCTGCTTGTTCTCCCGTTCTTCTCTTGCGGAGAGAAGTTGGCAGGGCTTTGAAGGACCCGGCTTTGGGCACTGCTTCTGCCGCACGCCTGAGCCAAGGGGAAGTCAGACGGGTCCCCTCGCTCAGCAGCAGCTCTCTCTTCACCCTTTCTTCCTCCTTTATCTGCCCGTGCCCCACCGTGGTCCCTGGGCATCACAGAAGGGGACAGATTAGCTCAGCAAGAGTGTGGCCTCTTGACTAGCACGGGCAGCGGAGAGTGGGACTCTCTGAGTCCACTACCCACTTCTGCCACTGACTTGTGCCTTCGGTGAGTCACTTTATACTGTGATTTCTCTGTTGGATTTATTGGGGTGCAGGGAGCAAACGAAAGGGGGGCAGGGGCAAGGCTGGAAAAGTTTGTAATACCTTTTGGTAGAAGGATTGTGGGCTTTGGCCACCCTTGCTGCATGCCAGGCCGTGAGATGCTGAAGTGCATGCTACACTTGGTCCTGTGCATTGGTGCCACCCTTCCTTTTTGAGATCAAGCCCTGCAGAAAACCAGCTGCTTCCAGGCCATCAGAGGGGAGTGTGGCTCTCTAACACGTCTCCTCCCCTTGCAGGAATCTACACTAGTAACAAGGACCCCATTTCCCACGGGGGCGGAGTGCTCCGAGCTGTGTGCAGTACACCCCTCTCTTCCAGCCTGCTGGCACACCAGGGTACGTCGTCTCTCCCACAGCTGAACCGGTCTCCCTTTGCTAGCACCATCCCAGCTTCCTCCTCCTCGGTCTCCACCACACAGGTAAGAATGTCAGGACCAGGAGAGGGACTGTAGTTCAGGAGAGCGTTGGACAGAGCAGTCGCTGGCAGAGCAGGGCCAGTTTGTGGGCATGGAGGAGTTGCTTTTTCCACTTGGGAACAGCTACTCTTCCTTCAGTTTGGAGGGCAGCTGCCAACTGCAGCTTCCCTTGGAGTCAGTAGAAAGATGTAGGCAGCTTTGCGTCACAGCCCAATCAGCCTGTTTCGGGGTGGGAGGAACTGCAACCTAAAAGGATGCGTTGCTTTCCATTGACTGTGAGGGCAGCACAGGCAGTGCTCAGGTAGCAGAGGCCTGGCTGTAGGTGCCTGCTGTGTCCTGTGCTGCTCGTCCCCTGCTGCTCAGCTGGATCCTGCCACCAGTGCCAGCCCTACCTTCACTCTGCCGCACAGATAACGTGGTGGGAGGGCTCGCACGTCCCAGCTGGGTGGGCTGTGCACATGCCAGGAGACAGAGCCTTGTCCTGTGTCGGGAGCTCACTGTGAAAGGTGTTTGACATGGAGGACAGAGTTAGTTTTACAGCCTCAGTGTTAACACGGCTCATTCAGACCTCTTGGCTCTGAGACGGGCTGGGAAGATTTCAGCTTTCTAGCTTGACTTCCAAGGAGATATTTTTAACACTCTCCCATGAGCAGGCTGGGTTCGAGAGTCAGGGGGAGATGGAATAATGAAGTTATTTTCCTCTTGCGTTTTTGAGAAGTCATTTCTCTCTCTCTCTCCCTCCTTGTTTTGCCATGTAGGTGTTCTCACTGGCAGGTTCAACATTTAGCCTCCCTTCCTCACATATTTTTGGAAGCCCCCTCACATCTGGGCTATCAATCAACCCACTCTTAAATCAGTCGGAAAGCAGCCGGGCAGGTACGTGAATCAGAAGGTATGTGAGTTTGGACTTCCAGAGGGGTCTCCCTGGAAGAGTCGAGACAACTGCATCCATAGTTCTCCAGCTGCCCTCCCTGCTTGCTCCCATCCCGTGCGTGTGAGAGCCAGGGGCTAGGAGAGAGGGACAGTGGCTTTTTCCCCAGGGCAGGGGGTGCTTGTGTTTGCCTTAATGAAGTGCTCGCCTGCAGTCCTGTAAAAGCGTATCTGCTGGTGTGTCCACTGGATACCGTGTGTCCCTGGACTTATGCTAGAAAAGTGCAAGAATGTAAGTCCTTCCCTACAGAAATTTGTTGTCTTTTTATGCACGAAAGCTGTGCAAACCTCTTGAAAACTACTTTTGCTTGCTCAAAAGAAGTTAAAAGTTTTTGTTGGGGTTTTGTTTTCTGTTGGTTTTGGGTTTGTTTTTTTTTAAATGAGAGCTATCTCACACTCTTAATTTTCATCTTCCATTTCTGTTTTGAGTCACTTTCTGCCCTTCCCCTTTGGCTTTGTCATGAATGCAAGAAAATCCACTGTTTTCAACCTCCGAACATGAAAGTGCCAACACTGCATTACTTACAACTGCTCTTTTTTTTTCCACCAAGGCAAATCCATTTTTCTTGGAAAATTGCCTGGTTAGTAAACAGGAAACTTGAAGCATCATAAGATTTCTTTTTTTCCCAAAACAGAGTGGGCCTGATTTTTGTTTTGCACCAGTAGTGAAACAAAAGCACCCTCCTGATTTTCAGATGTTGCAGTTAGTGGTGCAACTGTCTCATGCTCCCCTAGCCCAGAAACGCTGGCAGCTCAGCATGCTGGATGCTGAACTCCTGGGAGGTAAAACTCTGCCCAGTGTCACACCAAGTGACAAGCACTTCAAAGCGCACAGTCCTCGTTTAGAGGTGGCTCTGAGTTCTCCGGATGATCTGACACCGCTGTGCCCTTATTTGCCTTAACAAGCATGCATGCCTGCATGTAAAGCATGAATGAACACGTATGCTTACTTATGACCTTTGCAAGCCCATGGAAGGTGCCTGTCTGTCTCTCCGTGTGTCACTGGCAGCGTTTTGTTTGTGTGCCCCCGCCGGCAGCTTGCATCTGCTTGAGTGCCCCGGGAAGGTAACTGCGCGGCTGACCTCAGTGGGAGTCAGGGCCATTGCATGGGAGCTGTGAGTCAGGAGTGATTCAGTTACCTGGAATTAAGGAAAGAATGGGATGATTCAGAGAGTTATTTTTCCCTCACGGCGATCGACAAGAGAGAGATGACCTGCTGCAACTTCCCCTTTGCTGTTATTTTGGCAAGGTGCTGACAGGAGAAGGAAGCGAGTCAACTGTCAGGAATAGCCCTGTGGTTCAGGCACAACACGGAGGCTCAGCAGTCTGGGTTCTGTTCCAGCCCTGCGGCTACTACTGAGTGAATCATGTAGGCAAAATCCAACATACAAAGTGCTCAGAAAAGTCTGATCCTTAGTTTCCATTTCCGAGATTGTTCTTTTTGTTTGACTGGGATCTTAGAAGCTTCAGAACGTGTTTCTTCCAGTTCCAGGCAGTCTTCAGAACAGCTCCTGGTTTTTGTCATGTTTAAGGTTTGTCCATCACTATCTCCTTCTGCTGGAGCTAGTGACCCAGAGGCTCTTAAGGCAAATTCACTTTTTCTTCCAGGGGGAATAATTAACGTGCATTAAGCCTCCTGTGTGGGGCCATTTTCACTTAAAAGTGTGGTGACTTGCTTAATCCCAAGTCGTTAACAGGGCGGTTGTGAAGTTTTAAGTAATCCTGCCTTGTCTTTAATTCAGATTATCTTTCCTGAGCGTGCCTGTGTAGACATATCCCATGGAGATGTAGCTTTCATTGCAGTAATATTTGAGCTCTTCACGATTTTAATGCGATGTAGGGAAGTGGTGTTACCCTGTCTTACAGACGGAGGAACTGAGAAACTGTTGTCACTGATGCAGGTTGATACCAGGGTGCCTTTGGCAGTACAAAAAGTCTGATTCTTATCTTCCCACTCCCTTAGCTACTGTCTAGTTCTTCCTCCCACGGCTTGTCCTGGATCCTGCCTCATTACGATGACAGGCCAAGTGTATTTATCTTCTCTAGTTGTCTTCAAGCCTCTTTTTCATACTTGCTGCCTTGGAAAGTGCTGTCTCTGTGTGATAACTCAGTCATCTCCCTGTTCTGTAGACAACAGGGTGGTGTTGGCCAGGAGATAATTGAATATGGAGCCTGGTACTGTTTCAGAAAACCAGAATCGTGTGTATATGTATATATGCGCACAACCTCCCTGGGCTGCAAGCAAACAACGTGACAGTAATAAGCAATCAGAGCTAACTGAATGTTTATTTGGCCGCAAGTTAAAACTGTTGTGGCAAAGCTGCACGCGGTGGGCTGTGGATATTTTTCTGAGGGTTTAGGTGGTCCTTGGATGGAAACAATACTGAGAAGCACTGCCGTGGTCTGACTGTTGCCAGCCTTCTGGTGGCTGATGCTGGGTTGGAGAACTTAGGAAGATTTCGTACCTTGTGGTGCCCCCCAAATCAGTTTGTCTCCACATGATGTCTTATCCTGGGAGACTACTGTTGACTGGCAACTGGTGACTTCTCCCCAGAAGGGTGGGCCGGTTATAATTGATGGCCAGGAAGACATTCCCATGGGGATGAAGGAAGGAGTGAGGATCCCACTCATACCTGTCTGTAAGAGCTGCTGAACAACAGCTGCGTTAGCTTGTTCTCAGCAGTAGAAAATACTGCCAATAACTAATGCCCTGCTCAGGGCATTACACTGTAAATCACAGTGTTCCCTGCAGGAGACTTCCTGGATTCTTGCACATAAGAAGTGTCTCTTATTGTGTGAAGAAGAGGAGGGGCGAGTCAGCCAGCTGGTGCAGGCTGTACTCACAACATCTGACACGTCCCAGGGCGAAGGGAACGTGTGTTTACGGGGCCGGCAGTCTCTGGGGATGGAAAGCAAATGGTAGATAAATATACTTCCCTTCTTGATTTCCCTTTGGATGGCAGATATCCTGCACATGTGCACATGCACAGCGGCTCCGTACCCAGCACTGCAGTGTCCCACCTCTCTGGGACGGAGGGGTGGGTTTGGGGGTAGCCTCTGGACGCTGTAGGAGCTCTTTAGAAAGGAGCTGAGCATTTGGAAACTTTGGAGGACCCCAGCTGGGATTTGGGAAAAGATCCTGGAGGCTGCAGTAGCACCTAGGAGAGCTGAGCGGGGCTTTGCACAGCATTGGTTCATCCTTGCAGGCTCAGCAAAGCAAGTGTCGGTCCCCCTGTAGCTTTACAGCTAAAGGAGAAGCTTCTTTCTGCTCATCCCTCCGGGTTTCCACGGCTGGGGACGGAGCCGGGCTGGGGCAGCGGCCCCGGCTTTGCACCGCCGGGACAATTTGGTCCCTGCCATTGGGGGGGTGGGGGGGCGGGTATC